>VDFB02252616.1:125479439-125526026 GCA_007258455.2 Sequoia sempervirens
CTCTCTCCCTCTCCCCATCCCACCCTACCTAGACAACTCTCTCTTTCTCTCTTAAAATTCTCCCTCCCTCTAAATACATACATAAATACATACAAGCATGCATGCATGCATACATACATGACACATTGGCATACATGTACATACAAACATAGAAAAATATATCAACAAACATTCAACAAAGTGGCATTTAACATAAAGGAAGACATAATGCGAGCGTGTTATAACGCGCTTGCTTTATGTCTTGCTTGACATGTATCCCGAATAAACAAAAACAATGTAAAAACTAAGACATAACATGAGCGTGTTATAACACGCTCACGTTATATATTTCTTTGGGAATCCCTGAGCCTTAGCATTGGTATTTTCCTTGGAATACCAACCCAAAGGCTTGGAGGGCATTCCCAATGACCAGAGACGTGTTTTTGCAAATTCTAAAAAATTTTACATAATCGGGTTTATGCTCACCACCAGGATTGCATCTGGTTCAATATCAAAAAATTTGAACACATGGGTAATGTTAGGTTCTCTCTTAGCTATCCAACAATGTATTTTTTTTTACTTTTTGAAAATTTTAAGCCTTTCATCCATAATTTCTTTTATTTGAATGTCTCTTTTTTGCCAAAAAGTAGTGTTTGGTTTTTTTTTTGTTATAACTTAATTGTTCATCAAAATTTAAAATAAATTACAATTTTAGAAACTAGACTCCATTCTACAATTTTTTTTTTTAAAAGCAATTACTTTCCAAAATTTGTAGGGGGAGCACGGCCAAAATTCTGCTTTTTCAAGAAGTGTCCACTTAGAAAATTAGTAGAAAATCAAATATTCATTAAAAAATTATCAAAAAAATCGTGCATCAACTAAATATTGTTAGCTAACTTCTGACCGTAGCGATTTTAAAAATACTACAAAAAAATTCACCATGCTAGGGTCATACAATAGTTGCTATGTTATGTTTTTCTAACAAAAACAACACCAATTTGTGTACATCCCTCTTTTGAACCCTTTAATCTCAACCATTTTTAAAATAAATTAGTAGTTTAGAAAGTATACTTGGAGCAATTTGATCCTTGTTTTTGTTCCATCTCAAAATTTTGAGTGTAACTATCCTCAATTTCATGTCCAAGGTCAATATTTCCTAATTTCAGAAAAAAGTGGCCACTCAAGCCCCCTTTTTGGGAACCATCTTGGTGCACTTACCTATTTGGCATGTGGAACACCATAATGGATATTATACACCATTTCAAGGAGGCATTCACCCACTTCCAAATTGCTATCCAATCCAAGGAAAAATGCTAGCATGGAAATAGTATCCTGAACCCATGGTTTAAAAATATCCAAATCATAAGTAGGCTTATGGTCAGCTTTCAATTTGTTTCTATCTTGAACTATTCTATTTAAGAAATATTTTTTCTCCATTTCATCCACTGCTTCATAAGATCACTAGCAAGATTTTCTAGGTCAATGTGGACATTTCCAAATTCTTCAGTTGTAAACCCCAAGCCCAAAACTTTTTCAAGTTCTTCTGCATTAATGGATAACAATTCTTCTTTGCTATCTTTATTAACAATTTATCTTTTGTTGTCATCATAATTTTGGGCACAAACCATGATAAATTTTGGGCAACGAAAACCTCATGTAACATCATGTGCCCCAATCTAGTTACCCACGGTGCACTAATACTATTAACTTGAAATTGCATTTTCTTTGCAGCCTTATTCTCAGAAGAAAATCTAAGTTCTGAGGTATGCCTACCATAGCTTTCATGATCATAAATATCATGGTATTCATCAGTGAAACCTGGGGTTTTAATAAATTTTGCATAATGTGTTTTTTATCCAACATTGCTCTAGTGGTATTGGTGGTAGACATGTTACAATCAACAATAAGAAATTTGTGAATTCCCTATTAGTCCTTAATTTTTCTTAATTCTTAAGCATCTTAACCCTAAACCTAAACTTCAAAGTTTGACAAAATAAGATTTTAAGAAATGCCAAGCGATGAAACGTAGCCACAGGAATTCTTTAACTTACCCATATTTTGAATTTTGATTCTTGAAGTTGAAACTCGGTTGAAACTTGAAACTGGGTTACTGGAATGGCTTTGTTGGAATTGGAACTATGGAACCCAGAATAGGATGGTGCACTGCAATGAGCAAATTGAATGACACTGAAAAGTCTACTCGTTACTTATAGACTACATAGTGCACAATTAGGTAGTACAATGTACATGGCTGACAACATTTAAAACAAGCCATTAATGATTTACTCCTACATTGACAACAAATTCTAAACCATTTATCTTTGTTAATCTAATGATTATAGGGTGATTCTAGAGGTTTAAGTTCGCAAGTGTAGCACTTTGTGCATTTCATTCCTGAATGCAACTACAACCATACATCAAATGTTCATCGAACGGTTGAGTAATTTATGATATAAATAATAAACATAAAACATGTGTTTTCAATTTTCTTTAAGCTTTAATGCGCTAGGATTGACATCAAGGCCAAGGGGCTAGAAACTTAACATTGCAAAGGCCTTAATAAAATGAATTACAATGTCACATTAATAGCACATTGCACAACCATTAATAGAATTTAACTTGCAAAGGACTTAATAAAATGAATTACAATGTCACATTAATAGCACAACCATTTATTTTATTACAACTAAATTACAATGTCACATTATTACATAGTACAAATGCAAATGTAAGCACAAGTGCCAAGCTTCTATTGGACTGCTGGTGAAAAGTTGAAAACGTAAATGTGATACATGTCTCTCTAAAAATAAATGGAACTTGTTAGGTCAACCATGAGCTCTCAAAATAAACTCATGGGACTTGTCAGGTTAGCCATGGTCTCTAAAAATATATGCATGGGGAAAGGAGGCCAAATCAAACTGGGGAAATGGGAATCGTGAAGATACAAAATGTACTCAGCCCCTTTCAGAACTAGACTGATGCAGAAGATGAGGGGTTGTAAAATTGCTCCCATGCAGAAGATGAGCACTTAAAATAAATGCATGGGGCTTTCCTGGTAGGCCATGGTGTCTCAAAATAAATGCAAGGGACTCTCATGGCCAACCATGCAGATGATGAGGGGTAGTAAAACTGCTCCCATGCAGAAGATGAGCACTAAAATTAAATGCATCGGAATTGCCTGGGCAACCATGCAGATGATGAGGGGTAGTAAAACTACTCCCATCTTATCCTTGTAGCTTCCATGCACTAGGATAGCACTTATCTCCATCAGAGCTCCTCATCCTAGTTCAAAACCTATCTGAGAAGTCAGGTAAACCAAATCAACTTCTTTCCAATTCCACCCACTCTAAACTTGAAGGAAATTGGTCTTTTACTCTGTAACTACATAACTGGAGGTAGGAGAATTTAAAGAATCCCCAATAATACCGCATCATCTTCTTCCTAAATCCTTAATACCCTATTATGTTACTAACCCTACAAAATGAAAACCCTTATGACAATTAAATGAATTATTTTAGTTGTTCTCACTATCCTTATTTATGGGCTAAAAGTGCCGCCAAAAGTGCCACTACTAGCCTAGTCCCATGTACACCTCACATGTGTCACGTGTGAGGTTTGTATAGTTACAACTGGCTAGTAATAATTGTGATTCATGCAAATAAAAAAATCCAACTTAATTGTTACCTCAAGCTAGCTACATGCAAAGTTGTAAACTGTGCCTCAAGCTGACAAGCTTTCAATTGTCAAAATCGATAGTGCCACGTAGGTTGTTGATTCTCCAAATCACTAGATTATTGACATCATCATCTACGATTCTATAGTATATCATGTAGTTTTCAATATAAAGTTATCCAATCAATCACTCTAGCTATTCATATGGCATTAATTCGCGTCGCTGCCTAGTACCACAACCAAATTGAGAATTTCAATAGAATAAATGAAAGGTAGAGTACTTTGACGCATTGAAAGGAGAGAATCAAATGTCTTATTTTACCTTAATCATTATCAATGTCCTAATAAGTCACAATAAATTTCGCCCACTTATGATCAAAACTATATGTTGATTTATGAAACCAATAATTAATAAAATCTCAACCATTGATTTTTGAAAATCTAACGGTTCTAGTGTTATTTCGGAGGTTTCAGTTCGCAAGTCTATTGCTTCAAGGATTTACTTTAAAAATACATCTATAGCCGTCCATCAAAAATTCATTGAACGGTCCCTCTTTTAAAACAAACTTTATGCATGTGCATAATTTCAAATGGGGACATCGCTAGGTTGACGAGACTCAACCCTTAGGATTAAAGAGTTAAGATTTAAGGATTTATCATAAAATATTTTGGTATGACTTAGGAAATATTAAATAGTAAACAAGAGCGCCAATATTTAAACGGTAAAATATTTAATGGTTCTAGTGTAGTTCTGGAAGTTTCAATTCGCAAATCTAGTGCTTGAGAGATATACTTCTAGAATGCAACTACAACCGTCCATTGAAAATTCATCGAACGGTCGTGGTCCATAATGTCATATGGTCGCTAAAATTTGGAACCTTAGAACCAAAGTGTGAAGTTTCAAAGTTTTTGAAACCTTCGACCCATCAACTACAAACTACAAAGATGCCCAAGAAATACTTGCAACTAAGGTTAGGAAAAGCATCAAAACCCCAACTTTGGTGAATTAAGATAGGAAAGGTGGAAACTAAGGTTAGGAAAAGCACCAAAACCATGACTTTGGTGAATTAATATAGGAAAGGTGGCAAGGATGGTGTATTTATGAAGTGAAGATCGTGGGAATATTTTAGTAAGTGGACATGACTAGAGGATCAATGGGTAATTAAGATCGATATGTGCGAAATTTGGAAAATTATTACCTCTCGGCCCTCGATTAGTGAAGTTAATAATAGAATTTTGTGTGGAGAAGAAGGCACATAGAAAGTCTGAAAGAATGGTGGTGGTGGTAGTGCAACTACAACAGTTTTCAAATGGAGGCCAACTTCATTCTGCATTCGAGTAGGCAATTAAACCCATTTTATGGTGAAGCTTCGAACAAAAGATTAATGGGTATGTTTTTATTCACTAATGGGAGGTTGGTACAAAGTGTGCGGATGATTTTGGGGAAATCCTTTGGAAATCTGAGGCCTGCATAGATACAAGACTAACATGGATGTATACTCCTTGATTATAGCATGGGGTTTGGACTTGGGGGAATCGACAAGCACAATGAGAGAAGTGATGGAGATGATTGTACATAGAGATTTCTTGGAAGGATTAGAATCAATACTTGAATGGGAAATTCCAAGTGAAGGTTTCGACATCCAGGAAGGCTTTGAAAATGTGGAATTGGAAGTTGCAGAAGGATGCATCCCTTTTGTACGTTGGCTAGAGGATGAGATTAAAAATCAATGCAGGGAAGAAGAAAGGTTAGGATGGGAAGCATTGAAGCTCTTTATAGAGCTTATGAAGGTGGAAGCACAAGCGAAAGCAAAGGAAAAGTGTATGAAAGAAAAAGAATAGAATGCAACAAAGCGGAAGATGAATTAATGTATTTTTTGCAAAATTTGTATTTTTTTGTAGGCTTTTTGCAGAATTAACGCAAGACTAGTACTAAATTTTTGGCTTGTTGAAATATGTAAGGTAGATACAAATAGTTGTAGAACTAGTTTTAGTTGAGCAGGGTTACTTTTTCTGTTATGAAGGATGTTAAGATGTTTTTTTGAAAAAACTATTATAACTATACATAGGTGATTTTTGGATGGTTGATGAAAACAATGAGGCAAATAATCTTTATTTTCATGCATTCTTTTTATTAGTTTGATATTATGTTTAATTTGCCATTGTTTTTTTCTTAATCATTTGAAAATAGGTTTAATTTGCTAATGAATTTTATTTTGTAGTTTCAAAAAAAGTTTTAATTGCCAACAAAATTATTTTTTCTAGTTTAAAAGTAGGTTTAATTCGCCAATCAAAATATTTTATTTGTTTGAAAATAGATTTTAATTCGCCAGGATTTTCCACAGACCTCTAACGATTAGAAAAGGTTTGCCAATGGACTTTTTTTTCACAAAAAATGAAAAAAATAAAGATTCACAGATTTTAACCTTTGCCGGTTTCTTAATTTTTCCCCGCTATATATGTTTTCTCCCCATCTATCTATCTCCTATCTTTATCGCCATATCCCTCTATCTCTCTATATCACCTCTATTTATATCTCTCCTCCTCCTCCCCCCCTCTTTTCTTTGTCTCTCCCTCTCTAAATATATATCTCACTCTTTTCCCCGCATCTTTCTATCTCTCCCATCTCCTGATCCTCCTCCTTCTTTCTCTCCCTCCATATTCGACGTCTTTGATCGATCCTGATCGATCGTCTTTGTCGATCTTTGATCTCGATTGTCTCGACTTTGATCTCTTTGTTCTGATCTTTTGACGGATGTTCGATTTTTGATCGAATTGATCGGAACTGTACCTCTATTTGTTTGTCTCACTCTTCCTCTCTCACTCTATATTCATCTCTACCTCTATATTCCTCACTCCATCTTATTCACTCTATCTCTCCCTCCATCTCTTCTACTCTATATCTTTATCTTTAATTTTCATGGGGCTTCCAAAGACAACCAAGGAAGAGGTGGACTAGGTGGTCTTTTCTAAGATGACAAAGGGCAATGAATTGGAGCTCTCTCTATAAATATAACACTAAGCATCAATAGTTTAGTAGGAGCTAGAGGGTTGGTTTGAAGGTCTGAAAACAACTATACAATATGGGATAAAGCAATTAGCAATCAAAGGCTAGATAGTATCCTTATAGAAATAGAAAAATATATCCACATTTTGCAAAGAGATCTACTATAACCATTTTCATGGGGAAGCATCATAAGCCTTAATTGGATACTATTTCCATTTGCAATGTTTTTTGTTAATTTGATGGCAACTTTGTTTTTCATTTGCATTACTTTATGTTTTAAATCTTATGCAAATATTTGAAAATCATATAATACTTAATTTCTTTAAGGAAAAGGTCTAGATTTGTCTAAGTTTATTTTATTAGATATCATTTAGCACTTATTGTTAACTATTTAATCCATCCACATACAACTAAAATTTGCAGCACATGGCATCCATACACACTCGTGCACAAACACATACTCTTTAACATATTAGCATGTATACATATAGTTTTATATCGATTTAATACTTGAACCCCCTTTAAATACAAGTGCTAGTTTAGATTATTTTAAATATATGTATGCTAGACATAATTAAGAGAAGAAACTTAAAGCATTAAATATAATAGTTGAGAAGGAGTTAAAGCATCGTGTGTTACATATATTGTGGATGCATTGCTCTTTAAAGAATTTGTATTTAATCCCCTCCTCTTTCAGTTGATTAATAATGAACATTATCAATTTCAATAGCTTTGGTTATGGTAATATGTTCAATAAGAATTCAAAGATGAAAATGAATCTTTATAAATCTTGTGTGCAAAAAGAGTGTACATGGGAGAGATTTCTCCTATGAAGTTAAAGTTAGGTATTTATATGATTTCTTAACAATTTTGACCTTTCCGTATATGATCATACGAAGTAAATTTTTTGTGAAATATTTTTTTATATTCCCATAACTATAGGGCGCTAGTTATCTAGCCATTAGGATGTACCATGTGCATTCAATGGTTGTACATGTCAGAGCCTAATGTAATCGAATGTCAGATGAAGGTCTTATGTTAGAGCCTGTCGTATCCATGTAGCAATTTTCTTTTGTATTTTGTGAATACATTCTGTAGTGCAATGCCCATAATATATAAATACATATAAATTATATATTGAATAGTTTACTTATGATATATTTAGTGTTGTGAATAGTTATTGCTAATACTATATTAATATTAATAATTTATATGATATATTTAGTGTTGTAAACGGATATTATAATACTAAATTAATATTAATAACATATTATATTTATATTTAGAAATAAATAATATAAATATTTATATCATATATTATAATTAAAATATTTATATTATATTCTTTATTTTTATAATGATTAATTAATTTATAATGAAAAATATGTTTTATAATAATTTATTTATAATATATATAAGAAATATAATATATTTGTATATTATATCATAAATAAATATAATATATATTTATATTTTTTATATATGTTAAATATTTCCTATATATATTATATATTATATAATAAATTTATTTAGGATATAATATATTATAGAGATATTATATATTTAGTAAGGATATAATAGAATAAATTATAATATAATACTATATATTTAATATAATATAAAAAACAAGAATTAATTATATTAATTAAATTTAACATGATATACTTATTTATAAATTAAGTAATACTAAATTATTCATTAAATATAAAACAATATTTTTATTATTAATAATTAATTTATGATGAAAAATATGTTTGTGCAATAATTTACTTATGGCATATAATATAATTTAATGTATATAAGATATATAATATAAACATAAATATATTATAGTATATTTATTTATATTATATTATATATCGTATATTATATTATATAATAAATTTATTTAAGATATTCTAATTATAACACATATAAATTTAATATAATATTATATTTATATTAATCTTATAATTATAAAAAATATAGGAAATATTTAATATATGAAAAAATATATAATATAATATAATAGAAATAAAAATAAATATTATATTTATTTATAATATATTTTTTTATGAATAGTCAGCTATCTATATTAATATAAATAAATATAAGGATACATTTTCAAAAAAAAGGTGGGTGGTAAGAAGGCACACCTCGAGAGCCACATGGGCAAAACCTAGAAAGTCAAAAAAAACTAGAGTCACATGGGCCTAGCCCAAAAATCCATAAACATTACAATTATATAAAAAAGGCCATTAAATGGCTAGAGCAGTGCAAGCAGAGCCAGAAGGGTCTTTGTCATCAATGTGCTTCCCCCATACATAAAAATATAATATATTATATTATATATCATAAATAAATCATTATAAAACATATATTTTTCATTATAAATTAATTAATAATTATAAAAATATGATTATATATAAAATATATAATATAATATAAATATCATATGTTATTAATATTAATATAATATTAACAACAATCGTTCATAGCACTAAATATATCATAAGGAAACCATTCAATATATAATTTATAGTATTTATATATTATGGGCACAATGCAAAATGTATTCACATTAAATAAAAAAATATGCTATACACATAGGCCTAAATATCTAAACAAACACAGACATGGTAGGTGGCTCTAACATACGACCTTCCTCTAACAGATGGTTACAGCAAGCTCTGGCGTCAATCCTGATTAGGGAAAACTTTAAGGAACCCCCCCTCAACGAAGGTGTAAAATCCTAGCGAATCTTGTATACTTCTCGAAAAAAATATTAATTTTAGTGGCAATTTTTTTCATTTCTCATGAAAAAAAATCTCAATTGGTGAATCTTTTCTAATCGATAGAAGTCTGTGGAGAATCCTAGCAAATTGCATTTTTTTTAAAACCAATAAAATATTTTCATTGGCGATTAAAATCTATTTTCAAACCTAGAAAAAATTTCTATTGGTGAATTAAACCTGCTTTCAAAATAGAAAAAACAATTTTGTTGGCGATTAAAACTTTTTTTCAAACCAAAAAAATATATCTATTGGTGAATTAAACTTATTTTTAAATGCATAAGAAAAAACATTGGTGAATCAATATAACCACAACCATTCAATGAATTTTTATGGATGGCTATAGTTGCATTCCAAAAGTAAATCTCTAAAGCACTAGATTTTCGAATTGAAATCTTCAGAATAACACTAGAACCGTTAGATTTTCAAAAATCAATGGTTGAGATTTTATTAATTATTTAGGTCTGTCAGTCATCCTCCTCTTGTTTACCATTTAATATTACCTAAGTTAGACCAAAATATTTTATGACAAAACCTTAAATCTCAACTCTTTAATCCTGAGGGTCGAGTCTCGTCAACCTAGCGATGTCCCCATTTTAAATTATGCATGTCCATAAAGTTTTTTTTAAAAGAGGGACCATTCGATGAGTTTTTGATGGAAAGCTATAGTTTCATTCTACAAGTAAATCCTTGAAGCACTAGACTTGCGAATTGAAACCTCCAGAATAACACTAGAACCTTTAGATTTTAAAAAATGAATGGTTGAGATTTTATCAATTATTTAGGTATGTCAGTCATCGTGCTCTTGTTTACCATTTAATATTGCCTAAATCATCTACCAAAATATTTTATGACAGTCTTAAATATTAACTCTTTAATCTTGAGGATCGAGTCTCATCAACCTAGCAATGTCCCCATTTTAAAAATAACTTTATTTGCATGTGCACTATGCAGCCATCTTGTCATTTTCCGGGAGCATACCTTTTAAGCACTTTCTTTTAAAGATTCAAGTGTTGAAATAAATGTTAATTGTCGCATCAATGATAGTGGTGAATTTAAAAATGATAAGTGTGATGTCATACTGATTGTGTTCGTGCTAACTTCTATATATACTTCACCAACTTGATGTTCTTCATATCATTTATAATATATTTGGCTTTGATTTATTTATTCTCTATTCTCAATTTAAATGAGATATTATGGAGTCTTCATGGTGTGTCATGCTACCCAAACGTTTTTGGAAGAAAAGAAAAGATGATGCATACGACAGATGAAAGTTGGGTATAGTTTATACAATTCCTTGTGTGCAAGTTGAGGATGCTATAAGAATAATTGTGGGTAGGGGATGGCTTCAAAACAACCCTCGTGCTCTATATTCTAAGGCAGCTTTGGCTTTCTTGTCTAATTGCATGGAAATTTTTCTCAATGAAGATTTGGTGAAGATGTTGGTAATATGTTATTTGCAACCTTTCATTTACTATATTTCTTCGTTGGAGTTGGCACTGGAGCATTACAATTTTGAAAGTGGGTTAGTGCCTATTGGTGGAATCTTTAGGAAAGTGGAATTGCATGCTTCTATAGTGCAGGCTCTTTCCCTAGTTAATATGAGATGGGGTATGCTATGTGATACGAAAACTAAATCATTAAAGATTCTAGAGTTTTGGAGGAATGTTTTGGGTGATTCGCTTTTCTTCTATGTTGTTAGTTTGTTAAATTCAATTCACGTTCTACTTAAACAATCAGTTGATGGCCTCAGCTAATGTTACAAAAAAAAAATAGTAATGAATTGTATGGCATGTTGCGTGTCTATATTTTATTGTACAACATAATAGTTCTTGTAATATGTACTTTGTGACTAGCTTTTTGTCACAGTTAGTGGATTTTTGTCCACGCTGATTATGTACTATGTACTTCAGTCTTTAGCAATAACTACTTAAATTAAAATGATTTTCATGGCTCCATTCTTGTAAATCCCTTTTGCTTGAATCAATATAAAAATGTTAAATGTGGCTTTTAAAACTAATAGTAATTATCAACATATAGTTTTGATCATAAGTGAGCGAATTTATTGTGACTTATTAGTGGACATTGATAATGATTAAGGTAAAATGAAACATTTAATTCTCTCTTTTCAATGTGTCGAAGTACTCTACCCTTCATTTATTCTATTGAAATTCTCAATTTGGTTGTGGTACTAGGCGGCAGCGTGGATTAATGCCATATGAATAGCCAGAGTGATTGATTGGATAGCTTTATATTGAAAACTTCACGATGTAAGTTGTAGAATCATAGATGATGATGTCAATAATCTAGTTATTTTGACAATTGACAGCTTGTGTGGCACTAGCGATTTTAACAATTGACAGCTTGTTAGCTTGAGGTACAGTTTGCATGTAGCCAGGCTGTCAGAGTCCATATGTTAATCAAAGTAAACATTTAAATTATAAATGTTAGGCTTAAGTTACACAAATCAATTAAGTTGGATTTTTCGGTTTGCATGAATCACAATTATGACTAGTCACTATACCCAACATCACACATGACATGTGTGAGGTGTACAAGGGAACAAGTTGGTAGTGGCACTTTTGGCCCATAAATAAGGATAGTGAGCACAACTGAAATCATTCATTGAATTGTCATAAGCGTTTTCATTTTGTAGGGTTAATAACTTAATAAGGATTCAAGAAGAAGATGATGTGGTATTATTAGGGATACTCTAAATTCTCCTGCCTCTAGTTATGTAGTTATAGAGTAAAAGGCCAATTTCCTTCAAGTTCAGAATGGGTGGAATTGGAAAGAAGTTGATTTCGTTCATCTGACTTCTCAGACAGGTTTTGAACTAGGATGAGAAGCTATGATGGAGATAAGTGTTATCCTAGTGCATGGAAGCTACAAGTAGAATATGGGAGCAATTTTACTACCCCTCATCATCTGCATGGTTTCCTAGGTAGTCCCCTTGCATTTATTTTTAGACACCATGGCCTACTAGGCAAGCCCCATGCATTTATTTTTAGTGCTCGTCTTCTGCATGGGAGAAATTTTACAACCCTTCATCTTATGCATGAGTTTGGTTCTGAAAGGGGCTAAGTACATTTTCTATCTTCACAGCTCCCATTTCCCCAATTGGATTGGCCCCCCTTTCCCCATGCATTTATTTTTAGAGCCCATGGCTAATCCGGAAAGTCCCATGAGTTTATTTTTAGAGCTCATGGTTGACCCGACAAGTCCCATTTATTTTCAAAGAAACATGTATCACATTTTACACTTTTCACCAACGATCCAGATGTAGAAGCTCGCAACCTTGCACTTTTACATTTTGTATTTGTCCTATATAATAATAAGGACATTGTAAATCTCAACTTGTAATAATAAAATAAAATGGTTGCATATTAATGTGGACATTGTAATTCATTTTATTAAGGCCTTTGCACCTAAGTTTCCAGCCCCTTGGCCTTGATGTCAATCCTAGCACAATAAAGTTTAAAAGAAAATTTAAAACACATGTTTATTATTTTTATATCATAACCACTAATAGTTTGATGAGCATTTGATGTATGTATTGTAGTTGCATTTCAAATGAAATGCAATGTGAGTGCTAGGGCTTGTGAAATTAAACCGAATCACCCTATAACCAAGTAGGATTAACAAAGATCAACCTGTTTAGAATTCTAAGTTTCAATGCGTATAAACCATAAATGGCTTACTTTAAATGTTGTCACCATGTAATTAATTGTGTATCAAAGGTGAGGTCTGAAGTAACACGACGCTTTCTCGTCATTCACTTTTAATATTTGAAAATACAACACTTTCTATTGCTAAGGGACTTTATTTTGAAGTTAGAGGGTCAAGACACGGAGATTTCAGTCTTTAGTTTACTCATTGTAGTACCGCACTTCTATTCTAGGTTCCACAATTCCACTTCCAACAAATCCATTCTAGTAACCCAGTTTCCACGATTGTCAAGAATCAAAATCCAGGTAAGTGAAAGAATTCCCACGGCTATGTTTCATCATTTGATGTTTCTGCAACGCATTTCGGGTCAAACTTGAAGTTTAGGGTTTAAGGTTAAAAAGGATTAGGAATTAAGAAAATTAAGGACTAATAGGGAATCTAAATTTTTATGCATTGTTTCCAATTGTATTAGTATTGCCCACCACCAAATACTCAGAAAATGTTGGATAAAAAAATATATTATAAAATTTCTTAAACCTGTGCTCTTCAATTGGATGAATACCATGATATTTATGGATCCCAAAACCATGGTAAAGCGACTTTAACCAGATCACTCTTTTGTTTCCATCAAGGCTCAAATTAAAATGCTAATTGAAGTATCGCTGCAACTACGGGTAACCGGATTAGGTAATGGATGTTACATTTTGAGGCTTCCGCCTGAATCTCATCAATATGGTATAAAAGCCCTAAATTATGATGATAATAAAAGAGCAATTGTTAATAAAGATAACAAAGAAGAATTGTTATCCATTAATGTAGAAGAACTTCGAAAAGTTTTGGCCTTGGGGTTTACAACTGAAGAATTTGGAAATGTCCACATTGACCTAGAAAAGCTTGCTAGTGATTATGAAGTAGTCGATGAAATCCAGAGAAAAATTCTTTCTTAAATAGAATAGTTTAGGATAGAAACAATTGAAAGGTGATCATAAGCCTCCTTATGATTTGATATTTTAGACCATGGTTCAAGTATGATACTCTACTCATGCTACTTTTCCTGTGGACCTGATAACAATTTGGAAGTGGGTGCAAGCCTCCTTGAAATGGTGTATAATATCAATTATGGTGTTCCATATGCCAAATATAATTTTATTGAGCACATTGTAGAATCCATGCATAATTTTTTTTAATGATTAAAGGAGGTTCCACCAAGACATTTAGGTTCACAACCTACTTGTTCTATCTTTTTCTATTCAAATTTAGAGGGATGTTTGAGACCAACAAGCTTCAAATTTAGCCCTATAGTAATGTTGAGGAAAATAAAATGGATCCAAATTTCATGGGATAAAAACATTGTGATAAGGACGGCCGATTCTGCTTCAACCGCCTGGACGTTTCGGGTTCACCATATCAAAATACCCCACGCTGATACTCGGTGTCATGTGGAAATGCACCTAACCAGGAAAAGATATAAAATTGGTTGATTGGTACTAATGGAAGAATATATCATGCCAAGACGCATGGACAAAGTACAAACTTCATATAAACTTCCTACCACATATGACATGGGAAATACTAAGCTTTAAACATGGCGATGCAAAGCATTGACAAACTACACTTCACCAATTAGGGAAGAAGACCTTATTTCCTTTCTTTAATTCTTTTTCATGTGGGAGATCATATTTTATATCAAAAAGCATTTGAAGTGTGGCACATGATCTTTGAATTTTTGATTTTGATGCTACTTCATCACTTGCGATGATCCATGTGACACCATTAAATCAATGATTGCCTCACAAGAATGTTGGAAGCAGGAATTCAACATAAAAGTAAAACCCTGCCTTGAAACCGGCGTGCTCATGGATTCTTGGATGAGGTCAAAGCAATGGAGAAAACACCGCTAAGAAACGGCATTTATTTTGGAATAATGTTACCATATCGGGTATTAGAAAGAAAATTAGGAGGTACAACAATTTTTATGAAAAAAACCATAAACCATCTAGTAGAGTAAAAATGCCAAATTCTCTAGAGAAGGAAGTTACAAAAAAAAATTGGTCACGATAAAAAATTACTACCTTTTGGTCTATGAGGAAGGAGCTAGGTGATCCAAGAGCTCTTGCAAAGTATGGAGATAATAAAGAAGATATTGAGTTTAGCAAATTATGGAATATAGAGCATCTAAATGAACAAGAAGATGAAGAAAGTGATGATGATAGGGAAGAAGAAAGCCATGCCAATTTCAAACTTGGTTTAAGTGATGCCACAAATGAAGCATTTACTATAGGAGCAACCATAGTTGAAAAAATGGGTTATGAAGGAGGTCCTTTGGGGTCCCAAAGACAAGGCCCTTGGATGGTAACAATGTAGAGCATAGAAAACCAATTGATAAATCTGGCCTTGGGGTTGAGGTAAAAAAGTAATTCAGGGCATGTATTGCATCAATTTTATTAGAGCTTCAAATCCTCATCCTCATGGTCAAAACACACCACAACTAGGGACATGCCCATGGTGTGGAGGGATTATTGCAACTTGCACCGCCTTCGTGGCGATGGTATAAGTAGTATAACTAGTAGTGGTCAACATGTGCTACAAAACAAATACAATACTAAGAGGACAAATAACACAATATACCACGTTAAAACACCTGATGATCAAGGCATACAAAAGGCAAAGGATTTTGATAGGTCCAAGCTCACACTACCAAATGGATCCAACAAGGATTTGCACTTCCACTCTTAGTTAGTCTAGCTACAACATCATTAGCAATCGGTGAATTACCCCTATTCCTCCTCACATTCAAGCATTCCATTGTTCCTGATCTCTAGGTTTTGATTACATTGAAGAGTTTAAAAAGAAATCAAAATTTAATAATAAAAAAAGCAACTAATGGAGAGTGCGTCTACTGTAACTTCAGAGCCTGCAACAACCATGGTATTACCCACATTTGACACAAGTAAAGAAATTATGGAATACACAATTCTTGTTCCCACAATTCAAAACAAACCAGCAAATCAGATGGCTCCATCTGAATTCCAACTAAACAATATTCATTTGGATTTTTCTAGACTCAGAAATGCTGACAAAATTAATGTATCAAAGAAGAACAATGAGTTGGTGTGCACATCATTGCTAAAGCAAGATAGAGAGAAAAAAAGGTTGTAGAATCAAATTGAAAAGTTACAGGCAAACCTAGCAAATGAGAAAGCAAAGAGGAAAGTAGTAGATAACAAGATAAATGAAATAGAAAAAAGAATTAAAAAATCTTCCTCTACATCAACAAGTGAAGAGGATAATTAGAATGAGACTGCAGTGAATGAACTAAAGCAAAGGCTAGATGAGAGCAACAAGAAATATGATGTGGAAAATTCCACTTCAGAAAAATTAAGACTAAGCATTGCGAATGGAGATTCACAGTGGGAGCAAAAATTGGAGAAGGAGAGAAAAAGAAATGAAAGATTGGAGGCAAAGCTAATGGAAGAAAAAAATGAAATTAAGTTTTGTCAAAATAAGTTATCTAAATTTTGTAGAGAAACAATGAGGCATATGAAACTAAAGATCTAGGATGAAATAATGCAGGGGATTAATCATTTGTGTGACATGTTTCAATTGATTGATGCTATTAGACAACATCATAATAAGCTCAACAAATATTTAATGGACAACAAAAATGTGTTGGCATTAGAGAAATCAACAAATCAAATTCAACATATATTTTGGGTAGGAGGTTCAAGACCTGTTAAACTTGAATGGCGGAGCACACGAAGGGAAACCCTAAAGCACGTGTGGACAAATTGTAGGGGGAGTGCAAGAAAGGGTACTCTGAGGCACGCATGGGTGATAGGCAAGCTGATGGCATGGGTAATGGTGCAGGTGCAGGCCAGGGTGGCAACTCTTCTCTAGTCGGGTCTGCTGTGAACAAGACTGTTGTTCCGTCTGCGGTGGATCGTGTTTTGGAGAAAAATGATTCTAAGCGCAAAATCCCTGCTGTGAGGGCTTCTTTGAGGGAATTTCGTTCAGGGGGCTTGTCGAATAGAGGGTTTATTCCTGTTGCAAATACCATTTCTATTGACCTAAAAACTGAGACGATAGAGTAAATTGATGAGATTGTTTCAGAGCTCTTCATTCGTGGGGTAATTTGTCAGTTTAGGGGTTTTTGGCCTAGCCTCCCTCAGCTGCACTCCTGTATTTCCAACGAATGGGAACCGCTAATTTCTGGTAAAGTTCATATTTTCCCTATGGCTAAGGGGTATTTTGTTGCCAAGTTTGACAATGCTCAGGATAGAAACACAATTTTATGTGACAATTTTTTTAGCTGGGAGGATAAAATTTTGCTGATGATTAAGCCCTAGCATTCTAATTTCAATCATGCCTCTGAAACTTTCAATAAGATCCCGATTTGGGTTCGGCTACCAAATCTCCCCCTCCACTTATGGAATGACCCTCTTTTGGAAGAAGTGGGTGATGCCCTTGGTGATTTTTTGTTGGTGGATGGTGAATCCTCTAACATTTTTCATTCCACCTTTGCTCACATATTGGTTGAGATGGATATCTCAAAAGGATTGCCTGCTAAGATTTTACTTAAATCTCCTAAGGGTTCTTGGGTCCAACCTTTGGACTATGAAGGTATTCCCTTCTATTGCAGAAGATGTTTCAATATAGGTCATGTTTCTGCTCAATGTGGATTTGAGAAAAAAACAAAGATGGCTACTTAGTGGAGAGGTGCCTCTCTATAGCATTATATGGTAGAGAAGAAAATTGAACATAGGATTTTTTCTGAGGTGGTTGCTTTGGAACCATAGGGTCTTGGTACTTCCCCTCTAGATGTCTCAAATGGTGGAGTTGTTGATGTTGATCTTGTTGAAACCCCTAAAGAGCATGAGATTTGGTCTCAAGCTGTCACTTCTGGTGATAGTGCCCCGACTATCATTTCTAGTGGATTTTCTGATATGTATGTGCTTGTACGGAAGAATAATGTTGAAATCACTAAAACTATGGTTGTAGGCATTCATCTTCAGGAAACTAGTGTGTTGGCTTGGCATGATAAGGCAACGCAAGTGGAAGAAGGATGGGTTACTGTTATGGGCAAGAAAGAAAAACTCTCTAGGCCTTTTTTCGACATGACTCTTCGCTCCCACAAGAAAATTCCTAAATGTAAATCTTGAAGGGTCTTGCTTGGGGGCTGGATTTTTTGGTTGGCTGTAGGTTGTCCTTTTTGTAGCTTTGTTTTGGATTGTAAAGGGTTTCGGGTCCCTTCAAAACCTTTTTTTTCCTTAATAAAAAATAAATCAAATTCAACAAACAGTCTACAAAGCTAGTGATAATATTTTGAAATCAAAAGGGATTACTAATCAACTTGCTACATCAATGAAGTTGTCATCTGTCATTGAAAAGTGTTCAAGAATGCGTGAAACAAAGGAATATTTGCATTTGGTTGCAAACAAGATGAAGAAGCTGGATGAAAAGGTAAAAAAATTCAGAGAGCTTGGTTTTCCAGAGGCTTTTGACACAAATGAGTGATTTTTTGGAAAGAATGATTTCAAAAAGAAGATGAAGGATGCAATGAAGATTGATTTAGACCAGTTTCCTCAGAACCCAAATGTGGTGAACTATTTGGATTCCATCAAACCATTGCTAACCTTGAATGCAAAATTGACTGAAGAATCCAATACAGGTTCCAATTTGAATCATGAATTGTTAACAAATCTTCAAGTCAAACAACATTAGTTAGATTAAATAACAATCCCACCACCTAAAGAGTGGAAGTTGCTAGAAAAGGTGATGCAGTGATTTGATTTTTGATAATATGAGTTTTCAAGTTCTAACTCAGCTTTGTGCAAAGTTGTCTTTGAGCAAGATTTTGCATTACCAATGCCTCTATGTATTCCTTCATGTGATAATCAATTTAAAATCTCAAATTAAAACTTTAGTAATGTGTTGATGTTCAATTATCTGTATTATGGGTTTGGCCAATGTAGTTAGGATCTTTTGGGAAAAACTTTGATTTTCCTCATTAAAGAAAAAACTCTTTTATGCTTTTGAAAGTCTTTTTTATAGTTATCTTTCAATATAGAAACTCATATGGTGAAGTTCATGTAGACATAATCTTTGTGTTGTGGTGTATGGATTTATTCTATTTATTTTGAGTATCTTGCCAACATTTACCTATGTTGGTGTTCTAGATGTTTAATAGATTGCATTGCTATCAAATGTTTATCTTTGAACGAATGCTTATGGCAATGGTTGAGTTCAGTTAAAGAAATTTATTAGTTCTGAAGTGATTCAAGCCTTTGTGCTTTAGTTTATAGTTTGATATTTCATATTAGCATGCCTTTCCAAGCTTTTTGGTTAAAAGCTACACCTTTCTCTACTTTCTGGTTAAAATCATCTTGAATTTATTTTCTTTCTAGTTTAAGCTTTTATTGTTTAAGTTGTGTGGATGCCTTAAAACCTTTATAATTTATTTATATTTGTAGACATCAAAAATATATTGATTGACATCATGCATCTGATACTGACTTACTAACATTGTTTCTTCCTAAATCATTCATCGGTCTAACCATTTAATCAAATTCCCCTATCTGATTAAATTCATCAATATTCGTCCCTTAATTAAATAAATTGTTTTGTCTAATTAAGTCACTTTCTCTTGTTAATTAAATCAATCCATCTGATCTAATTATCCCTATTTAATTAAATAATCAATTTATTTGATTAAATCTCTAAAGTCTATCCATTAAATTAAATAAATTAAAACCTTATTTGATTTAATCTAACACCATCCTTTTTAATTAAATAAATCAAAACCTTTATTTAATTAGCCTCTTATCATATTCCTCTCTTATTTGATTTAAATAAATCCATAAATCTAAGTCAAATAAGTCACATCATCTAATCTCATGTTAAATTAATTAACCCTTGATTAATTTAACCTCATCTCATGTCACATCCTCTAGATAATGCAAGTTGCACATGAAAATAGATTTAATTCATTTATTAAATCTCTATTTTCCTCACAAGGCATCTTTTGGAATATTCTCTCAATTTGAATTCAAAAATTCCAAGTCAACATGTACATCCAACAAGGCAATAACTTCCTCTTACATGTCCTTTACTTTGAGCCAAGTGGCATTTATTGCATTTTCCCTTCCCTCTTGCAAGTCATTTCAACAAATTTGAAATTCAAAATTAGGCATTTATTGCTTTCAAACCCCAAATCTTGCATCCATCATCCATTCATAGCTTGACAAGTGGCACCATATCATTGGATGAATGTTAGTCCCCACATTGCTCAAAATTTGGACATTCATCCATCTTGAGAGTATCCTATAAGAAGAACTCCTCTCCTCATTTTGGCAGCATCCAACCACAAACATTGCAAGGATTATCATACTAATGCTTAACATTCTCATCCATCATTTTGAATTCTTAGCTGGGCTTTTTGCGAGATTTGGCTTTGGAGTTCTCATCTTTTTCCTCAAAGTGGATCACTCTTCATCATCAATCAACAAGCTTGCATCTTAGGGGATTGGGGAAAGGACCAATTTTCATCAAATTGGCACCAATTTCCCCATGGGATCAAGTGTTTGTTATTTAAATTAGGATTTAATCTAGTTTTTATCAGTTCATTGTGTTCTTGCTTATTTTCTTTCCTATTTTGAGTTTGCAAATGGATTTCATGGGGAATCCTTCTTTTAGCTTGCAAATCCTTGTCTAACTCATTTATTCATGTTGTTTTGTAGGTACTAGGAAAATGGTTCACACATTTGGTGCTAGAAGGAGGCTTGACATCATTATTTTCTAGCATTTCCTTGAGGTACTGCGTTTTCTGACACACAAGAAATTCTTAGCGGGCTCAATAAGCGTCATTGTTTTGCTTTCCGGGCTTGCCAGATGTTGTTCTAGCACCATGAATATCCGACCAAAAATTTCAAATTCTTATCGCTGGACTCGTAGATCAATGAAGTTTTCAAAAAAAATTTAACAACTTTTGAAAAGTCTGTTATTTGAGGCCAAGATCTTGACATAATCGTACTCTCTTCCCAACACCGAGCTTCCTTGATAAAAGTATTTGTAACAACACGGTGAGAGGAAAAAGCTGCGATGCCTTCACATGAGTTGCTGACATTTGAGAGCCGATGAAATTTGTGATTTTTAGCACATGTTTTAATTTACTTCTTCCCTCTGTTTTGTTTTTTAATTTTACATTGTTTTTCCGAATCTAAGCTGTTTTTTTCTGGGTTGAAATCAAAACAAAGGAAGGAGGGAGCATGGTGATGATATTTTTTCCAATCCGTTTTTTAAACACTTAAGTGTTTGATTAACACTTCTTGGAATTTGTCATCTTTTTCATTTTTAGAACACTAATAGTTTTCATTTGGGTTTTAAAAGAACCTTTCAATTACTTCTTGCAAAGGTTAAAATGAACAATAGGATCAACAACTTACTAGATTTTGTTTCTTGGGTTTAAACAATTGAACAAATGTCTTTCACTTATGATTTGGTGCTCTAAAATGAACTCACATATTGCTTTGAGGATTTAAAAAGAACAAGTGTAGCTTTGTTTGTTTGTGAGGGCTTACTTAGACTAAAGGCATTGGAAAAGGGCGTATGCACTTCTCTCGTGCTTTATAGCGATCTTGAGGAATCAAAGGAATTTTCCACAACTTTGGGTTAAGATAAAGCAATCACCTCCACACTTCGATTTGGGCTTAAAATTGAACAAAATCTTGTGCGAGTGTGAGTGGGGGCTTTGTTCCATACATTCTCTCTCCTTGTTGCAACAAGGATTGATTAAATTACGAATATTGTTCTTCATTCACTTTTGTTTTATCTTAAATTTTGCCATGAAAAAAGAGTACTCACCAAAGGGAATGACTAAACATTGTACTCTAAAGCCAAGAGTATTTCCGGTAAGGGATATAAATGGCGGATATTGGAAGAAGCGCCAATATCACGTGGTCGACTTCGACAGATGGATCAGAAAGGATAACTTGCCCGCGTTAGACCAACTCCTATGAATGGAAAGTCCTTACTAAAACCCATGTGCTAGAGGTACAATCCTTTATCTATTTGTTGGTGCAAAACGATCATTACGAAACCACCCACACTTTCTGGGTCTTCAAGTGAAATGGAAAACATGCCGTAGGAGTTTTCATGGGTGTTGATGCTTGGCACCTTACAGTATAAAGTGAGAGTGTGTCGTGGAGACTTGATTGGGGTCAAGCATCTAACCATTCGCTAGAGATAAGCATAGCTGGACTTGTCCAAGTGGGAATCCAACAAATATTGTCTTACACATCCATAGGATTGTACTTATTCTTGAGTTACAAAATGCATTGCTTGATCGAAAAAAAATCAAAAACAAACACTTAACATCATCAAGTTTCAAACCCTTTTTGAGAGACAAATATATTGACTCGAAATATGTTATTGTTTTTCCCTTTGGATTCACATCCTTAGGGTTTTCTAAGCATTGGATCTTATATCTCAATTTGTCTCCTTAAGTATAATGGGGAAAACCAACACCGCCAAAGTTCATTGAATTTCCACATAACATATCTTGTGGGGTTTGAAGAAATTAAGACATTGGACATCTTAGTTTGAAACCTAATTGAAGAAAGTGTTTTTGGTTAAATAAAGACATTAAGCAAAGCTAAGCAAAATGAACTTTCATATATGTTGAAGACTCCAAATCCCAAAGCACAAATCATTGATTGGAAATCCAAAAATGAATGTTCAAATGAAATCATGTCTTGGTTACAAAGTTCATTAGGAAGCATTTGCATGCTCTTCAATACCTAGGTCTAGGCAAAAAAAGTGTATCTTTTTAGGTTCATCTTAGGATCAAAACACATCAAAATATTTTTCATCCATCCTTGAAAACATCAAAAAAAAATCCATCTCATCATCACCTTTTGGAAAATCTTGAAATCATCCTTAATACTAGGCTTTATGGCAAAATCAAAATCATCAATATCATTGAGACAAAATCCTTGAAAACATTAGCAAAACATCTTTGGCTAGGTATGTGTAGATGCATCCTTTTTCATATACTTAGTCAAAGTTATCAAAATCATCTTGTCTAGCTTAGTGTATGTAGATGAATCCTTCTTTATATGCTTAGTGAAACAATCATCTTGTTTGAATAGGTGTGGGTAGATGCATCCTTCTCCTCACACATTCAAATTATCATCCTTTGGACAAAGCTATCCCTTAGATCATCATCCAACATCTTAGGGTATTTTTGTTCAAAATCCAAATCCAAATCCAAATCAAAATCAAGGACAAAATCTCAAAATCTCAAAATCAAAAATCAAAATCCGCAAGTCCTAAAAGCCTAGTGTCTCATTCAAGATTGATCAAAAGCCAAAACATCCATATCATCCATCCCTAAACATCATATCATCACTTTTGATCCTCAAGGTATCCTAAAACTTTATACTTTGGGACATAAAATAACGATCAATCCAAGGAATCAAGAGATTCATCTCCCATATTCTCGAAGGTTGATCCTTGTTTTATGGTTCAAACGAGATCTCAATACAAGAAGAGTATGGAAGCCAAAAAAGAAACACCCGCTTCAAGCAATCTTAGAAAAAAAAATGCATAAATGAATCCAGCTGAATCAAGTAATCCATTGACCCTCTCATCGTCGCAAAATCTGCAAGAAGAAAACTAAGGAGAGGACCTTACTTTTGGAATGTCTCATGAAGAAATGGCAGAAATGCTTCAAAATCCAGAGAATCACAAAATCATCAACATCATGATGAGACTCAACACTTTGTTATACATGCTTGAACTAGCAAAACAAGGGGCTAAGTTGCCTTCGGATTTTGATGTAATTACTATAGTGGAGACATCCTTTCCACCTATCTCATCCACCATTCCCATCTCATCTACACCTCCATCCCAAAACATCATGCAAAACATTTCAAAAATCACAACATCGTTTGCTCCAACCCAACCCAATGTCAACAAGGGAAACACATTCCTCGATGCTCTTCAAGCACACCCCCTTGTTAATAATCAAAGCTTGGACGCAAACACCACATTGAAACAAAACATACCCCAAAACCCATTACACAAAAATGTTCCTCTCACATTCCATCGCGATCCATCATCAACATTTTTTCATGCAACACCACAAACACCTCTTCTCACAAATTCACAAGAAGAGGGAGATATGTTTGGATTAGGGGGCCTATTCGACACCACGACATTTTCACAACTTACACCCCTTACGTTTCCACCTCTTCCACCATTGCCATTATCATCCACACCACTCCTTGGTTTAGGGCTCCCTCCCCTACCAAGTATCAATCAAACCTATATCCCAACCATCAATCAAAGCATTGCACCAAACACACAAAATTTGTCATTGATATCGCAACAACAAATGACAAACACACAAGAAATGGCAACATCATCAAACACATCCCTAACATCATAAAGCATGGTCTCTCAAGGACCCATCACATCAATACCACTATCCAACATCAACACAACATCATCATCTACCACCATTCCAAATCCACCACCACCCCCACCACCACCAAATTTCACCACATCAAGCCAATACGATGCAACATTGGAAGCTACTTTTCAAAGAGGATACCAACAAGTTCAAAAACAAAAAGCTGTACAACAAGCCGCTCAAGTCGCACAAGCTGCCCAAGCTACACAAGCCGCATTACAAACGAAACAGGTGCAACAAGCCCAAGCATTATTGCAACAGCAACAACAACAAGTATCCCAAGTGGCACAAGCATTGCAAGCACAAAGGGTCGCTCAAGCACAACTATTATTACAACAACAAGCCACACAAGCGCAAGTAGCCCAAGCGCAAGCCCAAGCTCAAGCACAATCTCAATACCAAGCACAACAAGCACAAACACAAGAACAACTTCTTGCACAAGCAGTGCAAGTGCAAGCATATCAGCAAGCACTAAAGCAATACCAAGAGCCGTAAGAAGCAACAGAATTGGCAGCCCAACAACAAGCATTGTGGGAACAACAGCAAGCACAACAACAAGCATTGTTGGAACAACAACAAGCGCAACAACAAGCACAAATCCTAGCGCAACAACAACAAGATCAACAACAAGCGTTGTTCATACAAAAGCAAGTAGAAGCCCACTTCACCTGCCAGAACATACCAATACCATCGAACAACACACCAACCAATGCACCCATCCAACCCACGATTCAAACACCCCAAAACACTTTCATCCCACTCCCTGATACGCAAAATGATGTGATGACACAACTCAGGTTGCTCTCACAACAAGTGCTCAACCTTCAATCATGGTGAACAACCAAAACGTCAAGCAACTTGTGTCCCTATCCATTTGATAGGAGCCTAGACATGAAACCATTCCCCAAGGGATTTGAAATCCCCAAATTTGACAAATATCGAGGGATGGGAAACCCTAAAGATCACATCAGGGAATTCCAAGTTCATTTTATGGAGGTCACATATGACGATACTTATCTAATGCGGCTATTCCCTAGGAGCTTGGTAGGTCCCACTATAGAATGGTTCTCTCGCTTACCTTCAGGCATTAGAACATTCCAGGAAATTAGGGATGCATTCATTAGGAACTACGCATGTAACATTGCAATGGATGTTAGTCTCAAAGAACTCTCGGCTCTAAAACAAGGAAAGAATGAATCTTTTGCTTCATTCCTTCAACGATGGCAATCCAAGGCCAATCAGAGCAAGTGGACCATGCCAGAAGAACAACAAGTCTGCACCATTATGGCCAACCTTGAAAGCCACTTGGCATTCCATCTCAAGGTTCAGGGTATCACTACATATGAACAATTGATCTCCAAGGTGCTCATCATCGAAAGAGCCCTTATTACTCAACCCGCAGAATCAACATCATATCACGAACAACAAAACAACCACCCACCATCCAATTACAATGATAAACCTCATACATGGGCAAGAAACAAGAATGTTACTAATGATGGTGTCGTCAATGCCAAGGTGGTCATTAATGCCCCATGCCAACATACACCCACACCGCAAATCCAAAATCAACGCCAAAACACTCATCACACAACATACCAACCCAACAACAATCCAACCATCAATAACCTCAATGATCAAAGAGGACCACCCCAACGCAAAATTTATCCCAAATGAAAATACGCTATTTTGGGGGAACCATTGGAGGACATAATGAAAATGTTGATTGATGAAAAACTCATCAAGCCGCCTACATTCGAAAACTACCAAGAACCCAATGTCAAGCCCCCTTGGTATAACAAAAATCAACTTTGTGAATTTCATAAAATCAAAGATCACACCACAAACAATTGCATGAGACTCAAAAACATCATCCAAGATCTCATCGATAAGAAAATCATACATGTGGAACAACCTACCGGAAATTAGGATCTTAAAATCTACACGAATCTGATGTCGAATCATGGAAACAAAGGAAATAAAGGTGATAAAGGGAAAGGCAATGTGAATCATGTCTATGAATCTATCGTTGCCTCACTAAATGAAGACTGCATGGCCATCACTATCAAGGGCGCTCATGCCAAAGATTGTGGAGTCACCACAAGAGGCAGAAAAGTCACCATTGCAGGATCATCCCAACCAAATAGAGTCCCTTCATCAAGAGTTGTTTCGCATAGCTACAATGTTGTAGAAAAACTCAAGAGAACACCGGCACACATCTCCATCAAGGAGTTGTTAAAAATCTCATCAGTGCATGAAAATATCCTTGAGGAAGCATTAGCCTCATCCACTATCCCTGCAGACCTCGATGCGGAGCAATTCCAAGCTATGGTCAGAAATATCATAACACCTAATCTCCTTACATTCTCCGACCAAGATTTCCCTACCCAACCATCTCACAACCGTGCACTTCACTTGTAAGCCATTATAAATAAGAGAAAAATCAAAAGGGTCTTGGTGGATGGAGGTGCAGGTTTGAACATCTGTTCTCTTAGCCTCATCAAGCAGTTGAAAATAGCAGAAGATTCCATCGACAAAGGCAAGGGAATCACAATTAGAGCATATGATGACCAAGAAAGAGTGTCTCAGGGCATGATTAAACTCCCTATTCAGGTAGGGCCAATGCTCATGGAAACCACCTGTCAGGTCTTGGACCTCGAATTACCATATAATATCCTCCTGGGACGCCCATGGATCCATGCGATGAAAGCTGTCACATCAACATTCCACCAATGTGTGAAATTTACACATAATGGACAAGAGGTCACCATCCACGGAGATCCCGAACCATTTTCATATTGCAAAAATCTTGAGACCAAGTATTACAAAATCCCCCAAGTGCCAAAGAACGATGAGGGCCCATCCACACCATACATCGACCCCACTCTCGTGTCCACTTCTGCAACAGAGACACCTACCATCCCCACCATCTCCGATATCAACCTCATCATCCAGGAGGACGGTTGTGGAAGCTACAAGCTCCCTAACAATGCTTTTGTGATAGGAGAGTTACCACAATCTCCTAGATCACGGGGACACCCACAAGAAAATTAGGCTTCCACATCACAAACGTCTCCTGAAGACTATCCCGAATTCACAAGCTGGGGAGACCTTGGCCAGGAGGTCATTGAGGCAGATCCATCAAACATGCTCTATCAAGATAAAAGACCGATACCTGAATTACCAATGGATAAGACAAGCAAGGGCCTACAAATGATGCTTTCAATGGGTTACGACAAAAATCAATGACTGGGACAAAATGACAATGGGCTCATAATACCTATCATGCCAGAGACGTGACCCATAACAAATCTTGGCCTTGGATGTACCATTCCGAGAATAACCATACGTGGCCGAAGTCCTCCGGTTAGAATGGTTAATATATCTCCTCAGCTAGTGCTAGTACAACTACACTCACCAATAGTCACAGGTGAAGACACACACAACTTCATAACTGAGCCCTATATTAGTACCGATGATGAAGATAATTTGACCAATCTACCTAGGTTATTTGAAGATACCACCCTGTGTATGATTAGTACCATATCCTTCGAAACAGACCATCAAAATCATGAGATCCGTTTAGTGTACCCCCAACTAATCGACTATGACCAACAAGGACCACCAGTTCTCGATACATTCAAGAACAATGAGGCACTCTTCGAATTCATGGGATTGAGGGATAACATTCCAGAGGGGGATCATAAGGCAGGATTTATAATGGAGTTGGACACACACGCCTATTACGAGGAAACGATTGAATCCTTCTGTCACAAAAGTGAGAAACTAAGAATCATATCCAAGCCCTTGAGTGAAAACCACACTATGGCACTCTCTGACAAGAAAATAGTAAAAAGAAAGGACGTATCCAATGGTGAAAACCTCTCTGAGGTGCCCGAGGATGAAGGATTCAATCTTCCTCTAAGAGCTATTCATCAAGAGAAGTCAATAGTCTTGGCCGAAAAGTGCAATCCAGTCAACCTAGGAACTGAGGAGGCCCCGCATATCACATTCTATGAGGAATCACTATTATCCAAAGAGCAAGAACTCCTAGCAGCATTCCTAAAGGAAAGGAAAATAAACTTCGCATGGAGTTATGCTGACATACCAGGGCTAGATCCAAAGATAGTGGTTCATCATTTAACAGTGTACCCAGAAGCAAAACTAGTCAAACAAAAGCTTCGAAATATGCATCCTCAAATAGCCTTATTGGTCAAAATGGAGCTCAAAAAGTTGTTAGATGCAGGATTTATCCGACCAATTGATTACCCAGAATGGGTGTCAAATTTGGTACTTGTTTCAAAACCTAACGGAATAATTAGAATATGCACGGACTTGAGAGATTTGAACAAAGCATGTCCCAAGGATGATTTCCCACTTCCCAACATTGACATGATAGTAGACATGATAGCAGGACATGAGATGCTATCACTAATGCACGTATTTTCAGGATATAACCAGATCATGATAGTAAAAGAAGATCAACATAAGACGGCTTTCACTTGTCCATGGAGGACCTACTACTGGAACATGATGCCATTTGGTCTAAAGAATGCAAGAGCAACCTATCAAAGGGCCATGACACTAATATTCCATGACATGATTCACAAAACAGTTGAAGACTGTCGATGATATTCTAGCTAAGTCAAGAAAAAGACAAGATCATATAGCAACCCTAGGTGCTATCTTTGACAGACTGGAAGAATACAAAGTCAGACTAAATCCCAAGAAGTGTGTCTTCGATGTACAATTAGGTAAATTGCTAGGATACATAGTCTCCATGAGGGGTATCGAGGTGGATCCGGCGAAAGTGAAGGCAATCTTTGAGATGGAAGCACCAAAGACATTAAAACAACTGAGAGGCCTCTAGGGCCGACTTCAATCCATCTGACGGTTCATAGCACAACTGGCAGACAAGCAGAATCCATATTCTCACTTACTCCACAAGGGGGTAGCGTACAAGTGGGACACAAAATGTGAAGAGGCATTTAACAAAATCAAGGAATATCTACTAACACCACCAGTTTTAATGCCACCCATCCCAAGAAAGCCATTGATCTTATATGTGTCAGCAATAGTAGCAACCCTTGGAGCTCTCCTGGCTTAGCATGATGAAAATGAAACGGAGAGGGCCATCTACTATATCAGTAGGACAATGGTCAATCACGAGCTAAATTACTCTTTCATCGACAAAGCTTGCCTCGCAGTAGTGTTTGCATCCCAAAAATTCAAACATTACATGTTGGCACACAAGATAAAGCTCATCGCGAAAATTGATCCCCTCAAGTATCTCTTATCAAAGGTAATGCTAACTGGCAAAATGGAAAAATGGGTAATGATATTATTAGAGTATGACATCGAGTATGTAGAGCATAAAGCCATTAAGGGACAAGTTATTGCAGATCAACTAGCAGAAGCACCCATTTATTCTGAGAACCCTCTTGTCTCAGAATTCCCAGATGAATCCATCTTTAACCTTAACGTAGCTGACCACTAGAAACTATACTTCGATGGTTCATACACAGCATGGATCAGAGCTGGTGTCTTTTTCATCACCCCACAAGGGGATTGCATACCAATTCATACAAATTGGCATTTCCTTGCACCAACAACATAGCAAAATATGAGGCTTTGACTATAGGTCTCAGAATAGTAGTGCAATGGAACATCATAGCTCTCAAGGTGTATGGGACTCTTAGTTGATCATAAATCAGGTCAATAATGAATATCAGACTAAGGATGATAAGTTCACTCCATACAAGAAATTGGTGGAGACTCTAAAGGAATCCTTCATTGACATAACATTTGAGTAGATTCCAAGAACCAACAACAGAGTAGCAGATCGCCATGGCTACAATTGGGTCTCTATTAGACATCCCTCATAACGTTTGAAATATGAATTTTGATCGAGCAGCTTTCGTCCCCACATTCGAGGTACTAGAATCGAATTCGTGTGTGAAATCATTGGTCCATGTGATCCTTGGTACCATGACATCTACACATATCTTCGCATAGGAGTCATACCCGCTGACCTACCATCGAGCCTAAAATGAACCTTTATCAAAAAGGTATCTACATTTGTGATTCTAGGTGATACCTTATATCGTAGAAGCATAGAAGGTACCTTGCTACACTGTCTAAATGTTGAGGAGGCATTAACCGCTCTAACTGAGGTTCATAATGGTATATGTGGCTCCCACTCGAGTGGAATGACCATCGCCAAGAAACTGTTGAGGATGGGGTATTATTGGCCCACAATGGAAAGAGAAGCACATGATCATGCTAAAAGGTGTTTACAATGTCAGCAGCATGGGGACCTCATCCATGCTCCAACTCAAGAGCTTCACCCGATCGTCACACCATGGCCCTTTTCGCAGTGCAGACTCAATCTCATTGGAAAAATCTCACCCATCTCATCCAATGGCCACAAGTTCATCATCACTGCAACTGAGTACTTCACAAAGTGGGTGGAAGCCATACCCATGACGTATATCACTAGCAAGCAGATCTCAAAATTCATCTTGAACTATCTCATCTGTCGTTACGGTGTCCCACAAGCCATTATCTTAGATAATGGGACACCCTTCAAGAACTAGGAGGTTCGCAACTTGTATGAGAAATTCAAAATCCAGCATCGCTTCTCCACCCCGTACTATTCCCAAGGCAACGGCCAAGTAGAAGCTACAAATAAAACCATCCTCAAAATCCTTAAGAAAACAGTCAATGACGCAGGTCGTGACTGCACTTGCAGCTTAATCCCACCCTTTGGGCTTATCGAACCAACATCTGCACACCCACTGGTGCCACCCCATTCTCATTGGTCTACGAATCAAAAGTTGTACTCCCCATTGAGATTGATCTCCCATCCCTCAGAATATCATTGCAAAACCTCATCACTAATGAGGACTATCAGGTATCAAGACTAAATGAGTTGGAGTTACTGGATGAGAAACGCATAGATGCTCTAAATCATCTGCAATTCTATCAAAACAGACTCAAACGAAGCTACAACAAGAAGATCAGAAGCAGGACTTTCCAAGTCAAAGAATTGGTTTTAAAAGAAAATCAGAAGAATGTCCCAAATCCCAGCAAGAAAGGCAAGTTCGAACCTAATTGGTTAGGACCTTTCGTCATCACAGCAAGTTATAAATCAGGGGCATATTAACTATCAACACCCGAGGGGGAACCTCTGTAGGAGCCAATGAATAGCTCCCATCTCAAGGAAAAAATAAGAAGTGGGTGTCTGTCTGACCACCCTAACCACATTAAAATGATAATATTTTTTTATAAGATTTTAGATATAAGTAAAGGACTCATGCCCCGATGTGATGCATATTTTTTTGTAATTTTTTTCTAAGTAAATAATTAATTCTGAAATTTTATTACAACTTTTTAAAAATATAAAAACTCATAAGTTTGACCCTTCACTTGGTCAAAACTTCATCAAATTCAATTTTTTTTTTTTTAATCCTATAGTATGAAAATCATAGAATGTGACGCATGTTTTGGATTCAAAAAATGTGATACCGTTTGAAAGCTATAGATGTTTTTCAATCAACCTATTAATCAGGACTTTAGTCATAATTTGAATAGAAAATGAATAATAATCACATATTAAATTCAAAGTAAAGCATAATTTATATTGGTGGAAATCTGAGAACCTCCTTTAAAAACCCTTTTCGTTTCATCAATTTTGGGTAAGAAAATAGTTGTCAGCCACATACCCATCTTATTGCCACTTTTTGGTCCATCATGATCCTGCACATACTCTCTTTCAAGGTATAGAACCCAAAAATCTATAAAAAAAAAAAATCAGAAAAAGTCCTGAAAAAATGGTTACTTCGGCAAAAACCTGGCAAACAGGCGTCTTGGTGACAACAAAAAAATCAAAAAATCAAAATAGTAAAGAAAAAAATCGTCCTATAGTGAAAACCACTTTGGTGGCACTTTGGGCAAGTACCTTGGTGAAAACCTGGCAAATAGGTGCCTTGCGTAAATAAGCACTTTCCATCCACCAGGATCTTTATGGCTTGACCTGCATCCTCCATTCATCTCACTTCCATCATTCATCGCATTCAGATCTTCATCCATCACTCATCCACGTGCATCTGCACCATAGCTTGGTCTTGTGTTTGTATCATGATCCCTCCTAGTACTACTCGGCCCATCCTCAAGTTCAGTTTGTCCTGTCTTTATCAGAGTAGTTTATTGTATCACACTGGGGGCATGTTCTTATTAGATCGGATTCGTGTATGATCTTAAAAATCAGAAAATCAGAAAATCCAAAAACATCATAAAATCAGAAAATCCAAAAAACATCAAAACATATCAAAAATTCAAAAACAAGGTCGTCTTGTCGAACTACATCATCTTTGAGCTTGAATGTAGGCAAGGTTGATCTATGATCATCCATCGAGACATCTAGGTTAGTCCTATAGGAGTCCGTCATAATAAACCGACATCTCATCATGTATATCGTCATCTGTAAATCAGTCAAGTTGTTAGTCGAACTACGTGGTCTCTACGTGTATAACGTAGGCAAGGCTAATATTTTGATCAGCCCCTGAGGCCCCTAGGATAGGTCTTTAGGTTAGTTTCTTGGTCAAAATCTCAGAAAATCCCAAAAATATTTGGAAAAATTGAAAATCAAAACACTGGAAAACTTTGAAAAATGCCAAAAATAGCCTCAAAAACATTGCAAAACATCAAAAACATCCAAATATTTGAAAAAATCCATCTATCTCATCTCACTTGCACCCGCAATAACACCACTCATAATAAAATGATCGTCATCCTCAACCTTTGGTGAAATAGTTAGAAACAAGTCTAGCAGATTAAAAGTGAAAACTCCAAAATGTCGAGTCTTAAGTCTAAGTCAGTACGTAAGCAAGTTGGTTATCTCTTCGTATCAGGAACACATCATCTGAAATGGTCCCATATCAATCATCCCTTATAAATGAAATGACATGCCGCCATCCACTAGCATGTCCTAGGATGAATCCTTCCTACAATGGGCATTATCTTTTGGCAATAAGTTTCGTTTATCATCTTAGAAAACACATCCTTTTTCGGTTAGCAGTATTGAAGAGCATCAATTTGTTTTTTTTCTTGGTCTTTATCTTTTGACTTATCTTATTTTGTGCTCATTCAAAGGAAGTCTCGATGATATCCCAAAATAGCAGATTTAGAGAAATAGGAATGGGGCAATGATCATTATCTTTTGTCTACTATGCTTGTTGGATGTTCTTGCAATATAACCTCGGCGAATACTTGCTTTGTTAGGTATGTATGGAAGAGGTCGAGGGCAACTTGTTGACTATTACAGGGATAGGTTTACCTTTCTGTGTTTTGGTCTGAGGTGTCTGAAACTTCTGAAGTACATCCTAGCAAGGTTTTCGTATGTCAGATGTGAACAAGAATACTCCTATCTGATTGTCGAGTCAAAGTCCATCACACTAGGTACAACGCCATCCTGGTTTTCTATACCTTGATGCATCGTACCACGTGTGTTATCAAACATAAGAAAATTTGGCCCTTTGAAAATCCCAATTCCTCGGCAAGTAATCATCATCATCATCATCATCATCATTCATGTCATCTTGCATCTTGTTGAAATGACTTCTTCTGTTCTTACTAACTGCACTAACAAGGTACTATGACAATTGATCATCATCACCATCATCATCATCGATCCTGCATCCACAAATCATTAGCATATTTCATTTAAGCATATCATATAGAAATCATACGCATTGCATAAGCATATCATATAGGAAACATTTTCATTGCATTTTAATCATCAAATAAATAGGTTATCATAAACATTTTTTATAGATAGGTGCATACATGACATTGCATTTCACCCATTGCATTGCATCGTATAGCATTTATTTTTGCATTTCATAATCATAATCATCACATAGCATCTACAAAAACATTACATAATCACTTTTGCATAATCATAAGCAATAGTCATATAAGCATTTAATTCATTACGCATACATACTTGCATAACATAAATGATATCATATCATCACATTACGTTCACAATACGCATCAGCATATCACTTTACACAAACATATCATTGCATCACATACATCATTTATTGAATCTCATAAAACCATTTGCATTATCATAATCAGATCATCACATTATCATAAATAGATCATCACAGTTGCATATCATAGGTTAGCATAATATAGATCTGTTAGTCATAATCATAACGCATGCATTATTAGAAATAAATGCATCAATAGGAACATCACTACAAAGTATATAGAAATAAATCATACATGCATAAATAAAGGTACACATTGCATCACATCAAAATCGGCTCATCTATATCATATCATCAATGATACTGTCATAGTACAAAGAATAATAATCGGATCACTGTACATATATGTCAATCAATACAAAGCACCCATCGAGCTACCAAAAACGAGCCCATAAGGCACAAAAAGGACATCATAATATTTCGATCAAGCCCAATCTCCATGGATGTTGCCCTCGCCCCTGTCACCGTGACCCTCTGGTGGTCTCTGACTGGCCTGCTCTGAGTACTCTGGGACCCACTTTGCTCTAGGTACAGTGTCGTGGTAGGCCCAACGGTAGTACTCTATCTCTTGGATAGCATCCCTGTAGGATTGAACTGGCATGGTACCCTGAGACAAGGAGGTTGTCATGCTCTCAATCTGCTACCTGTGGCCTAGCTCTGTGGTTGCCTATAGCTCTGCAACCTATCTCTGCTACATAGCTTGATCCCTCTCTGCTCTGAGCTACTCCCTCTCAGCCTGTGCCTAGTCCCTCTCGGCCGTCACATCCTGAACCTATGCCTATAACTGTAAAATCAAGGCATCCCGTGTGTCTGCCTACCCTACTGGCTGTACCCGTGGCTGCGCGTGAGGCTGGTCCTCACCCTCGGCTCGTGGTGGTGGGACTAGCAGATCCTGCTGATGATCCTGCATATGGACATCCCCGTGACCTAGTAGGACTGGGGGTACAGCTAGTGGATCCTGTCGAATCACGACCCTGGGTCCTCATCCTCATCCTCTTCCTCTACCTCTGACCCTGTGTGCCTCTGGATCCTCACCTAGAATGGTCAACTGGAGGGGAGGTCTAAACCAATCTCTATAGGCCTGTGTGGTGGCCGGATCTGCCAAACCCTGATCATAAGCCCAAGGTTAGACCAACAAGTGTCGAAAGCTGTCAACTGCCTTCACAGTAGGAATACCAGGCCCCCATGACACTTGTGTCATGCTGCGTGCAAACACGGCTACATAGCCATCATCAGGTTGATCCTGCAACTCTCTGAACTGACACTGTATGCGCCTAGGCAAGTACCTCTCAATCATCCTATACTCCCACCCCTACATGTATCGATCTTGGTGGCAGTAAAATAGCTGATCTGCATCATCAGCCCATCCAGGCTAACCGAGGTACAGTCTCCAAGTAAACACCAGCATCTCATCTAGGACCCGCCTCCAGTAGGGGATCCCGTGCTCTCCAGTGTATGTGAAGGACACACCACCTCTATATCATGTCACAAGGGCATCCTATGCCCCCATCGAAACCGTAACCACCCATGAACATAGCACAGAAATGTGCTCCCATGCCCAAACATGCAGAAGTGTCACTCTGGCTCCCAACGCTCAGCCATCCACGTATGCATACTCGTGGAGATCCCTATAAAGTGAAGCCAGAAGGATGGGCCCCCACGTGAAGTGAACTGGTCTGTCTTGGACCATCCTCTCCCAGCAGTATCCCCATCTAGGACTGAAATATCGTCCTTGTCTGTCTGGGGCAACTAAACCTGAAATAATCGCTGCAATCGCCCAGCGGAAGGGGGTGCTATGACTCTGTACCACTCCAGCTCGATCTGTCCCTCGCAGTAAATGATATCTCGAGTGGCGAGGACTTGGGTGCAGCACTCGTGTCCCTCCTCCATGTCATAGATCACCCATCGACCATGAATAGGCAATCGAAGAATGCAACAAACATCCTCCAAAGTGACAGTCGCCTCACCAGTGGAAAGCTGAAACGACAATGTCTCGCTGTGCCACCTCTCAGCCAGCGCTGATAGCATCCCTAGGTGTGTGCGCGGCGCGTGCGCGCAATGTGCCATAGTCCTACGGCTCCCAGCTGATCCTGGTCTTTGTCGCTAAAGTCCCGTAGGACGCTCGCCAAATCCCACGACCGGTGCTCCCGAGAGTAAAGCTCTCTCGGCCCGTCCTGCATCAAGCAAAGTCAGCATGTTAAAAAAAATTGGAAATATCCTGGCCTAAACGCTTCAAACTCGTTTCCAGTGGTGCAATTTGTGAAGGTGTCACAGTTTGAGTTTTCTCAAACTCCGACGCTGGACCCAAAATTTAGCCAAAAAGCGTTGTCGTGGCGCACTTTAACCCCTAGCATCGCAATTTTCATGAAAAACATGCCACCGCCGCGCACTTTTCTCAAACCAGCCCGCCGAGTCCAAGCTGAGCCCAAGCCCAGTGGCAGAGTTTCTAAACTCCAGACTGCACCGCTGCGGTGCTAAACAGGGCCACTGCGGCACAAAAAGGCAATTAGCGGTGCACTTTAAACATTGAGCGGCGCTATAATAGCGCCGCTGGAGGAGAGCTCTCTTTTAAAACATGTAATAAATGCATTAAATAAAAAAATGAAGCTTCAGTTAGGGTCACATACTGGGGCACTGATGCCAGGTGGCCGCTGGTAGGTCTGAACTCGGTCTGAAATGTGCAAGGGAAGCTCTCATTGCGCCATATCGTCGGAGGGTCAGAGCTCGAATCTCGAAGTTTGCTAGCAGAGGTGTGTGAAAATGACTTGAAAGTGACCCCTCGGGCCCCTTTTAAGCCTAAAAATTAGGGTTTTTTTACCCTATAGGGCTGTCCTGCTAGGGTTTTGGACCCCCGAACCTGTTTTTGTCCATTTGAGGCTTGTTTTACATCATTTTTAACCTCCCAGACCCGTTTTGGACCTGTCGAGTATTTTGTCACCTTTTTCGCGAGATCACCCAAAAAATAAAAAAATTTGTCCGATCTCTCGAGGGGGAATTATAATGGCATGTTTTCTCTTGCCATGTAGCAGTGGGGCAAGTTTTTGAATATCGGAAATTTTTTGGCTTTCATCGAGATCGTTTATTCTTTAAACCAACGCAACAAGTGCATTGCTTCAAAGAGGGGCAAAATGTAGACATCGAAAATATACTGATTGACATCGTGCATTTGATCCTAACTTACTGACATCGTTTCTTCCTAAATCATTCCACGATCTAACCATTTAATCAAATTCCCCTATCTGATTAAATTCATCAATATTTGTCCCTTAATTAAATAAATCATTTTGTCTAATTAAGTCACTTTCTCTTGTTAATTAAATCAATCCATCTGATCTAATTATCCCTATTTAATTAAATAATCAATTTATTTGATTAAATCTCTAATGTCTATCCATTAAATTAAATAAATTAAAACCTTATTTGATTTACCTAACATTCTTTTAAATTTAAATAAATCAAAAAAATTTATTTACTAGCCTTTATCATATTTCCCTCGACTCCCCAACCCACCTTGTCCATCTAAACCTTGATTAATTTAACCTCATCTCATGTCACATCCTCTAGATAATGCAAGTTGCACATGAAAATATATTTAATTCATTTATTAAATCCCTATTTCCCTCACATGGCATCTTTTGAATATTCTCTCAATTTGAATTCAAAAATTCCAAGTCAACATGTACATCCAACAAGGCAATAACTTCCTCTTACATGTCCTTTGCCTTGAGCCAAGTGGCATTTATTTCATTTTCCCTTCCCTCTTGCATGTCATTTCAATAAATTTGAATTTCAAATATTGGCATTTATTGGCACAAACCTCAAATCTTGCACATCCATCATCCATTCGTAGCTTGACAAGTGGCACCATATCATTGGATGAATGTTAGTCCCACATTGCTCAAATTTGGACATTCATCCATCTTGAAATCCTACAAATGAAGAGCTCCTCTCCTCATTTTATTCATCCACAAACATTGCAAAGTTACCATGCTAAAATACTTAGCCATTCTCATCCATCATTTGAATTCTTAGCTAGGCTTTTTGCGGATTTGGCTTGGAGTTCTCATCTTTTCCTGAAAGTGGATCACTCTTCATCATCAATCAACAAAGCTTGCATCTTAGGGATTGGGAAAGGGCCAATTTTCACATCAAATTGGCACCAATTCCCCCATGGGATCATGAGTTTGCACATCTAATTAGGATTTTTATCTTGTTTTTGGCATTTGCCTTGTGTTCTTCACTATTTTCATTCCTAGTTTGATTTGTAAATGGATTTCATGGGGAATCCTTGTTTGAGCTTGCATTTCCTTGTCTAACTCATTTATTCATGTTATTTTGCAAGTACTAGGAAAAGGGTTCGCACAATGTTGAACTGTTAGTTTTTGTTAGCTTATAACTTATAAGTTATGGATGTTGAACTATTAGCTTATGTTCAAGGAATGGATTAATAATATTCCTTTTAGTTATTTATCAAAGATTGTGTGAATGGAAATGCAATAGGAATTTATAAGTAGTGTGGTAAGTGTTGTTCTTTAAAAATGATGCAAAATCACATATCAAATTTAATACCATGGAATACAATATAAAATATCACAATTTCATGGAATACAACATAAAATATCATCAACTAAAGTTTGGACTTTGGAATATGATTCATGAAGTGCAATTATAATATAATAAATGGAGTAGTTGAATGCCTTCTAATAATCGAAGTGAATGAGAGAAGTGTGTGGATTTGGGTTGCAGCGTCGATTGTATGCCTAGCATTTATGGTAAGGAATGTGAATTAAGTTATTAATCTTTGAAGGAAATACTTTCTCGATGATTCTCCTATGTGGAAAATAATTGGTGTGAAAATGGTGAACAGGAGGTGGTGGCTCTGTAGCTGCAACAGTGATGGAGGTTGGTTTCACACTTACAATGAGGAAACAATTCTCACCTTTTCATGGAGGAGAATCAACGAAGAGACTCATGGGTTGTTTCCTATATGGTGATGAGCGATTAGTGCAGGAAATGTAACTAATTTGAGGAAAAGGATTCGGCAACCTCAAACATAGATATAGAATGAACATGGACATATATTCACTGATTATGGCTTGGGGTTTAGATTTGGGAGATTCGATTGAAGTTGTGAAAAAGGTGATGAAGACACTAGTGCATGAGGATTATCTTGAGGACATGGACTCATTGTTGGAATGGGTGACTCTGGGTGTAGGAATGGATATTAGTGAGGGCATCGATAGTGATGAGGAAGAAGAAACAGAGAAATGCATACCCTTTGTTAAATGGCTAGAAGGAAAATGTAAAGCCAAATGGAGAGAGGGAGCAGCACGTGTGGGTGGGAAGCTCTAAAATTGATTGTGGAATTAATAAAGGCTGAGGCGGTAATCATGAAGGCAAAGGCTAAAGCAGAGCATTTGGAGAAGAATGAGCAGTGACCAAAGAGGAAGAGGAAGAAAAACGAGGCCACCATGGAGTCTGTGGCAAGTAGCTCATCTAGAGCTTTACAGTAATTTAATCCTTTGTTAGGCATTGTGAGTTTTTGGTTGTTTGTAGTTATGTTTTGGGGTTGTTTTGGGGTTTGCTAAAATTGTGGGCAATGAAGGGAATATGTTTTTTGGTTTGCTGGGTAGTTAGTAGGTATTTGAAAAAGGCGATAAATGTAATTTTGAGTGAAATTTTTATTTTGATGTAGCTGTTAAGGGCTGGCAGTGAAGTCACTGCATATAAACTATATTTTTTGAGAAATTGGGGTAAAGTAGTTGAATATCTGGACTCTGAAGGATAGATGGTTATTCAAAATAGTTTAGAAAATGATGTAATATGACTTTTTTATCAATAAAGCAAAAAATATTATTACCGATCAAAAAAATATATATCATGAAGTGCAATGATTCACAATTTCATTGAATACAATATTAAATATCTTCAATTATAGTATGGAACAATGGAAACTGATCCATGAAGTGTAGTATAATTATAGGATATGTGCAGGTTAATGGTGGGCCAAAAAGTGGCAATGAGGAAAAAAACACGTCTCTCATCGACCAAAAAAATACGAAAAGAACATGTTGACTTTTTTTAGGCTTGAGTGTCACCATACCAAACACCAAACCTACTTTTACAAATCGGATATTCGATCCAAATCAGATATCTGATTTGGATCGGATATCTGATTTGTAAAAAGCATATATTAAAAAATTATGTCGCTTTTTTGAACTCATTCGGCTGAGAAGAACCCGCGGGCACACAGTGCATTCATTCTTCGTGTAACAGATATCTGATATAGGATAAATTCGATTTGGAAAGGTAAGTTTTTTAATTTTTATTTGATTTGATTCAATTTTGATTTAGATTTGAATAATTTCATATGGTTTTTTGTTGATTTTTTTAAAAAATAGGGTTTTTGATTGAGTTTTTGTGAAAAAAATGAGTTTAGAATAGATTTTGATAAAAAAAAAATGAATGTTTTTTGTGGATTTTTTTTCACAATAGGGTTTTTGATTGAATTTTTATGAAAAAATTGAATTGAGAATGGATTTTGATTAAAAAAAATGAATGTTTTTTGTGGATTTTTTTTCAAAATAGGGTTTTTGATTGAATTTTTATGAAACAATTGAGTTCAAAATAGATTTTGATAAAAAATGAATGTTTTTAATGGATTTTGATTTAAAAATAGTGTTTCATTTATATTGTCTAATTTTAGATTAATTATTTTTTAACTTTAATCAAGCATTATGGCTGCCGAGAATGAAAATGCACAAATTCCACCAGTTGAAAATGAAAATCCACCAGCTGAGAATCAAAATGCAGAAATTCCAAATGCTCCACCACCTCCGCAGCCATCAATTGAACAGTTAATTCATGAAAAATTGGAGCAATTGAGGGGCATTTGTGATGTTTATAGGAAAATCCCTCGATTATCCCGTATGTCAACCACATTGACAGGAATAATTACAAATGTAGAAACCCTCTCCACCCAACATAATGCATTTCATTCGTGGCGAGAAACCATGAGGCAATATTATGCATGTGGAATGTCTCATGATGATGTGAAAGATCTCCAAATAACAAAAGCCCAAATAGCCTCTTTATTTATTAACCCCAGCACTGGTTTGCCAGTTAATGTTAACAAGCCAAAACTTTCTATAAAATGGTGCACGCATAGGGACATAGTAGATAACTTTTGGGATCATTCATGTATGGTTTTTGATAAACCACCCAACAATAATCTTGATGTACCTTTTTACTTTATTAAAAAATTATATGCTAAGTTTTTGTTAGGGCATCATGTCAATTACTTTGACATTAAACCCTTCTAGGGCGTTGGTAGAGGTATGCCTCAGGATAGGCCAAGGGAAGCTAGAGTAGTTAGGCGCCCAACTGTTCCCCATCCTCCCCTTCCTCCGCCACCTCTAGTACAACATCCGAGTATTATGGAGGATGCAGCCACACAAACTATCCAGGCCATTCACTCTTTGAGTGGTCTTTTGGTTTCCCATGCTTCTTCAGTAGCTCCTCACCCATAGTCCGGTGATCTTGGCGATGGATCCAAGCAGTCGTTGCATCATCCTCCTTAGTCCACATATTTGTGTGCCACATATTTGCAACACGCTCCAACAAATATGTTTGGGTCCCAGGCCAAACTGAAAGCATCCGTGATGAGATTATAGCAGATCACACGCAGGGGAGTGGAGCACACCCTACAGAGTTCTCTCCTTCTAGAGAGGTGGACATTGGAATAGTTACGCAAGTAACATTTAAGGTGTAAATTCATAACTTGCATTTTTTTATAAAATGACTATTAATAAGATATAGTATCAAGTACTAATATTTATTTACATGGTCTATTTAAAAGTTAATGTCTGAGGAGGAGCTCACATGGGTGACTGATAGCACCCTTAGGGCCATTTCATTTGGCCTCGACACACACACAACATGTATTTTCACACTCACTCATTTACATTTTTTTACTGTATACTTGCTTGTCATTAATGATATTATATATTAACTTATATGTTTATCTTATTCTCTGCGTGTAGGAAACGCCTAGTGTGAGTGAGGTGCGATGCTCTCTAGACTATGGAGGCAATGTTGATAAGGAAAGGTAATTGAACCAAATTTGATTGAATTAAAATTTATAAGATCTTTTATTGATTATGCATACATTGACATAGATTCGTAGGGTTTCATATGTAATTGCTTACCTTTTATGTACAGCGTTGTGAGCTATACATCATTGTTGATAAGTGCCACAACACCAAGGAGGGTATTCAACGCCGGCGAGGAGGTGCTGTTCACCTCAAGGAGGAGGTGGTCAGACAATCTAAAGGAGATACGTAAAAAAGATCAACCCAAAGAGGCATGTGTTTATTTTATTTCTTGCTTGGAATATGTTCCTTTTTATTACTCCATACCTCTATGCTAACTTGGATCAATTTCATGTTTTTGTTCGGCTATAGATTGATCGCTACAAAATTTGGTTTGGTTAGTTCTTTGAGAGGGGTATATTCTAGACTCCTAATCTCAAAGAGACGACATTTCGTGTAATCAAGATTTCAATTTTAGAGTTCAATTATAACTAATGTGTATTGATTTTATGTTAATTATTCAATTTTAAATTATATAGTATAACTAATCTCACTGTGGTTTGACTTTTTCTTGTGCAGCCTACCTCGAGCCAACGAAGTGCTTCAAAGAGGCTCCATTTTGATGATCCACTAAGAGTTTAGGGACAGATAGACATTCCCGCATGTAAATTTTGAATAGATACCAAGATGGCATATGCCACATATTGTAAAACTTTGTTTGAGTTGGTGTTGATGCCATTTTTGTATAAGGACATACACTTGATTATTGGATAATTTGATATATATAGAAGTTGACAATCAAAATTTAATTTCCTCTTCATGTGCATGATTAAACTCTTTGAAAATTTAATCAAGTGAGCAATGGTTAAATATCAATGTACAATAGCATAAAAAGAATGGTTAAATATTATGTAGTTTATATTCATATTGCTAATTACATTGCATTGCACATCTTTCAAACTCAAAACATGATTTCACATTGCATAAGTAACAACTAGATACTCATATGATTAACCCTACACCATCTGATTTTCTTCTTTGTCAACTTTCCCATGCCTTAGTAAATTTGGTGGTCCATTTGTAACCATCAATTTTTTTTTATAACATAAATTCACCTTTTTCAAAAAATTAATATGGCTAGACTCCCATATGAATACTAATAATATATCATATGACCATTCTTCATATACTTACTAGAACTTTGTGTCTTCTTAGATGAGCCAAAAGTTGTTGCCCAACTACCTCTACCTTCATCAATGTTCCATATTTTAATCATTCCATCCCAAGATGTGACCATTTGTTGACTAGAAGATTCAATTATTTGCAGGCATGAAATGACATCATCATGCACTTTGACCTAGAAATTTAGGAAAAGAATACTATTAAAAGTTGTGAGCTCTATGAAAAATAGATGTTTATCTGACTACAACACCATCTAAATATGGATTCTTTTAGAAAATAAAAAGCAAGACATAACTTTTAAATAAATAATTTAATCACAATGTATTTTTCACAAAGAAAATTTGTATAAACCGCTTCTCCATAATGGATAGTATAGAAAATAATTGCATTGGTAGAACAAAACTCCAAAACATTTCTGATTTCCTTGATTAATTGAATCTTAAGTAGAATCCCCACAATAATTATGTTTTACATAAACCGATAGGAAAACAACATTGCTTGGAGAGTGCATCTCTAATATTTTATGTTCCTTGTACAATAATTTAAATACATTTGAAGAAGTTATATGAAAATATATCTTCTTAAATTCTTCTTTAATTTGAAGGTTAGTTTTGATAGTGAGTAATTTATTTCATAGATGGATTTTAGCTCTTGCTTGATTGTTGTGCACTGTACTTTCTTCTATAAATAAAATGAGACATGCTAATGCACATTTTCACTATAATTTATCTATTTTCTTCCTCAACATATCTCTATCTTGGGCTTTGATACAACCCTGTTAGGGCCTGTCCTAATCACATTTAGCCCAAATCAAAAATAAAATTTCATGCATTGCTTCTCCCTACACTAGCAGACCCTGGCTGGAGGTTTTATTTGATATTGTCAACAAACATACATCTGGTTGTCTGAATGAATGAGGGAGTTATAGCCTTCCCAATCAAGAGGTCATGACTTGTAAGAACTGATTAAAGCAATTCAAGACTTATGTCATAGGATGAGAACATTTGACCATAGGCTCACTGATAAATGCAATGATCCTTAACTAAATTATTCATACAAATTTCTTAGATTTGGAATAATTCAATGAAAATCAGCCAAAACATTTAAACAAGATATTTAGATCTAAAACAGTCACGTATGCTACATAGATCTACACATATAAGTTGGTTGGAATAGAGTATTTAATTCAAATAACTCACTTCATGATTACAATTTTTTTGCTTCAATTGTTTGCTCATAACCAAGATTACAATGATAAAAAAAAAATTTAGAAAAATATTGGGATGCTGAAATCCACTATGCTTGGCATACAGATGCAACCTTTCTGTGAAATTTCCCTCACAAATCTAAACAAGTTTCATCCTCCAAACTCTAGGAAACCAATGGGGTTTCGTCGAAAAATCTCCATAACCTAAGGGTTTTTGTCCTTAGATTCAACAAGTGAACACAAGTGTCTGACTTTTCAATTTTGGATTTGTTGAGATGATGTCCAAAGATTATCCAAACTAATGAAGTTTTATTCCTTATATAGAGGTTGAAGGCCTAACATGGGTCCAAAGTTTCTTGCCATTTTCTCACATTCAAATTTGGGCTCATTAATTGCATTCTTGGTTAGTCGTGGTCATGGGTGGAGTCCATTCAAATGGTGAGGTTTTGTGAAAGTGCATGCTTGAGTGTGGAGATCTAGGGAAATGATTGAATTAAGTTCAAGCAAATAATTATACCAAGGTCCAAAATCAAGGGTTCAGGTGATGGGATTCTTGGGTGTTAGGACACAAGACAATGGGGATCTAGGGGTTTGAGGATTAGGATACCCCATTGGCTCTTTTACAAACGTAAGACATCATCAAAAGGCCCATAGATCCAAAGAGGAATGTATGGTTTGAGAAGTGGTGGTCAAGGTATTAGGGTGTTATGCGAATGGAAATGAAATATTTCAAAGGCCCACAAGAGAAGGAAGTGGGAGGTGGAGGCACAAGGAATGAAAGAAATGCATGATAGTATTAGAGAGTCTAAAATCCCACCCAAAGTAAAAGTGATCCATCTTTCAAACTCAAAGCATTATTTTGTATCATTGTTACATTGGTCTTGAGAGTGGTAGCTTAATATAGGTGTTTGAAGTGATTGAGAGGTCAGTTTTAGGGTAGTTAAGGTGTTTGAAGTGATTTAGAGGTTGCTTTTAGAGAAGAGAGATGTTGAAGAGTACATCAAGTCAGTGAGAACCAAAGTGTAATGTGTTTTAGTTTGTGGTACTCCTTTGTTTCTTTGCAGATGTGTGATAAATTCTTAGTTCAATGATGTTGAACAATTTGAGAAAAAATAAAGTTGTGTCGCGGTCCGCATTCAATCCAACAAGCAAAAATCAAAGCTCAGCCTCTTTGAATGAAAATGCTTATTTGCAAAACAAATGAATAAGAATGAGGTAGTTAAGGTGTTTGAAGTTATTTAGAGGTCACTTTTAGGGTGGAAGGCTTAAAACTCAATTTTCAATGCACAAAAATGAATGAAATTACTTCAAACCAAGTTTGTGAAGAAGTTAACTATGTTGCCCACTAGTTTCCCTTAAGAGTCCAAAGTGCTAAAAGACAACAATCTTTGAAGGTCTATTTCTCCCAGACCATGCTACAACCTCCGGCCCAAGGCTATGGGATTGTGGGTGTTAATTCATCCGCAAAAACCTCTCGCT
>VDFB02252616.1:125526126-125585059 GCA_007258455.2 Sequoia sempervirens
CCCTCTCACCCTACTTAGCTAAGTCCCCCTCACTCCAATCCCTTCTCTCCCACTCCCTCTCTTAAACTCTCACTTCCACCCCCTCTCCCGCTCTCCAGACTCTCTCTCTCCCTCTCCCCATCCCACCCTACCTAGACAACTCCCTCTCCCCATCCCACCCTAACTAGACAACTCCCTCTTTCTCTCTTAAAATTATCCCTCCCTCTAAATACATACATAAATACATACAAGCATGCATGCATGCATACATACATGACACACCGGCATACATGTACATACAAACATAGAAAAATATATCAACAAACATTCAACAGAGTAGCATTTAACATAAAGGAAGAAATAATGCGAGCGTATTATAATGCGCTTGCTTTATGTCTTGCTTGACATGTATCCCGAATAAGCAAAAACAATGTCAAAACTAAGACATAACATAAGCGTGTTATAACACGCTCATGTTATATCTCTCTTTGGGAATCCCCGAGCCTTAGCATTGGTATTTTCCTTGGAATACCAACCCAAAGGCTTGGAGGGCATTCCCAATGACCAGAGACGTGTTTTTGCAAATTCTAAAAAATTTCACATAATCGGGTTTGTGCTCACCACCAGGATTGCATCTGGTTCAATATCAAAAAAATTGAACACATGGGTAATGTTAGGTTCTCTCTTAGCTATCCAAAATTTGTAGGGGGAGCACGGCCAAAATTCTGCTTTTTCAAGAAGTGTCCACTTAGAAAATTAGTAAAAAATCAAATATTCATTAAAAAATTATCAAAAAAATTGTGCATCAACTAAATATTGTTAGCTAACTTCTGACTGTAGCGATTTTAAAAATACTACAAAAAAATTCACCATGCTAGGGTCATACAATAGTTGCTATGTTATGTTTTTCTAACAAAAACAAAACCAATTTGTGTACATCTCTCTTTTGAACCCTTTAATCTCAACCATTTTTAAAATAAATTAGTAGTTTAGAAAGTATACTTAGAGCAATTTGATCCTTGTTTTTGTTCCATCTCAAAATTTTGAGTGTAACTATCCTCAATTTCATGTCCAAGGTCAATATTTCCTAATTTCAGAAAAAAAGTGGTCACTCAAGCCCCCTTTTTGGGAACCATCCTTGGTGCATGTCCAAGGTCAATATTTCCTAATTTCAGAAAAAAGTGGCCACTCAAGCCCCCTTTTTGGGAACCATCTTGGTGCACTTACCTATTTGGCATGTGGAACACCATAATGGATATTATACACCATTTCAAGGAGGCATTCACCCACTTCCAAATTGCTATCCAATCCAAGGAAAAATGCTAGCATGGAAATAGTATCCTGAACCCATGGTTTAAAAATATCCAAATCATAAGTAGGCTTATGATCAGCTTTCAATTTGTTTCTATCTTGAACTATTCTATTTAAGAAAGATTTTTTCTCCATTTCATCCACTGCTTCATAAGATCACTAGCAAGCTTTTCTAGGTCAATGTGGACATTTCCAAATTCTTCGGTTGTAAACCCCAAGCCCAAAACTTTTTCAAGTTCTTCTGCATTAATGGATAACAATTCTTCTTTGCTATCTTTATTAACAATTTATCTTTTGTTGTCATCATAATTTTGGGCACAAACCACGATAAATTTTGGGCAAGGAAAACCTCATGTAACATCATGTGCCCCAATCCAATTACCCACGGTGCACTAATACTATTAACTTGAAATTTCATTTTCATTTGCAGCCTTATTCTCAGAAGAAAATCTAAGTTCTGAGGTATGCCTACCATAGCTTTCATGATCATAAATATCATGGTATTCATCAGTGAAACCTTTTTAATAAATTTTGCATAATGTGTTTTTTATCCAACATTGCTCTAGTGGTATTGGTGGTAGACATGTTACAATAAGAAATTTGTGAATTCCCTATTAGTCCTTAATTTTTCAATTCTTAAGCATCTTAACCCTAAACCTAAACTTCAAAGTTTGACAAAATAAGATTTTAAGAAATGCCAAGCGATAAACGTACAGGAATTCTTTAACTTACCCATATTTTGAATTTTGATTCTTGAAGTTGAAACTCGGTTGAAACTTGAAACTGGGTTACTGGAATGGCTTTGTTGGAATTGGAACTATGGAACCCAGAATAGGATGGTGCACTGCAATGAGCAAATTGAATGACACTGAAAAGTCTACTCGTTACTTATAGACTACATAGTGCACAATTAGGTAGTACAATGTACATGGCTGACAACATTTAAAACAAGCCATTAATGATTTACTCCTACATTGACAACAAATTCTAAACCATTTATCTTTGTTAATCTAATGGTTATAGGGTGATTCCAGAGGTTTAAGTTCACAAGTGTAGCGCTTTGTGCATTTCATTCCCGAATGCAACTACAACCATACATCAAATGTTCATCGAATGGTTGAGTAATTTATGATATAAATAATAAACATAAAACATGTGTTTTAAATTTTCTTTAAACTTTAATGTGCTAGGATTGACATCAAGGCCAAGGGGCTAGAAACTTAATGTTGCAAAGGCCTTAATAAAATGAATTACAATGTCACATTAATAGCACATTGCACAACCATTAATAGAATTTAACTTGCAAAGGACTTAATAAAATGAATTACAATGTCACATTAATAGCACAACCATTTATTTTATTACAACTGAATTACAATGTCACATTATTACATAGTACAAATACAAATGTAAGCACAAGTTCCAAGCTTATGTTAGACTGCTGGTGAAAAGTTGAAAACGTAAATGTGATACATGTATCTCTAAAAATAAATGGAACTTGTTAGGTCAACCATGAGCTCTCAAAATAAACTCATGGGACTTGTCAGGTTAGCCATGGTCTCTGAAAATATATGCATGGGGAAAGGGGGCCAAATCAAACTGGGGAAATGGGAATCATGAAGATACAAAATCTACTCAGCCCCTTTCAGAACTAGACTGATGCAGAAGATGAGGGGTTGTAAAATTGCTCCCATGCAGAAGATGAGCACTTAAAATAAATGCATGGGGCTCTCCTGGTAGGCCATGGTGTCTCAAAATAAATGCAAGGGAATCTCATGGCCAACCATGCAGATGATGAGGAGTAGTAAAACTACTCCCATCTTATCCTTGTAGCTTCCATTCACTAGGATAGCACTTATCTCCATCAGAGCTCCTCATCCTAGTTCAAAACCTATCTGAGAAGTCAGGTAAACCAAATCAACTTCTTTCCAATTCCACCCACTCTAAACTTGAAGGAAATTGGTCTTTTACTCTGTAACTACATAACTGGAGGTAGGAGAATTTAAAGAATCCCCAATAATACCGCATCATCTTCTTCCTAAATCCTTAATACCTTAGTATGTTACTAACCCTACAAAATGAAAACCCTTATGACAATTAAACAAATTATTTTAGTTGTTTTCACTATCCTTATTTATGGGCTAAAAGTGCCGCCAAAAGTGGCACTACCAACCTAGTCCCATGTACACCTCACATGTGTCACGTGTGAGGTTTGTATAGTTACAACTGGCTAGTAATAATTATGATTCATGCAAATGAAAAAATCCAACTTAATTGTTACCTCAAGCTAGCTACATGCAAAGTTGTAAACTGTGCCTCAAGCTGACAAGCTTTCAATTGTCAAAATCGGTAGTGCCACGAAAGTTGTTGATTGTCAAAATCACTAGATTATTGACATCATCATCTATGATTCTATAGTATATCATGCAGTTTTCAATATAAAGTTATCCAATCAATCACTCTAGCTATTCATATGGCATTAATTCGCGTCGCTGCCTAGTACCACAACCAAATTGAGAATTTCAATAGAATAAATGAAAGGTAGAGTACTTCGACGTATTGAAAAGAGAGAATCAAATGTCTCATTTTACCTTAATGATTATCAATGTCCTAATAAGTCACAATAAATTTCGCCCACTTATGATCAAAACTATATGTTGATTTATGAAACCAATAATTAATAAAATCTCAACCATTGATTTTTGAAAATCTAATGGTTCTAGTGTTATTTTGTAGGTTTCAGTTCGCAAGTCTAGTGCTTCAAGGATTTACTTTAAAAATACATCTATAGCCATCCATCGAAAATTCATTGAACGGTCCTTTTTTTAAAACAAACTTTATGCATGCACATAATTTCAAATGGGGACATCGCTAGGTTGACGAGACTCAACCCTTAGGATTAAAGAGTTAAGATTTAAGGATTTATCATAAAATATTTTGGTATGACTTAGGAAATATTAAATAGTAAACAAGAGCGCCAATATTTAAATGGTAAAATATTTAATGGTTCTAGTGTAGTTCTGGAGGTTTCAATTCACAAATCTAGTGCTTGAGAGATATACTTCTAGAATGCAACTACAACCGTCCATTGAAAATTCATCGAACGGTCGTGGTCCATAATGTCATATGGTCGCTAAAATTTGGAACCTTAGAACCAAAGTGTGAAGTTTCAAAGTTTTCGAAACCTTCGACCCATCGACTACAAACTACAAAGATGCCCAATAAATACTTGCAACTAAGGTTAGGAAAAGCATCAAAACCCCGACTTTGGTGAATTAAGATAGGAAAGGTGGAAACTAAGGTTAGGAAAAGCACCAAAACCTTGACTTTGGTGAATTAATATAGGAAAGGTGGCAAGGATGGTGTATTTATGAAGTGAAGATCGTGGGAAGATTTTAGCAAGTGGACATGACTAGAGGATCAATGGGTAATTAAGATCGGTATGTGCGAAATTTGGAAAATTATTACCTCTCGACCCTCGATTAGTGAAGTTAATAATAGAGTTTGGTGTGGAGAAGAAGGCACATAGAAAGTCTGAAAGAATGGTGGTGGTGGTAGTGCAACTACAACAGTTTTCAAATGGAGGCCAACTTCATTCTACATTCGAGTAGGCAATTAAACCCATTTTATGGTGAAGCTTCAGACAAAATATTAATGGGTATGTTTTTATTCACTGATGGGAGGTTGGTACAAAGTGTGGGGATGATTTTGGGGAAATCCTTTGGAAATCTGAGGCATAGATACAGGACTAACATGGATGTGTACTCCTTGATTATAGCATGGGGTTTGGACTTGGGGGAATCGGCAAGCACAATGAGAGAAGTGATGGAGATGATTGTACATAGATATTTCTTGGAAGGATTAGAATCAATACTTGAATGGGAAATTCCAAGTGAAGGTTTCGACATCCAGGAAGGCTTTGAAAATGTGGAATTGGAAGTTGCAGAAGGATGCATCCATTTTGTGCGTTGGCTAGAGGATGAGATTAAAAATCAATGCAGGGAAGAAGAAAGGTTAGGATGGGAAGCATTGAAGCTCTTTATAGAGCTGATGAAGGTGGAAGCACAAGCGAAAGCAAAGGAAAAGTGTATGAAAGAAAAAGGATAGAATGCAAGAAAGCAGAAGATGAATTAATGTATTTTTTGCAAAATTTGTATTTTTTTGTAGGGTTTTTGCAGAATTAACAAGAGACTAGTACTAAATTTTTGGCTTGTTGAAATATGTAAGGTAGATACAAATAGTTGTAGAACTAGTTTTAGTTGAGCAGGGTTACTTTTTCTGTTATGAAGGATGTTAAGATGTTTTTTTGAAAAAACTATTATAACTGTACATAGGTGATTTTTGGATGGTTGATGAAAACAATGAGGCAAATAATCTTTATTTTCATGCATTCTTTTTATTAGTTTGATATTATGTTTAATTCGCCATTGTTTTTTTCTTAATCATTTGAAAATAGGTTTAATTCGCTAATGAATTTTATTTTGTAGTTTCAAAAAAAGTTTTAATCACCAACAAAATTATTTTTTCTGGTTTAAAAGTAGGTTTAATTCGCCAATCAAAATATTTTATTTGTTTGAAAATAGATTTTAATTTGCCAAGATTTTCCACAGACCTCTAACGATTAGAAAAGGTTTGCCAATGGACTTTTTTTTTTCACAAAAAATGAAAAAAATTTCCACTAAAATTAATATTTTTATTGGGAAGTATTAAAGATTCGCCAGGATTTTACACCTTTGCCGAGGGGGGTTTCTTAAAGTTTTCCCTGCTATATATATTTCCCTATCTATCTATCTCCCTATCTCTTTATCTCTTTTCATATCCCTCTCTATCTCTCTATATCACCCTCTATTTATATCTCTCCCTCTCCCTCCCCCCTTCTTCTTGTCTCTCCCTCTCTACATATATCTCACTCTTCCCCATCTTCTCTCTATCTCTCCCCATCTCTCCCCATCTCTCCTTCTCTTTCTCCCTCCATATTCCCCTATCTATCTCTATATCTCAACCTCTCTCTCCCTTTATCCATCTCTCTCTCTCTCTAAGCTATCTATCTATCTTCCCCTATTTCTATCTTCCTCTCCATCTCTATTTTTCTTTCTCTACTTCTCTCTATTTTTCTTTTTATCTCTCTCCCTCTCTCCCTCTTTCTATATCTCCTTATATCTCTATCTTTATATCACTCTATCTCACCATATATGTCTCTCTATCTCTCCCTCTTCCTCATTATCTCTTTATCTCTTCCCCTCTATCTATTGCTCTCTATCTCTCCCCCTTTATCTCCCTATCTCTCTCTATCTTTATTTCTCCCACTATCTCTCTCTATATCTTTATCTATTTTTCTTCCTCTTCCTCTCTTGTTCTATATTCATCTCTACCTCTATTTGTTTGTCTCACTCTTCCTCTCTCACTCTATATTCATCTCTACCTCTATATTCCTCTCTCCATCTTATTCACTCTATCTCTCCCTCCATCTCTTCTACTCTATATCTTTATCTTTAATTTTCATGGGGCTTCCAAAGACAACCAAGGAAGAGGTGGAGCAGGTGGTATTTTCTAAGATGACAAAGGGCAATGAATTGGATCTCTCTCTATAAATATAACACTGAGCATCAATAGTTTAGTAGGAGCTAGAGGGTTAGTTTGAAGGTCTGAAAACAACTATACAATATGGGATAAAGCAATTAGCAATCAAAGGCTAGATAGTATCCTTACAGAAATAGAAAAATATATCCACATTTTGCAAAGAGATCTACTATAACCATTTTCATGGGGAAGCATCATAAGCCTTAATTGGATACTATTTCCATTTGCAATGTTTTTTGTTAATTTGATGGCAACTTTGTTTTTCATTTGCATTACTTTATGTTTTAAATCTTATGCAAATATTTGAAAATCATATAATACTTAATTTCTTTAAGGAAAAGGTCTAGATTTGTCTAAGTTTATTTTATTAGATATCATTTAGCACTTATTATTAATTATTTAATCCATCCACATACAACTAAAATTTGCAGCACATGGCATCCATACACACTTGTGCACAAACACATACTCTCTAACATATTAGCATGTATACATATAGTTTTATATTGATTTAATACTTGAACCCCCTTTAAATACAAGTGCTAGTTTAGATTATTTTAAATATATGTATGCTAGACATAATTAAGAGAAGAAACTTAAAGCATTAAATATAATAGTTGAGAAGGAGTTAAAGCATCGTGTCTTACATATATTGTGGATGCATTGCTCTTTAAAGAATTTGTATTTAATCCCCTCATCTTTCAGTTGATTAATAATGAACATTATCAATTTCAATAGCTTTGGTTATGGTAATATGTTCAATAAGAATTCAAAGATGAAAATGAATCTTTATAAATCTTGTGTGCAAAAAGAGTGTGCATGGGAGAGATTTCTCCTATGAAATTAAAGTTAGGTATTTATATGATTTCTTAACAATTTTGACTTTTCCGTATATGATCATACGAAGTAAATTTTTTGTGAAATATTTTTTTATATTCCCATAACTATAGGGCGCTAGTTATCTAGCCATTAGGATGTACCATGTGCATTCAGTGGTTGTACATGTCAGAGCCTAATGTAATCGAATGTCAGATGAAGGTCTTATGTTAGAGCCTGTCGTATCCATGTAGCAATTTTCTTTTGTCTTTTGTGAATACATTCTGCAGTGCAATGCCCATAATATATAAATACATATAAATTATATATTGAATAGTTTACTTATGATATATTTAGTGTTGTGAATAGTTATTGCTAATACTATATTAATATTAATAATTTATATGATATATTTAGTGTTGTAAATGGATATTATAATACTAAATTAATATTAATAACATATTATATTTATATTTACAAAAAAATAATATAAATATTTATATCATATATTATAATTAAAATGTTTATATTATATTCTTCATTTTTATAATGATTAATTAATTTATAATGAAAAATATGTTTTATAATAATTTATTTATAATATATATAAGAAATATAATATATTTGTATATTATATCATAAATAAATATAATATATATTTATATTTTTTATATATGTTAAATATTTCCTATATATATTATATATTATATAATAAATTTATTTAGGATATAATATATTATAGAGATATTATATATTTAGTAAGGATATAATAGAATAAATTATAATATAATACTATATATTTAATATAATATAAACAACAAGAATTAATTATATTAATTAAATTTAACATGATATACTTATTTATAAATTAAGTAATACTAAATTATTCATTAAATATAAAACAACATTTTTATTATTAATAATAAATTTATGATGAAAAATATGTTTGTGCAATAATTTACTTATGGCATATAATATAATTTATTGTATATAAGATATATAATATAAACATAAATATATTATAGTATATTTATTTATATTATATTATATATCGTATATTATATTATATAATAAATTTATTTAAGATATTCTAATTATAACACATAAATTTAATATAATATTATATTTATATTAATCTTATAATTATAAAAAATATAGGAAATATTTAATATATGAAAAAATATATAATATAATATAATAGAAATAAAAATAAATATTATATTTATTTATAATATATTTTTTTATGAATAGCCAGCTATCTATATTAATATAAATAAATATAAGGATACATTTTCAAAAAAAAGGTGGGTGGTAAGAAGGCACACCTCGAGAGCCACATGGGAAAAACCAAGAAAGCCAAAAAAAACTAGAGTCACATGGGCCTAGCCCAAAAATCCATAAACATTACAATTATATAAAAAAAGGCCATTAAATGGCTAGAGCAGTGCAAGCAGAGCCAGAAGGGTCTTTGTCATCAATGTGCTTCCCCCATACATAAAAATATAATATATTATATTATATATCATAAATAAATCATTATAAAACATATATTTTTCATTATAAATTAATTAATAATTATAAAAATATGATTATATATAAAATATATAATATAATATAAATATCATATGTTATTAATATTAATATAATATTAACAACAATCATTCATAGCACTAAATATATCATAAGGAAACCATTCAATATATAATTTATAGTATTTATATATTATGGGCACAATGCAAAATGTATTCACATTAAATAAAAAAAATGCTATACACATAGGCCTAAATATCTAAACAAACACAGATGTGGTAGGTGGCTCTAACATACGACCTTCCTCTAACAGACGGTTACAGCAAGCTCTGACGTCGATCCTGGTTAGGGAAAACTTTAAGGAACCCCCCCTCAACGAAGGTGTAAAATCCTAGCGAATCTTGTATACTTCTCGAAAAAAATATTAATTTTAGTGGCAATTTTTTTCATTTTTCATGAAAAAAATCTCAATTGGTGAATCTTTTCTAATCAATAGAACTCTATGGACAATCCTAGCAAATTGCAATTTTTTTAAAACCAATAAAATATTTTCAGTGGCGATTAAAATCTATTTTCAAACCTAGAAAAATTTTCTATTGGCGAATTAAACCTGTTTTCAAAATTGAAAAAACAATTTTGTTGGCGATTAAAACTTTTTTTCAAACCAAAAATATATATCTATTGGTGAATTAAACCTATTTTTAAATGCATAAGAAAAAACATTGGTGAATCAATATAACCACAACCATTCAATGAATTTTTATGGATGGCTATAGTTGCATTCCGAAAGTAAATCTCTAAAGCACTAGATTTTCGAATTGAAATCTTCGGAATAACACTAGAACCGTTAGATTTTCAAAAATCAATGGTTGAGATTTTATTAATTATTTAGGTTTGTCAGTCATCCTCCTCTTGTTTACCATTTAATATTACCTAAGTCAGACCAAAATATTTTATGACAAAACCTTAAATCTCAACTCTTTAATCCTGAGGGTTGAGTCTCGTCAACCTAGCGATGTCCCCATTTTAAATTATGCATGTACATAAAGTTTTTTTTAAAAGAGGGACCGTTCGATGAATTTTTGATGGAAAGCTATAGTTTCATTCTACAAGTAAATCCTTGAAGCACTAGACTTGCGAATTGAAACCTTCAGAATAACACTAGAACATTTAGATTTTCAAAAATGAATGGTTGAGATTTTATCAATTATTTAGGTATGTCAGTCATCGTGCTCTTGTTTACCATTTAATATTGCCTAAATCATCTACCAAAATATTTTATGACAGTCTTAAATATTAACTCTTTAATCTTGAGGATCGAGTCTCATCAACCTAGCAATGTTCCCATTGTAAAAATAACTTTATTTGCATGTGCACTATGCAGCCATCTTGTCATTTTCCGGGAGCATACCTTTTAAGCACTTTCTTTTAAGGATTCAAGTGTTGAAATAAATGTTAATTGTCGCATCAATGATAGTGGTGAATTTAAAAATGATAAGTGTGATGTCATATTGATTGTGTTCGTGCTAACTTCTATATATACTTCACCAACTTGATGTTCTTCATATCATTTATAATATATTTGGCTTTGATTTATTTATTCTCTATTCTCAATTTAAATGAGATATTATGGAGTCTTCATGGTGTGTCATGCTACCCAAACATTTTTGGAAAAAAAGAAAAGATGATGCATAAGACAGATGAAAGTTGGGTATAGTTTATAAAATTCCTTGTGTGCAAGTTGAGGATGCTATAAGAATAATTGTGGGTAGGGGATGGCTTCAAAACAACCCTCGTGCTCTATATTCTAAGGCAGCTTTGGCTTTCTTGTCTAATTGCATGGAAATTTTTCTCAATGAAGATTTGGTGAAGATGTTGGTAATATGTTATTTGGAACCTTTCATGTACTATATTTCTTCGTTGGAGTTGGCACTGGAGCATTACAATTTTGAAAGTGGGTTAGTGCCTATTGGTGGAATCTTTAGGAAAGTGGAATTGCATGCTTCTATAGTGCAGGCTCTTTCCCTAGTTAATATGAGATGGGGTATGCTATGTGATACGAAAACTAAATCATTAAAGAGTATAGAGTTTTGGAGGAATGTTTTGGGTGATTTGCTTTTCTTCTATGTTGTTAGTTTGTTAAATTCAATTCACGTTCTACTTAAACAACCGGTTGATGGCATCAGCTAATGTTACAAAAAAAAACTAGTAATGAATTGTATGGCATGTTGTGTGTCTTGTAATGCCCGCCGTGCAAACCCCAGAGAACACACACAATGCGAATAATTTTTTTTTAAATAATAAAAGTAAACATGCAATAACATTAAACCATAACCACATAACATATTACATAGCATTAACACACTTGGTTCTCTGGGGCACGCGAGGTTACATCGCAACAACTAAACAGAAATAAAGATAACAACAATATCATTTATAATGATAACCAAGGATAAGGATACATCCAATAACCATGATGCGAGAATAATAAACATCGCATAATTACATCCATGATAAATGTAATACCCCCATATGATTAATACTTTTAATATTATTTCTTACTCTTATGTGTGAGCTTCATTCTATTCTCTTTTGGTGATTAGTTCACCGTCTTGGTGTGGGTAGATGTCTCCCGTATTAGGGAATCTTATTTTCTTTTGTTTACCGGCTTCCAGGAGTAAGCCGATTTTATGAGGGGGAGGATGTAATACCCCTCCTCTTATTGGTAGGATTTGGTATTTTTCAATGCGGTTGTTTGCTTCTTGTGACGATGATGATATTGTTTGATTTGGTTAGTTAGACATTAGATGATGCTATTGTTTCATTATGGATAAGATTATTTCGTATGACAGTATGGTTGGTTATATTAGTTGATTTTCAGAATTATTATATGATGCAATGATTTAATTAGATATGTTTTAAGATGATTGCCAGTTAGAAATGTTGATTTATTGATTATGTAATATTTGTTAGAATAGGTGTGATGAAGGACAATATGGCATCACTCGTTCGCGAGTGCCCTGCTATGTTGCAATTCCTTCTCACAATGCAGTACTTCAATTTAATGCTTAGATGATTATATATATATGTATGCACATGTACACAACTTTGTTTGAATGCAGGATTTGCAGGTAAAAGTCTCGATTCCACCTGCTTCGGCAGGACAAGGCGAGCACCAATAACCCAACGGTTAAATGTTGATACAGAGGTGATGATGAAGTCCTCCCGTCCCATGATGTCTGATCGTCTCGGTTGATTGGTATTGTTCATTTTCTGTAATTGTCGTTATTGTGGTTGTGTTGTGTATGTCGTATTTTATTAATGTGATTATTTAATAGGTTGTGATTTAGTTAATTGAATGTGGATAATAATTGTTTATTTTAATGTTGATTTATTTGTATGAAAATATTTAAATGTTTTATTTATTTTTTTATAAAGTCATGTGTTTTGATTAAATGATAATTAAATATTAAAGGTATTTTAATTATTTTAATTAATTATCAGGTGGGGATAATTATTAGAATAATTTATTTAATTAAATAGAAAATGTGTTGTGCAAGAAAGTGGTAAAAATAGAAATTAAAACAAATAAAACAAATAAAACAAGTAAAAGAAAGAAAAGTTGTGCAAACGAATAGGAATTCAGATCTAATTAAAAAGTTAGCTTTTAAAGAATGATTTTTATTTTATTTCTGATTTTTGTTGAGATTTGAGAGAGGAATATTATCTTTTAATTAATTTAGAATTTTTAAAAAGGAGTTTTCACAGAGAAGAGAGGGAGGATGGAGAGAGGGACAGTATATTTTTATGGAATGAATAATTTTTGTGGGTCTTACACACACACAGAGGTTTTTGTTGAGACAGAAGTTGCATAAGCTATTGGTGATGTATTGTTGAATTGGAAAGAGAATATATTTCAATCCTTTTTGCTATACTTTGAGAAGAGTGTTAGAAAGGAACTGAGAATCTGTTACTGGTGATCGGCTTGGAGAGTTTTTGGGCAAATAATCGGATTCGAGTTCGAGGGCAAAATTTTGTAGAAGAAATTTGGAAGCACGAATAGGGAGCTCTTCGAAGTCATCAGAATCAACCGGGCTTCATCAAATTCTCAAAGAAGCGCAGGCATCCAGGTTCCTGTCTCTATCTTTGATTTCTTTAAATCTGCAAAAATAAATAAAATCATGATTTAAATGAATTTGTGTTGCAAATAAAACATCTGTCTGAGATCTAGTTAAATTTAATATTACGTGAAAGAGAATGAAAACTCTGGGTAATTAGATCTTAGGGAACAACAAAGCGTATGGAAAAAATTTCAATGGATTTAAAACAATTGGTTTCTTCCCTTCTAGTTGTTTAAATTTATCATGATATTTCAGAGAAAATAAAATTGTCCAACTTATTTGATCAAATTAGAGAAAAATAAATAAATGTGATTTCTGAAACTTTATATATTAGGATATATATTATTTATATATTTGATGGAAGTCTGCTGTAAAACCCTTCTATTAAGGTGTTCTGGAAAAAAAGAAAGAAATTTTATAGTAATTGTAATGCATATATATATATATATATATATCGAATATATGTATTTAAATTTTTGTATTTGGTATTTCATTGAAAAAACCCCTGATATCGCCAGAATTCGTACCTGTTAAAGGACGGATGGTTAATGTATTAAAATGAATTAAAAATAAAATAAAAGTTAAAAGAGAAATTTTATAAAAATAAAATTGAAAGTATTTTAAAATTTTTGGGAAGGGAGAAGGGACGGCAGTGTCGTACCCACTTCCCACCCAATGCAGTCGCGGGCTACACAACAGTCCACACGGACTGCTGTGCGCAGCAGTCCGTATGGACTGCTGCGTACAGCAGGCCGTAGGGACTGCTACGCGGTCCCATGCGGCAGTCCCTCTTGGCCTTTAGTTAGTTTTAATTATTTTATTTTTTTAATGTTATTTAAAATTCGTATTCGTTTAAAAAGAAAAATCTTAAATTCGTGTTTAAATATGTTTTTCAATATGTATATTTTTATACACTTTTAAATATTGTTTTGATATAAATTTATTAATAGATTCTTTTATATTTGTTAAATAATTTATATAAATATTAGATATATATATATATATAGATAGATAGATAGTGTATACTCATAATGTGAGCATAATTATATTTATTTTGGTTGTAAAATTTGAGAATAATATAGAAGAGGAATGTCAATTGATATATATTTTATGTTTATGTATATAGATATATAAATATAAATATAAATATATATTATATATTGATGGAATAAAAGTGCGTTTATAATTCGAGATATTATGCAAGTTTAGAAATTATTTTATTTAAATGAAATTGTAATTATCTTATTTAATAGTTAGGACATAAATTTTGTGTTATATTTATAAAGGTTAATTAGAGTTATGAAATATGATTATATGAAAATAGATAATTATTATTTGTGGAGTGTGTTTAAGTTGAGTATATTTGAGATGTATTATCTTGGGTAATTGAATGTAACAAAATGGATAAGGTGTCGAATTTATTATTGTGTATATTTAAAGAGGATTCAACGAAAACTAGAAATTCTTAAACGCTATTAGACTTACGAATTTCTTTGGTTTTGCTATAATAATGTTCATGTATTAAATGGATTGTGGATTGTTGGTTACTAATAGAATTATTTTTATTTCGGTCTGAAAGTTATTACGTTGTGTCTTAGCTTCCTTATTGTGATTGGATTCTTAACTTTCGTGAGTTACCTTTTTACTTGATGTGGGAACCGGTTGTAAATTGGTGAAAACGTTATTCCAGAGGCATGTTTTAATTTTAATGTACCTTTCGTCTTGATCACACTCTCAGAGTTGGAACTTATTGGTTTTGTGCTTGGAAGGGTTGAATTGTTCTATTAAGAGTTTGGTTATGAGTAATTGCGAGAGGGTTAATGCCTCATGTGTTTGGATTTCAATTTATGCTTTGTTAATGTTATAGTTCAACCCTTGCCTAGATTTGAGATATGTTAGGGGTCATAGGGAGAGTGGCTCTTCGTGGGCGCCGGCGCCTCGGGTAAGAGGAAGTGCCAGGGGAACCCACGTAAGAGTAGTTAAACAAGTGATAACTTAATTAATGTATCTAGTGGGTTGGGTTAGTTAACACATATCAAGATAAAAACATGCACCTCACCCCTGCCGTTAGCGCTTTCAAAGGCTAAGGATGGATGGGAAGACCTGGTTGGTAAGGTCACTACCTTGTCTCTATGAAAGGTAAGTGGCTCCGCATGAGTAACCCTATGGGGCGACACCTTGAAATAGGATGTCTAGAAAACCATAGATGGAGGCGGCTCCTTGAGCTAGGTTGTCTGGATAATCCATGTATAGATGGAGGCGGCACCTTGTGATAGGTAGTCTGGCGAATTCATGTAAGACCATGTGATGACACTCTCCACTAGACACCCTTGTCCTTGTTTCTTGTCGCCTCTGGATATTGTAATTTTTATGTTGTTCTGATTTTAGGGCTAGGGAATCCATAGGTGGGTGTCAGCGCCTCAGTTGGAGGAAGAGCCAGGGGATCCCATGAGAGTTATGTGATGACCCTCCCTACTTGACACCCGTCTGACTTGCTACTTGTTTCTTATGGAATGGTGTATTGAATGTTTGGTTCAGAGTTATTATGGAATTGTATTCCTTTTATTGGTCCTGATTTATTTGGAAATGTAGTTTGGGTGTTGGTTCAGCTCTTCTAGATGTAATTTCTTTATGATGTTTCTTTGAATTCTTGTGGATCGAGTTATGATTGTTAAGTGATAGTACTTCATGTTATCGTGATGAGTTTCTTGGTATTACTTGTTATGTGATTTGAGTACGTCGATGGTTGTGCATTGCATTCTTGAGTTGTACTTGTTCTGTATCATGTTGTTGAGTCGGTTGACATTCATGGTCGGGTTCACTTCCTCGTCACCTCTGAGCACGGGGGGTGAGTTACTTGTAATTCACATGGTTGGGTGGAACGTGCTCCACACCCGTTGGGTTCCCCATCAGCGTCTTGTCTTCTCAGCATTCTACAGTGGAGTCGTACCAGTGATCAGTTGTACTTCATATATCTTTATACTTGTATCAATTCCCATGTTGGGAAGTTCAATGTAATTCATTTGTCAAAGGAAATTGTAATGTAATATTATATCAATGATGTAATAGTTAGGCTCTTTTGTAACTCTATTAAGGGATTTATCGTGGATGTAATTATGTGATGTTTATCATACTTGCATCATGGCTATCGGATGTATTATTGTATATGGTTATCATGAATTAAATGGTTACGTTATATTCTTTATTTGTTATTATGTTTAGTGTTGCGAAGTAACCTCTCATGCCCTAGAGAACCAAGTGTGTTAATGCTATGTAATATGTTATGTGGTTATGGTTAATGTTATTGCATGTTCACTCTTGTTATTTAACAAAAAAATTATTGCATTGTGTGTGTTCTCTAGGGTTTGCACGACGGGCATTACAATAAATCTCTCAATAGAGTTACAAATGATCCTAACTATTACATCATTGTTTTAATAGTACATTACAGTCTCTGATAAATGAATTACATTGAATTTCCCAACATGGGAATTGATACAAGAACAATGAAATATGAAACACAAGTGATCACTGGTACAACTCCACTGCGGAATGCTGAGAAGACAAGATGCTGATGGGGAACCCAACGGGTGCGGAGCACGTTCCACCCAACCTTGTGAATTACAAGTAACTTACCCCCCGTGCTCAGAGGTGATGAGGAAGAAAACCCGACCATGAATGTCAAACCGACTCAACAACAACATAGCACAAAAACAAATACAACTCAAGGCATACAATGAGCAACCATCAACGATCACAAAATCACGTAACAAGTTAACACTATGAAACTCATCACAATCACACAACGTATCAGCAATCATACAAGTAACTACATAGCAATCATAAACAAAAATTCACAAGAATCAGAAACTACATAAAGATTATGATATCTAGAATACACTTCCAAATAAATCTAAAACAATAACCAAAATAAAATTCCATATAAATCAGAAACAACAATTCAGTACACAATTCCAGAGGCAACCAGAAACAAGGCAAACGGTTGTCAAGTGGAGAGGGTCATTGCATAGCTCTCATGGGATCCCCTGGCACTTCCTCCAACTAAGGCGCCGGCACCCATCTATGGATCCCCTAGCCCTCGAAAACAACATAAAGATACAATACCCAGAGGTGACAAGAAACAAGAACAGGGGTGTCTAGTGGAGAGTGTCATCGCATAGCTCTCATGGGATCCCCTGGCACTTCCTCCAACTGAGGCGCCGGCACCCATCTATGGATCTCCTGGCCCTTCCTCCTAACTGAGGTGCCGGCACCATAGGGTAGCTAATGCGGAGCCGATAATCTCTCATGAAGATGAGACTATGACTTTGCCGACCACGGCCTACTCAGTCTATCACTAGTCTACGATAGCCCTAATGCATAGACGAGGAATCCAATTTTAATTATCTTGTGTGTTTTACTACCCATCCCCCTAAATCCTATTTTTAGGTTATCACTTGTTTAACTACTCTTACGTGGGTTCCCTTGAGCACTTCCTCCTTCCGAGGCGCCGATGCCCACAAAGAACCACTCTCCCTATGACCCTTAACATAAATCAAAACTAGGCAAAGGTTGAACTAAAACATAATACCACAACAAGAACACGCGAGGCATTAATCCTCTCGCAATAATTCATAATCCAAAAGTCTTACCAAACCGTTCAACCCTTCCAAACATAAACCAATAAGCTCCAACTCTGAACATATAACCAAAACGAGGATAACATTTAAAGCATGCAACTCAAAACAAGACATACGAGGCAAATCCATCTCGCGATAAATCGTAATCACAACGACTACAACCGCGTACCACCATTCCAAATAATAAAACTCAAATTCATGTAATATTCAATTCACAAAGATACAAGTATAGACATCAAGGATATAAAACATGCCTCTCGAGAAGACCAAGATTTACAATAATTCCCACATTGGTAACACTAAACGATAGCCACTTCGAACAAGGACTTGAAACGCATTTAAAAGGACTTCAAACCATTCACAAAAAGGTTATCAGATTCCAAACACCCAATATAACGAAATACAGTTTCCTCGATACAATTCCACAACAACGGATCAAAACAAGATCTAGTTTTTTAATTACTTGTTCAACCAATAAAATAATACTCTACATTTATATAACAACACTAATTAACCCTTTTAAAATGAAAACACAAAATTTACATTTTAAACTATAATTATACTAAATAAAATAATTATAATTCATTTTAAATAAAATAAATTTTAATATTTAATATTTAATAAAAGAAATATATATATATATATATATTCCAATATATATATATATATATATATAAAAAAAGTAAAAAAAATTATAAAATTTTAATTTAAAAAAAACAAGGCCGACGGCCATTAAGACTGCCCGCAGCAATCTGTCATACTGCTGCGCGCAGTACTTGGCGCGACAGGGGTGTAGGGAGGGGGTACGGCTATGGCCGTCCCTCTCCCCAATCCCAAAATAAATTTTTAAAATTTATTTTTATTATAAGATGCAATGCAAAATTTTAATTTCGCGATTTCCCTTTATTTTATTTATTTTTTTAAATCAAAAAAATACTTTTAACTATATTATTATTATTTTTAAATCTAGTTTTATATTCAGACCCTCAAAATCTGTACCGATCACAGGTACAGCCATAACATTGGCTTGAACACAATTTCGACCCACTAAATAATCAGTACAGAAAACAATAAAAATAAAACAAAATACTATATATATATAAATTTATATATATATATTAAAATATTAACATATAGAGTAAAAGTATAGAGGTAAAGTATAAATAACAGAATACAAATACAAAGCAATAAATACATCCATTCATATATCAATATATTGACAAAACCCCAAATTTATTATTTTCAACAAGGAAATCATCTTTTCAAAAATCCTATTATTGATAAGGTGAACATTTCAGAAGATAAGTTTTTTTTTTGTTTTGACAAGTTGGCACAGTACAATAACTATATTTTTTTTTAATTCCAGTCTAATATCTTTCACTAATTTTCAATTCAAACAACAGTCTTTTTCCTTTCTTCACACAAATCATTTTCAATAAATTTTATTTTATTTTATATTTTATTTTTTTCTCTGAAACAGACAGATGAAAAGAAAGTACAAGAAGGAAAATACGAATAGAACCTGGTGCCCTGCGCTTATTCGAAATCTAAAAATGCCCGATTGATTCTAACGACCTCGAAGAGCTCCTTGTTCGTGCTTCCAAATCTCCTCTACAGAATTTCGCCCTCGAACTCGAATCCGATTCTTTGTTCAGAAGACTCCAGAATAACCAATACAGTTTCCAATTCCCTTTTCAAGAACTCTCCTCAAAATATAGCAAAAGATTGAAATAATGTTTTTCCCAGACTCAAAAATACAAAATCAATGACTTCTCAACTTCTGTATCACTCAGCTTCTATCTGTATGAAAGACTTACCAAAATTCTTAATTCCCATCAAAGATATTGTTCCTTTCTTCTAAAACTCTAAAAATCAAAAAATAAAAGAAAATAATTCTTTAAAAGCAAGCTTTTTAATTAGATCTCTATTCTTATTCGTCTTCACAACTTTTTCATTCTTTTATTTGTTTTATTATTTTAATTTCTATTTTTACCACTTTACTTGCACATCACATTATCTATTTAATTTAAATAATTTATTCTAATAATTATCCTTCACCAGATAATTGATTTGAATAATTAAAACACATTTAATATTTAATTATTATTTAATTGAAATATATATGACTTTCAAAAATAATTAAATCATTTAAGTATTTAAATAGAATTTAATCTAACATTAAAATAAATAATTATTTCAATCACTTAAATAAAATAAAACATAACTTATAAAATGCCACCTTAAATAAACTACGACATAACACATAACACAAAACGCAAATGACGACAATTACACAAAAATGAACAATACCAAACAAACGAGACGATCTGACATCATGGGATGGGATGACTTCATCGTCACCTCTGTTTCAACATTTAACCGTTGGGCTATAGGTGTTCTCCCTGTCCTGCCGAAATAGGTGGAATCGAGGCTTGTACCTGCAATACCTGCATACAGATGAAGTCGTGTACATGTGCATACATATATATATAAAATCAAAGCATTAAATTAAAGTACTGCATTGTGAGAAGGAATCGCAACATAACAGGGCACCCGTGAACGAGTGATGCCATATTGTCCTTCACCAAACCTATTCTAACAATTATAATCTAACTGATAAACTAACATTTCTAAACTAACAATTCATCTCATGACATGATTCATTAAATCATTGCATCATAATATAATTCTGAAAATCAACTAACCTAACCAACCACAATGTCATATGAAATAATCAAATCCTCAAGTGTATAAGCATAATCACCAACAGTCTACTTAATGGCATAACAACATCATCAAATGTCTAACTATCCAACTCACACAATAACAGTACCATCATAGTATCAAGGTATCAAACGAACACATAGAAAAATAATAATAAATCCAACAGTAAGAGGAGGGGTATTACATGTCTATATTTTATTGCACAACATAATAGTTCTTGTAATATGTACTTTGTGACTATTTTTTTGTCACGGTTAGTGGATTTTTGTCCACGCTGGTTATGTACTATGTACTTCAGTCTTTAGCAATAGCTACTTAAATTAAAATGATTTTCATGGCTCCATTCTTGTAAATCCCTTTTGCTTGAATCAATATAAAAATGTTAAATGTGGATTTTAAAACTAATAGTAATTATCAACATATAGTTTTGATCATAAGTGAGCGAAATTTATTGTGACTTATTAGTGGACATTGATAATGAATAAGGTAAAATGAAACATTTAATTCTCTCTTTTCAATGTGTCGAAGTACTCTACCCCTCATTTATTCTATTGAAATTCTCAATTTGGTTGTGGTACTAGGCGGCAGCGTGGATTAATGCCATATGAATAGCCAGAGTGATTGATTGGATAGCTTTATATTGAAAACTTCACAATGTAAGTTGTAGAATCATAGATGATGATGTCAATAATCTAGTTATTTTGACAATTGACAGCTTGTGTGGCACTAGCGATTTTAACAATTGACAGCTTGTTAGCTTGAGGTACAGTTTGCATGTAGCCAGGTTGTCAGAGTCCATATGTTAATCAAAGTAAACATTTAAATTGTAAATGTTAGGCTTAAGTTACACAAATCAATTAAGTTGGATTTTTTGGTTTGCATGAATCACAATTATGACTAGTCACTATACCCAACCTCACACATGACATGTGTGAGGTGTACAAGGGAACAAGTTGGTAGTGGCACTTTTGGCCCATAAATAAGGGTAGTGAGCACAATTGAAATCATTCATTGAATTGTCATAAGCGTTTTCATTTTGTAGGGTTAATAACTTAATAAGGATTCAAGAAGAAGATGATGTTGTATTATTAGGGATACTCTAAATTCTCTTGCCTCTAGTTATGTAGTTACAGAGTAAAAGGCCAATTTCCTTCAAGTTCAGAATGGGTGGAATTGGAAAGAAGTTGATTTCGTTCATCTGACTTCTCGGATAGGTTTTGAACCAGGATGAGAAGCTATGATGGAGATAAGTGTTATCCTAGTGCATGGAAGCTACAAGTAGAATATGGGAGCAATTTTACTACCCCTCATCATCTGCATGGTTTCCTAGGTAGTCCCCTTGCATTTATTTTTAGACACCATGGCCTACCAGGCAAGCCCCATGCATTCATTTTTAGTGCTCGTCTTCTGCATGGGAGAAATTTTACAACCCTTCATCTTATGCATGAGTTTGGTTTTGAAAGGGGCTAAGTACATTTTCTATCTTCACAGCTCCCATTTCCCCAATTGGATTGGCCCCCCTTTCCCCATACATTTATTTTTAGAGCCCATGGCTAACCCGACAAGTCCCATGAGTTTATTTTTAGAGCTCATGGTTGACCCGACAAGTCCCATTTATTTTCAAAGAAACATGTATCACATTTACGTTTTCACCAGCGATCCAGATGAAGCTTGGCACTTGCACTTACATTTGTATTTATACTATATAATAATATGACATTGTAATAAAATAAATGGTTGTGATATTAATGTGACATTGTAATTCATTTTATTAAGGCCTTTGCAGCGTTAAGTTTCAAGCCCCTTGGCCTTGATGTCAATCCTAGCACATTAAAGTTTAAAGAAAATTTAAAACACATGTTTATTATTTATATCATAAATTACTCAACAGTTTGATGAACATTTGATGTATGGTTGTAGTTGCATTTCATAATGAAATGCACAGAGTGCTAGGCTTGCGAAATTAAACCTCTGGAATCACCCTATAACTGTTAGATTAACAAAGATCAACGGTTTAGAATTTGTTTTCAATGCAGAAGTAAATCATAAATGGCTTGTTTTAAATGTTATCAGCCATGTACTAATTGTGTACTGTGTAGTCTGGAAGTAACATAGATGTTTCAGTGTCATTCACTTTAATATTTGAAAATACAACACTTTCTATTGCTAAGTGACTTTATTTTGAAGTTAGAGGGTCAAGACACGGGGAGATTTCAGTCTTTAGTTTACTCATTGTAGTGCACCACCCTATTCTAGGTTCCACAAGTTCCACTTCCAACAAATCCATTCCAGTAACCCAGTTTCAACTTCAAGAATCAAAATTCAAAATCTGGGTAAGTTAAAGAATTCTTGCAGCTACGTTTCATCATTTGATGTTTCTTAAAATCTTATTTTGTCAAACTTTGAAGTTTAGGTTTAAGGTTAAGAGGCTTAAGAATTAAGAAAAATTAAGGACTAATAGGGAATTCAAAATTTTCACATTGTTTTAATTGTATTAGCATGTCTACCACCATTGCCACTAGAGCAATGTTGGATAAAAAAATACATTATGCAAAATTTCTTAAAACCCCAGGTTTCACTGATGAATACCATGATATTTATGATCCTAAAACATATGGTAGGCGTACCCTAGAACTTATATTTTTGTTTCAGAATAAGGCTTCAAATAAAATGCAAGTTAATAGTATCAGTGCACCGTGGGTAACTGGATTAGGGTGCATGATGTTACATGAGGTTTTCCCTTACCTAGAATTTATCATGGTATGTGCCCTAAATTATGATGATAATAAAAGAGCAATTGTTAATAAAGATAACAAAGAAGAATTGTTATCCATTAATGTAGAAGAACTTCGAAAAGTTTTGGCCTTGGGGTTTACAACTGAAGAATTTGGAAATGTCCACATTGACCTAGAAAAGCTTGCTAGTGATTATGAAGTAGTCGATGAAATCCAGAGAAAAATTCTTTCTTAAATAGAATAGTTTAGGATAGAAACAAATTGAAAGGTGATCATAAGCCTCCTTATGATTTGGATATTTTTAGACCATGGGTTCAAGATACTATTTCCATGCTAGCATTTTTCCTAGGACTGGATAACAATTTGGAAGTGGGTGCAAGCCTCCTTCAAATGGTGTATAATATCCATTATGGTGTTCCACATGTCAAATATAATTTTATTGGGTACATTATAGAATCCATGCATAAATAATTTTTAATGATTAAAGGAGGTTCCACCAAGACATTTAGGTTCACAATCTACTTGTTCTATCTTTTTCTATTCAAACTTACAGGAATGTTTTAGACCAACAAGCTTTAGATTCAACCCTATAGTAATGTTGCGGAAAATAAAATGGCTCCAGTATATGGATAGACCACTGTGATAAGGATGCATGATTCTAGAAAGAACTATAGTCATTTTGTAGACTACTTTTTGGCTCCACTACATCAAGCAATTGCAAATACTCCAATGCTTAGATTTCCTATGTCATGTAGAAATTGCATTCAACTAGGAAAAGAAATAAAATTGGTTGATTGGTACTTAATGGAAGAATATACTATGCTAAGATTTTATGGATCGGAAGTACAACCATACAAACTTCCAATACGTATGACATAAAGGGTTTTTTCTTTGGAATATGTATGGCAGATGCAAAGTACTGATGAACTACACTTTACCAGTAAGGGGAAGAAGACCTTATTTCCTTCTTTACCTTTTTCATGTGGAGGGATCACATTTGAGAGAAAAGAATTTAGTTTGGCACATGATCTTTTGAATTTTTTTGATTTTGATGCTATTTATCACTTGTAGTATGATCCATGTGACACCATTAAATCAATGATTGTGCTCAATAAGAATGTTGGAAGTAGAATTCAACATAAAAGTAAACCCTTGCTTGAAAACTTGAGAAAAAAGGATTCTTGGGATGAGGTCAAAGTAGCAATGGAGAAAAGTACTGCTAAGAATGGTATTTATTTTGAACAATTGTTAACAGAAATTATGGCATTGCATTGAAAGACAATTAGGAGGTACAACAATTTTTATAAAAAAATTCATAAACCATCTAGTAGAGTAAAAATGTCAAATTCTCTAGAGAAGGAAGTTACAGAAAAAAATTGGTCACGATCAAAAATTACTGCCTTTTGGTCTATGAGGAAGGAGCTAGGTGATCCAAGAGCTCTTGCAAATTATGGAGATAATGAAGAAGATCATGAGTTTAGAAAATTGTGGAATATAGAGCATCTAGATGAATGATAAGATAAAGAAAGTGACGATGAATCTAATGATGATAGGGAAGAAGAAATACATGTCAATTTCAAACTTGGTTTAAGTGAGGCCACAAAAGAAGCATTTACTAAAGGAGAAACCGTGGCTGAAAAAATGGGTTATGAAGATGGTCCTTTGGGGTCCCAAAGACAAGGCCCTCGGATGGTAATAGATGTAGAGCATAGAAAACCAATTGATAAAGCTGGCCTTGGGGTTGGAGGTGAAAAAGTAGACCTAGGGCATACAGACCAATTTGTTAGAGCTTCAAATCCTCATCCTCATGGTCAAACACAATCACAACTAGGACATGCCCATGGTGGAGGGCTTATTGCAACTAGCACTGCCTTTGGTGGTGATGGTATGGGTAGTATTACTAGTAGTGGTCAACATGTGCTACAAAAACAAATTACACACAAGAGGACAACAACACAATATACCACAGAAACACCTGATGATCAAGGCATACAAAAAAGGCAAAGGATTTTGATAGGTCCAAGTCACACTACCAATGGATCCACCACAAAGGAGTTGTTTCTAGGCACTCCCCCAATTTTAGTTAGTCTAGCTACAACATCATTAGCAACTGCAAGTACTACTATTCCTCTGTCATTCAAGCATTACATTGTTCCTGCATCTCTAGGTTTTGATTACATTGAAGAGTTTAAAAAGAAATCAAAATTTAATAATAAAAAAAGCAACTAATGGAGAGTGCGTCTACTGTAACTTCAGAGCCTGCAACAACCATGGTATTACCCACATTTGACTCAAGTAAAGAAATTATGGAATACACAATTCTTGTTCCCACAATTCAAAACAAACCAGAAAATCAAATGGCTCCATCTGAATTCCAACTAAACAATATTCATTTGGATTTTTCTAGACTCAGAAATGCTGAAAAAATTAATGTATCAAAGAAGAACAATGAGTTGGTGTACACATCATTGCTAAAGCAAGATAGAGAGAAAAAAAGGTTGCAGAATCAAATTGAAAAGTTACAGGAAAGCCTAGCAAATGAGAAAGCAAAGAGGAAAGCAACAGATAACAAGAGAAATGAAATAGAAAAAAGAATTAAAAAATCTTTCTCTACATCAACAAGTGAAGAGGATAAGTAGAATGAGACTGCAGTGAATGAACTGAAGCAAAGGCTAGATGAGAGCAACAAGAAATATGATGTGGAAAAATCCACTTTAGAAAAATTAAGACTAAGCATTGCGAATGGAAATTCACAATGGGAGCAAAAATTGGAGGAGAGAAAAAGAAATGAACGATTGGAGGCAAAGCTAATGGAAGCAAAAAATGAAATTAATTTTTGTCAAAATAAGTTATCTAAATTTTGTAGAGAAACAATGAGGCATATGAAACTAAAGATCTAGGATGAAATAATGCAGGGGATTAATCATTTTTGTGACATGTTTCAATTGATTGATTCTATTAGACAGCATCATAATAAGCTTAACAAATATTTAATGGACAAAAAAAATGTGTTGGCATTAGAGAAATCAACAAATCAAATTCAACATATATTTTGGGTAGGAGGTTCAAGACCTGTTAAACTTGAATGGCGGAGCACATGAAGGGAAACCCTAAAGCACATGTGGACAAATTGTAGGGGGAGTGTGAGAAAGGGTACTCTGAGGCACGCATGGGTGATAGGCAAGCTGATGGCATGGGTAATGGCGCAGGTGCAGGCCAAGGCAGCGACTCTTCTCTAGTCGGGTCTGCTATAAAAAAGACTGTTGTTCCATCTGTGGTGGATCGTGTTTTGGAGAAAAATGATTCTAAGTGCAAAAGCCCTACTGTGAGGGCTTCTTTGAGGTCATTTCATTTAGGGGGCTTGTCAAATAGAGGGTTTATTCCTATTGCAAATGTAGACACCTAAAAATGACCTAGGCCTACAAGCTTCATTTTTACCACTTTCGTCCTAGCATAATTAAGTCATTTAATTATGTCCTTGGTCCACATTCGACTATTGATTAAATAATTCATAATTATTTAATTAATTCATGTCATTTGTTCCTCATGATTATTAAATAAATAAATTTTATTTATTTATCTAATACGTCATTAATTATCTAAGTCTTCCTTTAATTAAATAAATTTGTTAATTTATTTAATCCCCCTTTTGTCATTCATTTCTCCTTGATTATTAAATAAATAAATTTTATTTATTTATCTAATACGTCATTAATTATTTAAGTCTTCCTTTAATTAAATAAATTTCTTAATTTATTTAATCCCCCTTTTATCATTCATTTCTCCTTGATTATTAAATAAATAAATGTTATTTATTTATCTAATACGTCACTAATTAAGTCCCCTTCTTTTAAAATTAAATAGATTCTAATTTATTTAATTTTTGTCCATTTCCCACTATAATTAAATAATTATTTTAATTATTTAATTATTCATTAGCCTCTTCTCTCATCAAATTAAATAAATTTTTATATTTAATTTAGCCCACTCTCTTGAATTTTGAATTAAATCATCATTTAATTCAAAATAATTCCTTTTGTCACATTCCTCTATATTTAAATAATATCTTTATTATTTAAATTATTCACTGGTCACCTGGAGTAAATAAATTTTATTATTTAATTTCTCCAGCAACCTCTTTGTCCGTGCCAATCTTATCTCTTGACATCTCATTTAATTTCAGCCCTTGATTGAATTATTTTATAATTCAATCTCAACCCTTCATCCTTATCATTGCCCTAATTTTGACTTAACCCTATTTCACACTGCAACATTCAATCTTGACCATTGATTCTAGGGTATTTGTCATCTTCTCATCCTGGCCACACATTCAAAATTGTAGTTTTTATAAAATGGAAATTTTGTTCTCATTTGTATCTCATGCTCATTCTGTCAACTTAGGTTATTATTATTGTCATTTGCAGTCATTGTCATTTTAGTGTGAAATCATTTCTTTTATACAAATCCTTCAACACTTGCATAGGGCTTTGACATTAGTCTAGGTGCTCATTTGAAATCTGAGGGCATCTTTATTTACTGCAAGCTAGGAGGTGTAACAAAGGTCAACCATGGAAGATGAGGACTTAGAGTAACATTGTTCCTCTTGTTTTCATATTATTTCCTTTGTGCTTTATTATTTCATTGGAATTTTAATGTTATTGTGCTAACCCCTCTAACTATTCTGATATTTTCCCTTGATTATAGCAAATACCATTTCTATTGACCTAAAAATTGAGACGATAGAGTAAATTGATGAGATTGTTTCAGAGCTCTTCATTCGTGGGGTAATTTGTCAGTTTAGGGGTTTTTGGCCTAGCCTCCCTCAGCTGCACTCCTGTATTTCCAACAAATGGGAACCGCTAATTTCTAGTAAAGTTCATATTTTCCCTATGGCTAAGGGGTTTTTTGTTGCCAAGTTTGACAATGCTCAGGATAGAAACACAATTTTATGTGACAATTTTTTTAGCTGGGAGGATAAAATTTTGCTGATGATTAAGCCCTAGCATTCTAATTTCAATCATTCCTCTGAAACTTTCAATAAGATCCCGATTTGGGTTCGGCTTCCAAATCTCCCCCTCCACTTATGGAATGACCCTCTTTTGGAAGAAGTGGGTGATGCCCTTGGTGATTTTTTGTTGGTGGATGGTGAATCCTCTAAAAAATTTCATTCCACCTTTGCTCGCATATTGGTTGAGATGGGTATCGCAAAAGGATTTCCTGCTAAGATTTTACTTAAATCTCCTAAGGGTTCTTGGGTCCAACCTTTGGACTATGAAGGTATTCCCTTCCGTTGCAGAAGATGTTTCAATACAGGTCATGTTGCTGCTCAATGTGGATTTGAGAAAAAAACAAAGATGGCTACTTAGTGGAGAGGTGCCTCTCTATAGCATATTATGGTAGAGAAGAAAATTGAACATAGGATTTTTTCTGAGGTGGTTGCTTTGGAACCATAGGGTCTTGGTACTTCCCCTCTAGATGTCTCAAATGGTGGACTTGTTGATTTTGATCTTGTTGAAACCCCTAAAGAGCATGAGATTTGGTCTCAGGCTGTCACTTCTAGTGATAGTGCCCCGACTATCATTTCTGGTGGATTTTCTTATATGTATGTGCCTATACGGAAGAATAATGTTGAAATTACTGAAACTATGGTTGTATGCATTCATCTTTAGGAAATTGGTGTGCTGGCTTGGCATGATAAGGCAACACAAGTGGAAGAAGGATGGGTTACTATTATGGGAAAGAAAGAAAAACTCTCTAGGCCTTCTTTCGACATGACTCTTCGCTCCCACAAGAAAATTCCTAAATGTAAATCTTGAAGGGTCTTGCTTGGGGCCAGATTTTTTGGTTGGCTATAGGTTGTCCTTTTTGTAGCTTTGTTTTGGATTGTAAAGGGTTTCGGGTCCCTTCAAAACCTTTTTTTTCCTTAATAAAAAATAAATCAAATTCAACAAACAGTCTACAAAGCTAGTGATAATATTTTGAAATCAAAAGGGATTACTAATCAACTTGCTACATCAATGATGTTGTCATATGTCATTGAAAATTGTTCAAGAATGCGTGAAACAAAGAAATATTTGCATTTGGTTGCAAACAAGATGAAGAAGCTGGATGAAAAGGTAAAAAATTTCACAGAGCTTGGTTTTCCAAAGGCTTTTGACACAAATGAGTGATTTGTTGGAAAGAATGATTTCAAAAAGAAGATGGAGGATGCAATGAAGATTGATTTAGACCAATTTCCTCAGAACCCAAATGTGGTGAACTATTTGGATTCCATCAAACCATTGCTAACCTTGAATGCAAAATTGATTGAAGAATCCAATACAGGTTCCAATTTGAATCATGAATTATTAACAAATCTTTAAGTCAAACAACATTAGTTAGAATAAATAACAATCCCACCACCTAAAGAGTGGAAGTTGCTAGAAAAGGTGATGCAGTGATTTGATTTTTGATAATATGAGTTTTCAAGTTCTAACTCAGCTTTGTGCAAAGTTGTCTTTGAGCAAGATTTTGAATTACCAATGCCTCTATGTATTCCTTCATGTGATAATCAATTTAAAATCTCAAATTAAAACTTTAGTAATGTGTTGATGTTCAATTATCTGTATTATGGGTTTGGCCAATGCAGTTAAGATCTTTTGGGAAAAACTTTGATTTTCCTCATTAAAGAAAAAACTCTTTTATGCTTTTGAAAGTCTTTTTTATAGTTATTTTTCAATATAGAAACTCATATGGTGAAGTTCATGTAGACATAATCTTTGTGTTGTGGTGTATGGATTTATTCTATTTATTCTGAGTATCTTGCCAATATTTACCTATGTTGGTGTTCTAGATGTTTAATAGATTGCATTGCTATCAAATGTTTATCTTTGAATGAATGCTTATGGCAATGGTTGAGTTCAGTTAAAGAAATTTATTAGTTCTGAAGTGATTCAAGTCTTTGTGCTTTAGTTTATAGTTTGATATTTCATATTGGCATGCCTTTCAAAGCTTTTTGGTTAAAAGCTACACCTTTCTTTACTTTCTGGTTAAAATCATCTTGAATTTATTTTCTTTCTAGTTTAAGCTTTTATTGTTTAAGTTGTGTGGATGCCTTAAAACCTTTATAAGTTATTTATATTTGTAGACATCAAAAATATATTGATTGACATCATGCATCTGATCCTGACTTACTAACATCGTTTCTTCCTAAATCATTCCTCAGTATAACCATTTAATCAAATTCCCCTATCTGATTAAATTCATCAGTATTCGTCCCTTAATTGAATAAATTGTTTTGTCTAATTAAGTCACTTTCTCTTGTTAATTAAATCAATCCATCTGATCTAATTATCCCTATTTAATTAAATAATCAATTTATTTGATTAAATCTCTAAAGTCTATCCATTAAATTAAATAAATTAAAACCTTGTTTGATTTAATCTAACACCATCCCTTTTTATTAAATAAATCAAAATCTTTATTTAATTAGCCTCTTATCATATTCCTCTTTTATCTGATTTAAATAAATCCATAAATCTAAGTCAAATAAGTCACATCATCTAATCCCCTGTTAAATTAATTAAACCCTTGATTAATTTAACCTCATCTCATGTCACATCCTCTAGATAATGCAAGTTGCACATGAAAATAGATTTAATTCATTTATTAAATCTCTATTTTCCTCACAAGGCATCTTTTGGAATATTCTCTCAATTTGAATTCAAAAATTCCAAGTCAACATGTACATCCAACAAGGCAATAACTTCCTCTTACATGTCCTTTGCCTTGAGCCAAGTGGCATTTATTGCATTTTCCCTTCCCTCTTGCATGTCATTTCAACAAATTTGAATTTCAAATATTGGCATTTATTGGCACAAACCCCAAATCTTGCACATCCATCATCCATTCATATCTTGACAAGTGGCACCATATCATTGGATGAATGTTAGTCCCACATTGCTCAAAATTTGGACATTCATCCATCTTGAAATCCTATAAATGAAGAGCTTCTCTCCTCATTTTATCCATCCACAAACATTGCAAAGTTACCATGCTAAAATACTTAGCCATTCTCATCCATCATTTGAGTTCTTAGCTAGACTTTTTGCAGATTTGGCTTGGAGTTCTCATCTTTTCCTCAAAGTGGATCACTCTTCATCATCAATCAACAAAGCTTGCATCTTAGGGATTGGGAAAGGGCCAATTTTCACATCAAATTGGCACCAATTCCCCCATGGGATCATGAGTTTGCACATCTAATTAGGTTTTTTATCTTGTTTTTGGCATTTTCCTTGTGTTCTTCACTATTTTCATTCCTAGTTTGATTTGTAAATGGATTTCATGGGGAATCCTTGTTTTAGCTTGCATTTCCTTGTCTAACTCATTTATTCATGTTGGTTTGCAGGTACTAGGAAAAGGGTTCGCACATTTGGTGCTAGAAGGAGGGCTTGACATCATTATTTCTAGCATTTCCTTGAAATTTTTGCGTTTTCTTGGCACACAAGAAATTCCAACACGGGCTTAACACCGTCCCTATTTTAGCACCGTGGGCTCACTAGCATTGTTGTTTTAGCACCGTTGGACTCATCCAGCCAAAAAATTTCAAATTCTTAACTTTGTCGCTGGACTCGCTGATCGGTAGAAGTTTTCAAAAAAATTTAAACAAATGCTTTCGAAAAGTGTGAAGCTGGGCAAAAATTGTGACACAGTCGTGTTCTCTGTCCCAACATAGAGCACCGCTGACTGGTAAGCGACACTGTAATAGCACTGGTAAGAGGAAAAAACAGCGATGCCTTCATGAGTTGCGACGCTGGGAGATAGTAAAAGGGAAAATTTGATTTTTTAGCATGTGTTTTAATATATGATTGCTTCTTCCTCTGTTCTCTATTTTTTAATTTTCTGTGTTTTTCTAGAATATGACTTTTTTCCTTTGTAGGTTGGAAATCAAAAACAAAGGAAGGAGGAGCATGGTGATGATATTTTTTCCAATCAAAGGTGTTTTTAAACACTTAAGTGTATGATTAACACTTCCTTAGGAATTTGTCATCTTTTCATTTTTTAGAACACTAGTTTTCATTTGGGTTTAAAAAGAACCTTTCAATTTCTTCTTGCAAAGGTTAAAATGAACAATAGGATCAACAACTTACTAGATTTTGTTTCTTGGGTTTAAACAATTAAACAAATGTCTTTGACTTGTGATTTGGTGCTCTAAAATGAACTCACATATTGCTTTGAGGATTTAAAAAGAACAAGTGTAGCTTTGTTTGTTTGTGAGGGCTTACTTAGACTAAAGGCATTGGAAAAGGCCGTATGCACTTCTCTCGTGCTTTATAGTGATCTTGACAATCAAAAGGAATTTTCCATGACTTTGGGTTAAGATAAAGCAATCACCTCCACACTTCGATTTGGGCTTAAAAATTGAACAAAATCTTGTGCGAGTGTGAGTGGGGGCTTTGTTGCATACATTCTCTCTCCTTGTTGCCAAAAAAGATTGATCGAGTTACGAATATTGTTCTTCATTCACTTTTGTTTATCCTAGAGGGCCTACCTTGGGGAAAAAGTACTCACTCAAGGGAATGACTAAACCGGTAACACTCTAAAGCCAAGAGTATTTCCAGTCGGGATATAAATGTGGATATTGGAAGAAACGCCAATATCACGCAGTTGACTCCAACAAGATGGATCTGAAAGGGGACTCTTGCCACATTGGGTCAACTCCTACGAATGGAAAGTCCTTACTAAAACCCATGTGCTAGAATTTTCCAAAATCCTTTATCTATTTGTTGGTGCAAGAACGGTCATTCTGAAGCCATCCCACACTTTTACGGTCTTCTAGTAGAAATGGAAAATATGCCATGGGAGTTTCATGGGTGTTGATGCTTGGCTACCCCGTATAAGTGAGTGTCGTGGAGGGGAGCCAGTGGGGTCAAGCATCTAACCATTCACTAGAGATAAGCATAGCTGGACTTGTCCAAGTGGGAATCCAACAAATATTGTCTTACACATCCATAGGATTGTACTTATTCTTGAGTTACAAAATGCATTGCTTGATCAAAAACATCTCAAAAACAAACACTTAACATCATCCAAGTTTCAAACCCTTTTGAAGACAAATGCCATTGACTCAATCCATATGTTATTGCTTTCCCTTGGGATTCACATCCTTAGAAGTTTCTAAGCATTGGATTATATCTCAATTTTTCTCCTTAAGTAAACAATAGGAAAACCCTTGCCTTAAGTTCATTGAATTTCCACATAACATATCTTGTGGGGTTTGAAGAAATTAAGACATTGGACATCTTAGTTTGAAACCTAATTGAAGAAAGTGTTTTTGGAGAAATAAAGACATTAAGCAAAGCTAAGCAAAATGAACTTTCATATATGTTGAAGACTCCAAATCCCAAAGCACAAATCATTGATTGGAAATCCAAAAATGAATGTTCAAATGAAATCATGTCTTGGTTACAAAGTTCATTAGGAAGCATTTGCATGCTCTTCAATACCTAGGTCTAGGAAAAAAAAGTGTATCTTTTTAGGTTCATCTTAGGATCAAAACACATCAAAATATTTTTCATCCATCCTTCAAAACATCAAAACAAAATCCATCTCATCATCACCTTTTGGAAAATCTTGAAATCATCCTTAATACTAGGCTTTATGGAAAAATCAAAATCATCAATATCATTAAGACAAAATCCTTGAAAACATTAGCAAAACATCTCTGGCTAGGTATGTGTAGATGCATCATTTTTCATATACTTAGTCAAAGTTATCAAAATCATCTTGTCTAGCTTAGTGTATGTAGATGAATCCTTCTTTATATGCTTAGTGAAACAATCATCTTGTTTGAATAGGTGTGGGTAGATGCATCCTTCTCCTCACACATATTCAAATTATCATCCTTTAGAAAAAGCTATCCCTTAGATCATCATCCAACATCTTAGGGTATTTTTGTTCAAAATCCAAATCGAAATCCAAATCAAAATCAAGGACAGAATCTCAAAATCTCAAAATCAAAAATCAAAATCCGCAAGTCCTAAAAGCCTAGTGTCTCATTCAAGATTGATCAAAAGCAAAAACATCCATATCATCCATCCCTAAAAATCATATCATCACTTTTGATCCTCAAGGCATCCTAAAACTTTATACTTTGGGACATAAAATAACGATCGATCCAAGGAATCAAGAGATTCATCTCCCATATTCTCGAAGGTTGATCCTTGTTTTATGGTTCAAACAAGATCTCAATACAAGAAGAGTATGGAAGCCAACAAAGAAACACCCGCTTCAAGCGATCTTATCAAAACAAACGTAGAAATGAATCCAGCTGAATCAAGTAATCCATTGACCCTCTCATCATTGCAAAATCTGCAAGAAGAAAACCAAGGAGAGGACCTTACTTTTGGAATGTCTCATGAAGAAATGGCAGAAATGTTTCAAAATCCAGAGAATCACAAAATCATCAACATCATGATGAGACACAACACTTCGTTATACATGCTTGAACTAGCAAAACAAGGGGCTAAGTTGCCTTCGGATTTTGATGTAAGTACTATAGTGGAGACATCCTTTCCACCTATCTCATCCACCATTCCCATCTCATCTACACCTCCATCCCAAAACATCATGCAAAACATTTCAAAAATCACAACATCGTTTGCTCCAACCCAACCCAATGTCAACAAGGGAAACACATTCCTCAATCCTCTTCAAGCACACCCCCTTGTTAATAATCAAAGCTTGGACGCAAACACCACATTGGAACAAAACATACCCCAAAACCCATTACACAAAAATGTTCCTCTCACATTCCATCGCAATCCATCATCAACATTTTTTCATGCAACAACACAAACACCTCTTCTCACAAATTCACAAGAAGAGGGAGATATGTTCGGATTAGGGGGGCTATTCGACACCACGACATTTTCACAACTCACACCCCTTACGTTTCCACCTCTTCCACCATTGCCATTATCATCCACACCACTCCTTGGTTTAGGGCTCCCTCCCCTACCAAGTATCAATCAAACCTATATCCCAACCATCAATCAAAGCATTGCGCCAAACACACAATTTTTTTTGTTGATATCGCAACAACAAACGACAAACACACAAGCAATAGCAACATCATCAAACACACCCCTAACATCACAAAGCATGGTCTCTCAAGGACCCATCACATCAATACCACTATCCAACATCAACACAACATCATCATCTACCACTATTCCAAATCCACCACCACCCCCACCACCACTAAATTTCACCACATCAAGCCAATACGATGCAACATTGGAAGCTACTTTTCAAAGAGGATACCAACAAGTTCAAAAAAAAAAAGCAGTACAACAAGCCGCTCAAGTCGCACAAGCTGCCCAAGATGCACAAGCCGCATTACAAGCGCAACAAGTGCAACAAGCCCAAGCATTATTGCAACAACAACAACAACAACAAGCAGCCCAAGCCGCACAAGCATTGCAAGCACAAAGGGTCACTCAAGCACAACTATTATTACAACAACAAGCCGCACAAGTGCAAGCCCAAGCTCAAGCGCAATCTCAATACCAAGCACAACAAGCACAAGCACAAGAACAACTTCTTGCACAAGCAGCACAAGTGCAAGCATATCAGCAAGCACTAAAGCAATACCAAGAGCAGTAAGAAGTAGCAGAATTGGCAGCCCAACAACAAGAATTGTGGGAACAACAACAAGCACAACAACAAGCATTTTTGGAACAACAACAAGCACAACAACAAGCACAAATCCTAGCACAACAACAACAAGATAAAAAACAAGTGTTGTTCATACAAAAGCAAGTAGAAGCCCACTTCACTTGCTAGAACATACCAATACTATCAAATAACACACCAACCAATGCACCCATCCAACCCACGATTCAAACACCCCAAAACAGTTTCATCCCACTCCCTGATACTCAAAATGATGTGACGACACAACTCAGGTTGCTCTCACAAGAAGTGCTCAACCTTCAATCAAGGTGAACAACCAAAACGTCAAGCAACTTGTGTCCCTATCCATTTGATAGGAGCCTAGACATGAAACCATTCCCCAAGGGATTTGAAATCCCCAAATTTGACAAATATCGAGGGATGGGAAACCCTGAAGATCACATTAGGGAATTCCAGGTTCATTTTATGGAGGTCACATATGATGATACTTATCTAATGTAGCTATTCCCTAGGAGCCTGGCAGGTCCCACTATAGAATGGTTCTCTCGCTTACCTTCAGGCATTAGAACATTCCAGGAAATTAGGGATGCATTCATTAGGAACTACGCATGTAACATTGCAATGGATGTTAGTCTCGAAGAACTCTCGACTCTAAAACAAGGAAAGAATGAATCTTTCGCTTCATTCCTTCAATGATGGAAATCCAAGGCCAATCAGAGCAAGTGGACCATGCCAGAAGAACAACAAGTCTGCACCATTATGGCTAGCCTTGAAAGCCACTTGGCATTCCATCTCAAGGTTCAGGGTATCACTACATATGAACAATTGATCTCCAAGGCGCTCATCATCGAAAGAGCCCTTATTACTCGACCCGTGGAATCAACATCATATCACAAATAGCAAAACAACCACCCACCATCCAATTACAATGATAAACCTCGTACATGGGAAAGAAACAAGAACGTTACTAATGATGGTGTCGTCGATGCCAAGGTGGTCATTAGTGCCCCATGCCAACATACACCCACACCGCAAATCCAAAATCAACGCCAAAACACTCATCACACAACATACCAACCCAACAACAATCCAACCATCAATAACCTCAATGATCAAAGAGGACCACCCCAACGCAAAATTTATCCCAAACAAAAATACGCTATTTTGGGGGAACCATTGGAGGACATAATGAAAAATTTGATTGATGAAAAACTCATCAAGCCGCCTACATTCAAAAACTACCAAGAACACAATGTCAAACCCCCTTGGTATAACGAAAATCAATTTTTTGAATTTCATAAAATCAAAGGTCACACCACAAACAATTGCATGAGACTCAAAAACATCATCCAAGATCTCATCGATAAGAAAATCATACACGTGGAACAACCTACCAGAAATCAGGATCTTAAAATCTACACGAATCCGATGTTGAATCATGGAAACAAAGGAAATAGAGGTGATAAAGGGAAAGGCAATGTGAATCATGTCTATGAATCTATCGTTGCCTCACTAAATGAAGATTGCATGGCCATCACTATCAAGGGCGCTCATGCCAAAGATTGTGGAGTCACCACAAGAGGCGGCAAAGTCACCATTGCAGGATCATCTAAACCAAATAGAGTCCCTTCATCAAGAGTTGTTCCGCATAGCTACAATGTTGTAGAAAAACTCAAGAGAATGCCGTCACACATCTCCATCAAGGATTTGTTAAAAATCTCATCAGGGCATAAAAAGATCCTTGAGGAAGCATTAGCCTCATCCACTATCCCTACAGACCTCGATGCGGAGCAATTCCAAGCTATGGTCAGAAATATCATAACACCTAATCTCCTTACATTCTCCGACCAAGATTTCCCTGCCCAACCATCTCACAACCGTGCACTTCACTTGGAAGCCATTGTAAATAAGAGCAAAATCAAAAGGGTCTTGGTGGATGGAGGTGCAGGTTTGAACATCTGTTCTCTTAGCCTCATCAAGCAGTTGAAAATAGCAGAAGATTCCATTGACAAAGGCAAGGGAATCACAATCAGAGCATATGATGACCAAGAAAGAGTGTCTCAGGGCACGATTAAACTCCCTATTCAAGTAGGGCCAATGCTCATGGAAACCACCTGTTAGGTCTTGGACCTCGAATTACCATATAATATCCTCCTGGGACGCCCATGGATCCATGCGATGAAAGCTGTCACATCAGCATTCCACCAATGTGTGAAATTTACACATAATGGACAATAGGTCACCATCCACAGAGATCCCGAACCATTTTCATATTGCAAAAATCTTGAGGCCAAGTATTAAAAAATCCCCCAAGTGCCAAAGAATGATGAGGGCCCATCCACACCATACATCAACCCCCCTCTCGTGTCCACTTCTGCGACAGAGACACCTGCCATCCCCGCCATCCCCACCATCTCCGATATCAAGCTCATCATCCAGGAGGATGGTTGTGGAAGCTACAAGCTCCCTAACAATGCTTTTGTGATAGGATAGTTATCACAATCTCCTAGATCACGGGGACGCCCACAAGAAAATTAGGCTTCCACATCACAAACGTCTCCTGAAGACTATCACGAATTCACAAGCTGGGGAGACCTTGGCCAAGAGGTCATTGAGGCAGATCCATCAAACATGCTCTATCAAGATAAAAGACCAATACTTGAATTACCAATGGATAAGACAAGCAAGGGCCTACAAATGATGCTTTCAATGGGTTACGACAAAAATCAATGACTGCGACAAAATGACAATGGGCTCATAATACCTATCATGCCAGAGACGTGACCCATAACAAATCTTGGCCTTGGATGTACCATTCCAAGAATAACCATACATGGCCGAAGTCCTCCTGTTAGAACGGTTAATATATCTCCTCAGCCAGTGCTAGTACAACTACACTCACCAATAATCATAGGTGAAGACACACACTTCATAACTAAGCCCTATATTAGTACCGATGATGAAGATAATTTAACCAATCTACCTAGGTTATTCGAAGATACCACCCTATGTATGATTAGTACCATATCCTTCAAAATAGACCATCAAAATCATGAGATTCGTTTAGTGTACCCCCAACTGATCGACTATGACCAACGAGGACCACCAGTTCTCGATACATTCGAGAACAATGAGGCACTCTTTGAATTCATGGGATTGAGGGATAACATTCCAGAGGGGGATCATAAGGCAGGATTTATAATGGAGTTGGACACACATGCCTATTACAAGGAAACGATTGAATCCTTCTATCACAAAAGTGAGAAACTAAGAATCATATCCAAGCCCTTGAGTGAAAATCACACTATGGCACTCTCTAACAAGAAAATAGTAAAAAGAAAGGACGTATCCAATGGTGAAAACCTCTTTGAGGTGCCCGAGGATGAAGGATTCAATCTTCCTCTAAGAGCTATTCATCAAGAGAAGTCAACAGTCTTGGCCGAAAAGTGCAATCTAGTCAACCTAGGAACCGAGGAGGCCCCGCATATCACATTCTATGCGAAATCACTATTATCCGAAGAGCAAGAAATCCTAGCAACATTCCTAAAGGAAAAACAAATAAACTTCGCATGGAGTTATGCTGACATGCCAGGGCTAGATCCAGAGACAGTGGTTCATCATTTAACAGTGTACCCAGAAGCAAAACTGGTCAAACAAAAGCTTCGAAAGATGCATCCTCAAATAGCCTTATTGGTCAAAATGGAGCTCAAAAAGTTGTTAGATGCAGGATTTATCTGACCAATTGATTACCCAAAATGGGTGTCAAATTTGGTACTTGTTTCAAAACCTGACAGAATAATTAGAATATGCATGGACTTGAGAGATTTGAACAAAGCATGTCCCAAGGATGATTTCCCGCTTCCCAACATTAACATGATAGTAGACATGATAGCAGGACATGAGATGCTATCACTAATGCACGTATTTTCAGGATATAACCAAATCATGATAGCAAAAGAAGATCAACATAAGACGGCTTTCACTTGTCCATGGAGGGCCTACTGCTGGAACATGATGCCATTTGGTCTAAAGAATGTAGGAGCAACCTATCAAAGGGCCATGACACTAATATTCCATGACATGATTCATAAAACAGTTGAAGACTGTCGATGATATTCTAGCTAAGTCAAGAAAAAGACAAGATCATATAGCAACCCTAGGTGCTATCTTTGACAGACTGGAAGAATACAAAGTCAGACTAAATCCCAAGAAGTGTGTCTTCGACGTACAATTAGGTAAATTTATAGGATACATAGTCTCCATGAGGGGTATCGAGGTGGATCCGGTGAAAGTGAAGGCAATCCTTGAGATGGAAGCACCAAAGACATTAAAACAACTGAGAGGCCTCCAGGGCCGACTTCATGATGGTTCATAGCACAACTGGCAGACAAGCAGAATCCATATTCTCACTTACTCCACAAGGGGGTAGCATACAAGTGGGACACAAAATGTGAAGAGGCATTTAACAAAATCAAGGAATATCTACTAACACCACCAGTTTTAATGCCACCCATCCCAAGAAAGCCATTGATCTTATATGTGTCAGCAACAGCAGCAGCCCTTGGAGCTCTCCTGGCTTAGCATGATGAAAACAAAATAGAGAGGGCCATCTACTATATCAGTAGGACAATGGTCAGTCACGAGCTAAATTACTCTTTCATCGACAAAGCTTGCCTCGCAGTAGTGTTTACATCCCAAAAATTCAAACATTACATGTTAGCACACAAGATAAAGCTCATCGCGAAAATTGATCCCCTCAAGTATCTCTTATCAAAGGCAATGCTAACTGGCAGAATGGAAAAATGGGTAATGATATTATCAGAGTATGACATCGAGTATGTAGAGCGGAAATCCATTAAGGGACAAGTTATTGCAGATCAACTAGCAGAAGCACCCATTTATTCTAAGAACCCTCTTGTCTCAGAATTCCTAGATGAATCCATCTTTAACCTCAACGTAGCTGCCCACTGGAAACTATACTTTGATGGTTCATACACACAGCATGGATCAGGAGCTGGTGTCTTCTTCATCACCCCACAAGGGGATTGCATACCAAATTCATACAAATTGGCATTTCCTTGCACCAACAACATAGCAAAATACGAGGCTTTGACTATAGGTCTCAGAATAGCAGTGCAATGGAACATCATAGCTCTCAAGGTGTACAAGGACTCTTAGTTGATCATAAATCAGGTCAATAATGAATATCAGACTAAGGATGATAAGTTCACTTCATACAAGAAATTGGAGACTCTAAAGGAATCCTTCATTGACATAACATTTGAGCAGATTCCAAGAACCAACAACAGAGCAGTAGACGCCATGGCTACAATTGGGTCTCTATTAGACATCCCTCATAATACGCCGAAATATGAATTTCTGATCGAGTAGCTTCTCGTCCCCACATTCAAGGTACTAGAATCAGAATTTTTGTGTGAAATCGTTGGTCCAGGTGATCCTTGGTACCATGACATCTACACATATCTTTGCATAGGAGTCATACCCGCTGACCTACCATCGAACCTAAAATGAACCTTTATCAAAAAGGCATCTACATTTGTGATTCTAGGTGATACCTTATACTGTAGAAGCATAGAAGGTACCTTGCTACACTGTCTAAATGCTGAAGAGGCATTAACCGCTCTAACTGAGGTTCATAACGGTATCTGTGGCTCCCACTTGAGTGGAATGACCATCGCCAAGAAACTGCTGAGGATGGGGTATTATTGGCCCACAATGGAAAGAGAAGCACATGATCATGCTAAAAGGTGTTTACAATGTCAGCAGCATGGGGACCTCATCCATGCTCCAACTCAAGAGCTTCACCCGATCGTCACACCATGGCCCTTTTCACAGTGTGGACTCGATCTCATTGGAAAAATCTCACCCACCTCATCCAATGGCCACAAGTTCATCATCACTGCAACTGAGTACTTCACAAAGTGGGTGGAAGCCATACCCATGACGTATATCACTGGTAAGCAAATCTCAAAATTCATCCTGAACTATCTCATCTGTCGTTACGGTGTCCCACAAGCCATTATCTTAGATAATGGGACACCTTTCAAGAACTAGGAGGTTCGCGACTTGTATGAGAAATTCAAAATCCAGCATCACTTCTCCACCCCGTACTATTCCCAAGGCAATGGCCAAGTAGAAGCTACAAATAAAACCATCCTCAAAATCCTTAAGAAAACAGTTAATGACGTAGGTCGTGACTACACTTGTAGCTTAATCCCACCCTCTAGGCTTATCGAACCAGCATCTGCACACCCACTGGTGCCAGCCCATTCTCATTGGTCTACGAATCAGAAGTCATACTCCCCATTGAGATTGATCTCCCATCCCTCAGAATATCATTGCAAAACCTCATCACTGATGAGGACTATCGGGTATCAAGACTAAATGAGCTGGAGTTACTAGATGAGAATTGCATAGAAGCTCTAAATCATCTACAATTCTATCAAAACAGACTCAAACGAAGCTACAACAAGAAGATCAGAAGCAGGACTTTCTAATTCAGAGAATTGGTCTTAAAAGAAAATCAGAAGAATGTCCCAAATCCTAGTAGCAAAGGAAAGTTCGAACCTAATTGGTTAGGACATTTCGTCATCACAACAAGTTATAAATCAGGGGCATATTAGCTATCAACACCCAAGGGGGAACCTCTACAGGAGCCAATGAATAAATCCCATCTCAAAAAAAATTATGCCTAAGTCTTGGGTATGTGCAAGATCATCATGGAAAAAATAGGCCCTTAAGTGGCAAAAAATTCAAAAAAATCAGAGTTAGAAAACTTGACGTAAAAATTTGAATAATTTATCTATATTATTTCAAAAATATGTAACAATAGAATCTATAGAAAATTGAATGTAGTTTCTAAACTACTAGGTTTGTTTATAAAAACAAAAATCCATTTGGTGAAAATTTGAAATTTCAATGCAGTGGTACTTAAATTTCAGGGAAAAAATAAAAAGTGGGTGTCTATCTGACCACCCTAACCACAATAAAATGATAATATTTTTTTATAAGATTTTAGATATAAGTAAAGGACTCATGCCCCAATGTTATGCATATTTTTTTGTAATTTTTTTCCAAGTAAATAATTAATTTTGAAATTTTTATTACAAATTTTTTTAAAAAATAAAAACTCATAAGTTTGACCACCTTAACTTGGTCAAAACTTCATCAAATTCAATTTTTCTTTTTTTAATCCTATAGTATGAAAATCATGGAATGTGACGCATGTTTTGGATTCAAAAAATGTGATACCGTTTGAAAGCTATAGATGTTTTTCAATCAACCTATTAAGTAGGACTTTAGTCGTAATTTGAATAGAAAATGAATAATAATCACATATTAAATTCAAAGTAAAGCATAATTTATATTGGTGGAAATCTGAGAACCTCCTTTAAAAACCCTTTTCGTTTCATCAACTTTGGGTAAGAAAATAGTTGTCAGCCACATACCCATCATATTGCCACTTTTTGGTCCATCATGATCCTGCACATACTCTCTTTCAAGGTATAGAACCCAAAAATCTATAAAAAAAAAAAATCAGAAAAAGTCCTGAAAAAATGGTTACTTCGGCAAAAACCTGGCAAACAGGCATCTTGGTGACAACAAAAAAATCAAAAAATCAAAATAGTAAAGAAAAAAATCATCCTATAGTGAAAACCACTTTGGTGGCACTTTGGGCAAGTACCTTGGTGAAAACCTGGCAAATAGACGCCTTGTGTAAATAAGCACTTTCCATCCACCAGGATCGTTATGGATTGACCTGCATCCTCCATCCATCTCACTTCCATCATTCATCACATTCAGATCTCCGTCCATCACTCATCCACTTGCATCTGCACCATAGCTTGGTCCTGTGTTCGTATCATGATCCCTCCTAGTACTACTCGGCCCATCCTCAAGGTCAGTTTGTCTTGCCTTTATCAGAGTAGTCTATTGTATCATGCTGGGGGCATGTTCTTATCAGATCGGATTCGTGTATGATCTTAAAAATCTTCAAATCAGAAAATCAGAAAATCCAAAAAACATCAAAACATATCAAAAAGTAAAAAACAAGGTCGTCTTGTCAAACTACATCGTCTCTGAGCTTGAATGTAGGCAAGGTTGATCTATGATCATCCACCGAGACATCTAGGTCAGTCCTATAGGAGTCCGTCATAATAAACCGACATCTCATCATGTATATCGTCATTTGTAAATCGGTCAAGTCGTTAGTCGAACTACGTGGTCTCTACGTGTATAACGTAGGCAAGGCTAATCTATTGATCAGCCCCTGAGGCCCCTAGGATAGGTCTTTAGGTTAGTTTCTTGGTCAAAATCTCAGAAAATCCCAAAAAATATTTGGAAAAATTGAAAATCAAAACACTAGAAAACCTCAAAAAATGTCAAAAACAGCATCAAAAACATTGCAAAACATCAAAAACATCCAAATATTTAAAAAAATCCATCTGTCTCATCTCACTTGCACCCGCAATAACACCACTCATAATAAAATGATCGTCATCCTCAACCTTTGGTGAAATAGTTAGAAACAAGTCTAGCAGATTAAAAGTGAAAACTCCAAAATGTCGGGTCTTAAGTCTAAGTCAGTACGTAAGCAAGTTGGTTATCTCTTTGTATCGGTAACACATCATCTGAAATGGTCCCATATCAATCATTCCTTATAAATGAAATGACATGCTGCCATCCACTAGCATGTCCTAGGATGAATCCTTCCTACAATGGGCATTATCTTTTGGCAATAAGTTTCGTTTATCATCTTAGAAAATACATCCTTTTTCCGTTAGCGGTATTGAAGAGCATCAGTTTGTTTGTTTTCTTGGTCTTTATCTTATGACTTATATTCTTTTGCACTCATTCCAAGGAAGTCTCGATGATATCCAAAAATGGCGGATTTAGAGAAATAGGAATGGGGCAATGATCATTATCTTTTGTCTACTGTGCTTGTTGGACATTCTTGCAATATAACCTCGACGAATACTTGCTTTGTTAGGTATGTATGGAAGAGGTCGAGGGAAACTTGTTGACTATTACAGGGATAGGTTTACCTTTCTGTGTTTTGGTCTGAGGTGTCTAAAACTTTTGAAGTACATCCTAGCAAGGTTTTCGTATGTCAGGTGTGAACAAGAATACTCCTATCTGATTGTCGAGTCAAAGTCCATCACACTAGGTACAATGCCATCCTGGTTTTCTATACCTTGATGCATCGTACCACGTGTGTTATCAAACATAAGAAAATTTGGCCCTTTGAAAATCCCAATTCCTCGGCAAGTAATCATCATCATCATCATCATCATTTTCATTTGTGTCATCTTGCGTCTTGTTGAAATGACTTCTTCTATTCTTACTAACTACACTAACAAGGCACTATGATAGTTGATCATCATCACCATCATCATCATCGATCCTGCATCCACAAATCATTAGCATATTGCATAAGCATATCATATAGAAATCATACGCATTGCATAAGCATATCATATAGGAAACATACACATTGCATTTTAATCATCAAATAAATAGGTTATCATAAACATTTTTTATAGATAGGTGCATACATGACATTGCATTTCACCCATTGCATTGCATCGCATAGCATTTATTTTTGCATTTCATAATCATAATCATCACATAGCATCTACAAAAACATTACATAATCACTTTTGCATAATCATAAGCAATAGTCATATAAGCATTTAATTCATTATGCATACATACTTGCATAACATAAATGATATCATATCATCACATTACGTTCACAATACGCATCAGCATATCACTTTACACAAACATATCATTGCATCACATACATCATTTATTGAATCTCATAAAACCATTTGCATTATCATAATCAGATCATCGCATTATCATAAATAGATCATCACAGTTGCATATCATAGGTTAGCATAATATAGATCTGTTAGTCATAATCATAACACATACATCATTAGAAATAAATGCATCCATAGGAACATCACTGCAAAGTATATAGAAATAAATCATACATGCATAAATAAAGGTACACATTGCATCACATCAAAATCAGCTCATCTATATCATATCATCAATGATACTATCATAGTACAAAGAATAATAATCGGATCACTGTGCATATATGTCAATCAGTACAAAGCACCCATCAAGCTATCAAAAACAAGCCCATAAGGCACAAAAAGGACATCATAATATCTCGATCAAGCCCGACCTTCATGGATGTTGCCCTTGCCCCTGTCACCATGACCCTCTGGTGGTCTCTGACTGGCCCGCTCTGAGTACTTTGGGACCCACTTTGCTCTAGGTACAGTGTCGTGGTAGGCCTGACGGTAGTACTCTATCTCTCGGATAGCATCCCTGTAGGGTCGAACTGGCACGATACCCTGAGACAAGGAGGTTGTCATGCTCTCAATCTGCTACCTGCGGCCTAGCTTTGTGGTTTCCTGTAGCTCTGCAACCTGTCTCTGCTACATAGCCTGATCCTTCTCTGCTCTGAGCTACTCCCTCTCATCCTGTGCCTAGTCCCTCTCAGGCGTCACTGCCTGAACCTGTGCTTGTAACTGTAAAATCAAGGCATCTTGTGTGTCTTCCTGCCCTACTGGTTGTACTCGTGGTTGCGCGTGAGGCTGGTCCTCACCCTCGGCTCGTGGTGGTGGGACTGGCAGATCCTGATGTTGATCCTGCATATGGACATCCTCGTGACCTAGTAGGACTGGGGGTATAGCTGGTGGATCCTGTCAAATCGTGACCCTGGGTCCTCATCCTCATCCTCTCCCTCTGCCTCTGACCCTGTACGCCTCTAGATCCTCACCTAGAATGGTCAACCAGAGGGGAGGTCTAAACCAATCTCTGTAGGCCTGTGTGGTGGCCAGATCTACCAAACCCTGATCATAAGCCCAAGGTTAGACCAACAAGTGTCGAAAGCTGTCAACTACCTCCGCAGTAGGAATACCAGGCCCCCATGACACCTATGTCATGCTGCGTGCAAACACGGCTACATAGCTGTCATTAGGCTGATCCTGCAACTCTCCGAACTGACACTATACGCACCCAGGAAAGTACCTCTCAATCATCCTATGCTCCGGCCCCTACATGTATCAATCTTGGCGGCAGTAAAACAGCTGATCTACATCATCAGCCCATCAAGGCTAACCGAGGTACAGTCTCCAAGTAAACACCAGCATCTCATCTAGGACCTGCCTCTAGTAGGGGATCCCATGCTCTCTAGTGTGTGTGAAGGACACACCACCTCTGTATCGTGTCACAAGGGCATCCTCTGCCCCCATCGAAATCGGAACCACCCATGAACGTAGCACAGAAATGTGCTCCCACGCCCAAACATGCAGAAGTGTCACTCCGGCTCCCAGCACTCTGCCATCCATGTATGCGTACTTGTGGAGATCCCTGTAAAGTGAAGCCAGAAGGATGGGCCCCCACGCGAAGTGAACTAGTCTATCTTGGACCATCCTCTCCCAGCAGTATCCCCATCTAGGATTGAAATATCGCCCTTGTCTATCTGGGGCAACCAAACCTGAAATAATCACTGCAATCGCCCAGCGGAAGGGGGGTGCTATGACTCTGTACTGCTCTAGCTCGATCTGTCCCTCACAGTAAATAATATCTCGAGTGGCGAGGACTCGAGTGCAGCACTCGCGTCCCTCCTCCATGTCATAGATCACCCATCGACCATGAATAGGCAATCAAAGAATGCATCAAATGTCCTCCAAAGTGACAGTCGCCTCACCAGTGGGAAGATGAAACGATGATGTCTCGCTGTGCCACCTCTCAGCCAGTGTTGATAACATCCCTAGGTGTGTGTGCACGGGCACTGCGTACGCAATGTGCCATAGTCCTATGGCTCCCAGCTGATCCTGGTCTCTATCACTAAAGTCCCATAGGATGCTCACCAAATCCCGCTACCGGTGCTCCCGAGAGTAAAGCTCTCAGCCCGTCCTGCATCAAGCAAAGTTAGCATGTTAAAAAAAAATTGGAAATATCCTGGCCTAAACACTTCAAACTCGTTTCCAGCGGCGCAATTTGTGAAGGCGTCGCAGTTTGAGTTTTCTCAAACTCTAACGTTGGACCCAAAATTTATCCAAAAAGCACCGTCGCGGAGCACTTTAACCCCTAACGTCGCAATTTTCATGGAAAGCACGCCACTGTCGTACACTTTTCTCAAACCGGCCCGCCGAGTCCAAGCTGAGCTCGAGCCCAGCGGCAGAGTTTCTAAACTCCAAACTGTACCGCTGCAGTGCTAAACAGGGCCACTGTGGCGCAAAAAGGTAATTAGCGGTGCACTTTAAACACTGAGCGGCGCTATAATAGCGCCACTAGAGGAGAGCTCTCTTTTAAAACATGTAATAAATGCATTAAATAAAAAAATGAAGCTTCAGTTAGGGTCACATACCGGGGCATCAATGCAGGTGGCCGCTGGTAGGTCTGAACTTGGTCTGAAATGTGCAGGGGAAGCTCTTGTTGCGCCATATTATCAGAAGGTGAGAGCTCAAATCTCAAAGTTTGCTAGCAGAGGTATGTGAAAATGACTTGAAAGTGACCCCTCGGGCCCCTTTTAAGGCTAAAAATTAGGGTTTTTTGACCCTATAGGGCTGTCCTGCTAGGGTTTTGGACCCCCGAACCTATTTTTGCCCATTTGAGGCTTGTTTTGTCATTGTTTTATTGCGTTTAGACACATTTTTAACCTCCCAGACCCGTTTTGGACCTGTCAGGTACTTTGTCACCTTTTTTGCGAGATCACCCAAAAAATAAAAAAATTTGTCTGATCTCTCAAGGGGGAATTATAATGGCATGTTTTCTCTTTCCATGTAGTAGTGGGGAAAGTTTTTGAATATTGGAAAATTTTTGGCTTTCATCGAGATCATTTATTCTTTGAACCAACGCAACAAGTGCATTGCTTCAAAGAGGGGCAAAATGTAGACATCGAAAATATACTGATTGACATCATGCATCTAATCCTGACTTACTAACATCATTTCTTCCTAAATCATTCCTCACTAACCATTTAATCAAATTCCCTATCGATTAAATTCATCATATTCGTCCCTTAATTAAATAAATCGTTTTGTCTAATTAAGTCACTTTCTCTTGTTAATTAAATCAATCCATCGATCTAATTATCCCTATTTAATTAAATAATCAATTTATTTGATTAAATCTCTAAAGTCTATCCATTAAATTAAATAAATTAAAACCTTGTTTGATTTAATCTAACACCATCCCTTTTAATTAAATAAATCAAAATCTTTATTTAATTAGCCTCTTATCATATTCCTCTCTTATCTGATTTAAATAAATCCATAAATCTAAGTCAAATAAATCACATCATCTAATCCCTGTTAAATTAATTAACCCTTGATTATTTTAACCTCATCTCATGTCATATCCTCTAGATAATGCAAGTTGCACATGAAAATAGATTTAATTCATTTATTAAATCTCTATTTTCCTCACAAGGCATCTTTTGGAATATTCTCTCAATTTGAATTCAAAAATTCCAAGTCAACATGTACATCCAACAAGGCAATAACTTCCTCTTACATGTCCTTTGCCTTGAGCCAAGTGGCATTTATTTCATTTTCCCTTCCCTCTTGCATGTCATTTCAACAAATTTGAATTTCAAATATTGGCATTTATTGGCACAAACCTCAAATCTTGCACATCCATCATCCATTCATAGCTTGACAAGTGGCACCATATCATTGGATGAATGTTAGTCCCACATTGCTCAAATTTGGACATTCATCCATCTTGAAATCCTATAAATGAAGAGTTCCTCTCCTCATTTTATTCATCCACAAACATTGCAAAGTTGCCATGCTAAAATACTTAGCCATTCTCATCCATCATTTGAATTCTTAGCTAGGCTTTTTGCAGATTTGGCTTGGAGTTCTCATATTTTCCTCAAAGTGGATCACTCTTCATCATCAATCAACAAAGCTTGCATCTTAGGGATTGGGAAAGGGCCAATTTTCACATCAAATTGGCACCAATTCCCCCATGGGATCATGAGTTTGCACATCTAATTAGGATTTTTATCTTGTTTTTGGCATTTGCCTTGTGTTCTTCACTATTTTCATTCCTAGTTTGATTTGTAAATGGATTTCATGGGGAATCCTTGTTTTAGCTTGCATTTCCTTGTCTAACTCATTTATTCATGTTATTTTGCAAGTACAAGGAAAAGGGTTCGCACAATGTTGAATTGTTAGCTTTTGTTAGCTTATAACTTATAAGTTATGGATGTTGAACTATTAGATTTTGTTCAAGGAATGGATTAATAATATTCCTTTTGGTTATTTATCAAAGATTGTGTGAATGGAAATGCAATAGGAATTTATAAGTAGTGTGGTAAGTGTTGTTCTTTAAAAATGATGCAAAATCACATATCAAATTTAATACCATGGAATACAATATAAAATATCACAATTTCATGGAATACAACATAAAATATCATCAACTAAAGTTTGGACTTTGGAATATGATTCATGAAGTGCAATTATAATATAATAAATGAAGAAGTAGTTGAATTCCTTCTAATAATCGAAGTGAATGAGAGAAGTGTGTGTATTTGGGTTGCAACGTCGATTGTATGCCTAGCATTTATGGTAAGGAATGTGAATTAAGTTATTAATCTTTGGAGGAAATACTTTCTCGATGATTCTCCTCTGTGGAAAATAATTGGTGTGAAAATGGTGAACAGGAGGTGGTGGCTCTGTAGCTATAGCAGTGATGGAGGCTGGGTTCACACTTACAATGAGGAAACAATTCTCACCTTTTCATGGAGGAGCATCGATGAAGAGACTTATGGGTTGTTTCCTATATGGTGATGAGCGATTAGTGCAGGAAATGTAACTAATTCTAGGAAAAGGATTTGGCAACCTCAAACATAGATATAGAATGAACATGGACATACATTCACTGATTATGGCTTGGGGTTTAGATTTGGGAGATTCGATTGAAGTTGTGAAAAAGGTGATGAAGACACTAGTGCATGAGGATTATCTTGAGGACATGGACTCATTGTTGGAATGGGTGACTCTGGGTGTAGGAATGGATATTAGTGAGGGCATCGATAGTGATGAGGAAGAAGAAACAGAGAAATGCATACCCTTTGTTAAATGGCTAGAAGGAAAATGTAAAGCCAAATGGAGAGAGGGAGCAGCACGTGTGGGTGGGAAGCTCTAAAATTGATTGTGGAATTAATAAAGGCTGAGGCGGTAATCATGAAGGCAAAGGCTAAAGCAGAGCATTTGGAGAAGAATGAGCAGTGACCAAAGAGGAAGAGGAAGAAAAACGAGGCCACCATGGAGTCTGTGGCAAGTAGCTCATCTAGAGCTTTACAGTAATTTAATCCTTTGTTAGGCATTGTGAGTTTTTGGTTGTTTGTAGTTATGTTTTGGGGTTGTTTTGGGGTTTGCTAAAATTGTGGGCAATGAAGGGAATATGTTTTTTGGTTTGCTGGGTAGTTAGTAGGTATTTGAAAAAGGCGATAAATGTAATTTTGAGTGAAATTTTTATTTTGATGTAGCTGTTAAGGGCTGGCAGTGAAGTCACTGCATATAAACTATATTTTTTGAGAAATTGGGGTAAAGTAGTTGAATATCTGGACTCTGAAGGATAGATGGTTATTCAAAATAGTTTAGAAAATGATGTAATATGACTTTTTTATCAATAAAGCAAAAAATATTATTACCGATCAAAAAAATATATATCATGAAGTGCAATGATTCACAATTTCATTGAATACAATATTAAATATCTTCAATTATAGTATGGAACAATGGAAACTGATCCATGAAGTGTAGTATAATTATAGGATATGTGCAGGTTAATGGTGGGCCAAAAAGTGGCAATGAGGAAAAAAACACGTCTCTCATCGACCAAAAAAATACGAAAAGAACATGTTGACTTTTTTTAGGCTTGAGTGTCACCATACCAAACACCAAACCTACTTTTACAAATCGGATATTCGATCCAAATCAGATATCTGATTTGGATCGGATATCTGATTTGTAAAAAGCATATATTAAAAAATTATGTCGCTTTTTTGAACTCATTCGGCTGAGAAGAACCCGCGGGCACACAGTGCATTCATTCTTCGTGTAACAGATATCTGATATAGGATAAATTCGATTTGGAAAGGTAAGTTTTTTAATTTTTATTTGATTTGATTCAATTTTGATTTAGATTTGAATAATTTCATATGGTTTTTTGTTGATTTTTTTAAAAAATAGGGTTTTTGATTGAGTTTTTGTGAAAAATTTGAGTTTAGAATAGATTTTGATAAAAAAAATGAATGTTTTTTGTGGATTTTTTTTCACAATAGGGTTTTTGATTGAATTTTTATAAAAATGAATGTTTTTGTGGATTTTTTTTCAAAATAGGGTTTTTGATTGAATTTTTATGAAACAATTGAGTTCAAAATAGATTTTGATAAAAAAATGAATGTTTTTAATGGATTTTGATTTAAAAATAGTGTTTCATTTATATTGTCTAATTTTAGATTAATTATTTTTTAACTTTAATCAGGCATTATGGCTGCTGAGAATGAAAATGCACAAATTCCACCAGTTGAAAATGAAAATCCACCAGCTGAGAATCAAAATGCAGAAATGCCAAATGCTCCACCACCTCCACAGCCATCAATTGAACAGTTAATTCATGAAAAATTGGAGCAATTGAGGGGCATTTGTGATGTTTATAGGAAAATCCCTATTATCCATGTCAACCACATTGACAGGAATAATTACAAATGTAGAAACCCTCTCCACCCAACATAATGCATTTCATTCGTGGCGAGAAACCATGAGGCAATATTATGCATGTGGAATGTCTCATGATGATGTGAAAGATCTCCAAATAACAAAAGCCCAAATAGCCTCTTTATTTATTAACCCCAGCACTGGTTTGCCAGTTAATGTTAACAAGCCAAAACTTTCTATAAAATGGTGCACGCATAGGGACATAGTAGATAACTTTTGGGATCATTCGTGTATGGTTTTTGATAAACCACCCAACAATAATCTTGATGTACCTTTTTACTTTATTAAAAATTATATGCTGAGTTTTTGTTAGGGCATCATGTCAATTACTTTGACATTAAACCCTTCCATGGCGTTGGTAGAGGTATGCCTCAGGATAGGCCAAGGGAAGCTAGAGTAGTTAGGCGCCCACATGTTCCCCATCCTCCCCTTCCTCCGCCACCTCTAGTACAACATCTGAGTATTATGGAGGATGCAGCCACACAAACTATCTAGACCATTCACTCTTTGAGTGGTCTTTTGGTTTCCCATGCTTCTTCAGTAGCTCAGCCATAGTCTGGTGATCTTGGTGATGGATCCAGTGCTATTGCATCATCCTCCTCGGGTCCACATATTTGTGTGCTACATATTTGCAATACGTGCCAACAAATATGTTTGGGTCCTATTGTATAGCCCCCTAAGCATCCATTAGATACTTCTGATTATGACATCCAGGATGTGGAGATTATAGTAGATCACACGCAGGGGAGTGGAGCACACCCTACAGAGTCCTCTCCTGCTAGAGAGGTGGATATTGGAGTAGTTACACAGGTAACATTTAAGGTGTAAATTCATAACTTGCATTTTTTTTTAAATGAATATTAATAAGAGATAGTATCAAGTACTAATATTTATTTACATGGTCTATTTAAAAGTTAATGTCTGAGGAGGAGCTCACACAGGTGACTGATAGTACCCTTAGGGCCATTTCATTTGGCCTCGACATGCACACAGTATGTATTTTCTCACTCACTCATTTACATTTTTTTAATGTATATTTGCTTGTCATTTGAATTGTCAATAATGAAATTATATAGTAACTTATATCTTTATCTTACTCTCTGCTTGTAGCAAACACCTAGTGCCAGCGAGGTGTGACGCTCTCCAGACTATGGAGGCACATTGTTGGATAAGGGAAAGGTAATTGAACTCAAATTTGATTGAATTAAAATTTATAAGATCTTTTATTGATTATGCATACATTCACATAGATTTGTAGTTTCATATGTACTTGTCATTTTTATGTACAAGCGGTTGTGAGCTATACATCATTGTTGATAAGTGCCACAACACTCGAAGGAGTAGGTATTCGAATGCCTGAAGGAGGAGGTGTTGAAACACCTCAAGGAGGAGGTTTTGAGACACCTAAAGGAGATACAGAAAAAGATCAACCTAAAGAGGTATGTGTTTATTTTATTTTTTGCTTGGTAAATATGTTCTTATTACTGACAATTCTATGCTAACTTGGATCAATTTCATGTTTTTGTTCACATATATAGATTGACGTTACAAAAGTTGGTTTGGTTAGTTCTTTGAGAGGGTATATTCTAGGACTCGACCCTTCAAAGAGACGATATATTTCAGTAATCAAGATTTCAATTTTAGAGTTCAATTATAATTCAATGTGTATTGATTTTTATGTTAATTATTCAATTTTAAATTATATAGTATAACTAATCTCAATTGTGGTTTGACTTTTTCTTGTGCAGCTACCTTAAGAGCCAACGAGTGCTTCAAAGAGGCTCCATTTTGATGATCCACCAGTAGTTTAGGATGAGATAGACATTTTGGCATGTAAATTTTGAATAGATACCAAGATGGCATATGCCACATATTGTAAAACTTTGTTTGAGTTGGCTTTGATGCCATTTTTGTATATGGACATACACTTGATTATTGGATAATTTGATATATATAGAAGTTGACAATTGAAATTTAGTTTCCTCCTCATGTGCATGATTAAACTCTTTGAAGCAATGGTTAAATATCAATGTACAATAGCATAAAAAGAATGGTTAAATATTATGTAGTTTATATTCATATTGCTGATTACATTGCATTGCACATCTTTCAAACTCAAAGCATTATTTCACATTGCATAAGTAACAACTAGATACTCATATGATTAACCCTACACCATCTGATTTTCTTCTTTGTCAACTTTCCCATGCCTTAGTAAATTTGGTGGTCCATTTGTAACCATCAATTTTTTTATATAACATAAATTCACCTTTTTCAAAAAATTAATATGGCTAGACTCCCATATGAATACTAATAATATATCATATGACCATTCTTCATATACTTACTAGAACTTTGTGTCTTCTTAGATGAGCCAAAAGTTGTTGCCCAACTACCTCTACCTTCATCAATGTTCCATATTTTAATCATTCCATCCCAAGATGTGACCATTTGTTGACTAGAAGATTCAATTATTTGCAGGCATGAAATGACATCATCATGCACTTTGACCTAGAAATTTAGGAAAAGAATACTATTAAAAGTTGTGAGCTCTATGAAAAATAGATGTTTATCTGACTACAACACCATCTAAATATGGATTCTTTTAGAAAATAAAAAGCAAGACATAACTTTTAAACAAATAATTTAATCACAATGTATTTTTCACAAAGAAAATTTGTATAAACCGCTTCTCCATAATGGATAGTATAGAAAATAATTGCATTGGTAGAACAAAACTCCAAAACATTTCTGATTTCCTTGATTAATTGAATCTTAAGTAGAATCCCCACAATAATTATGTTTTACATAAACCGATAGGAAAACAACATTGCTTGGAAAGTGCATCTCTAATATTTTATGTTCCTTGTACAATAATTTAAATACATTTGAAGAAGTTATATGAAAATATAGCTTCTTAAATTCTTCTTTAATTTGAAGGTTAGTTTTGATAGTGAGTAATTTATTTCATAGATGGATTTTAGCTTTTGCTTGATTGTTGTGCACTGTACTTTCTTCTATAAATAAAATGAGACATGCTAATGCACATTTTCACTATAATTTATCTATTTTCTTCCTCAACATATCTCTCTCTTGGGCTTTGATACAACCCTGTCAGGGCCTGTCCTAATCACATTTAGCCCAAATCAAAAAGAAAATTTCATGCATTGCTTCTCCCTACACTAGCAGACCCTGGCTGGAGGTTTTATTTGATATTGTCAACAAACATACATCTGGTTGTCTGAATGAATGGGGGAGTTACAACCTTCCCAATCAAGAGGTCATGACTTGTCAAAACCGATTAAAGCAATTTAAGACTTATGTCATAGGATGAGAACATTTGACCATAGGCTCAATGATAAATGCAATGATCTTTAACTAAATTATTCATACAAATTTCTTAGATTTGGAATAATTCAATGAAAATCAGCCAAAACATTTAAACAAGATATTTAGATCTAAAACATTCACATATGATAAATAGATCTACACATATAAGTTGGTTGGAATAGAGTATTTAATTCAAATAACTCACTTCAAGATTACAATTATTTTTCTTTAATTGTTTGCTCATAACCAAGATTATAATGATAAAAAAAAAAATTAGAAAAATATTGGGATACTAAAATCCACTATGCTTGGCGTACAGATGCAACCTTTCTGTGAAATTTCCCTCACAAATCCAAACAAGTTTCATCCTCCAAACTATAGGAAACCAATGGGGTTTCGTTGAAAAATCTCCATAACCTAAGGGTTTTTGTCCTTAGATCCAACAAGTGAACACAAGTGTCCGACTTTGCAATTTTGGATTTTTTGAGATGATGTCCAAAGATTATCCAAACTAATGAATTTTTATTCCTTATATAGAGGTTGAAGGCCTAACATGGGTCCAAATTTTCTTGCCATTTTCTCACATTCAAATTTGGGCTCATTAATTGCATTCTTGGTTAGTCGTGGTCATGGGTGGAGTCCATTCAAATGGTGAGGTTTTGTGAAAGTGCATGCTTGAGTGTGGAGATCTAGGGAAATGATTGCTTTTAAGTTCAAGAAAATAATTATACCAAGGTCCAACATCAAGGGTTCAGGTGATGGGATTCTTGGGTGTTAGGACACAAGACAATGGGGATCTAGGGGTTTGAGGATTAGGATACCCCATTGGCTCTTTTACAAACGTAAGACATCATCAAAAGGCCCATAGATCCAAAGAGGAATGTATGGTTTGAGAAGTGGTGGTCAAGGTATTAGGGTGTTATGTGAATGGAAAGGAAATATTTCAAAGGCCCACAAGAGAAGGAAGTGGGAGGTGGAGGCACAAGGAATGAAAGAAATGCATGATAGTATTAGAGAGTCTAAAATCCCACCCAAAGTAGGAAAGTGACACATCTTTCAAACTCAAAGCATTATTTTGTATCATTGTTACATTGGTCTTGAGAGTGGTAGCTTAATATAGGTGTTTGAAGTGATTGAGAGGTCAGTTTTAGGGTCGGTTTTAGGGTAGTTAAGGTGTTTGAAGTGATTTAGAGGTTGCTTTTAGAGAAGAGAGATGTTGAAGAGTACATCAAGTCAGTGAGAACCAAAGTGTAATGTGTTTTAGTTTGTGATACTCCTTTGTTTCTTTGCAGATGTGTGATAAATTCTTAGTTCAATGATGTTGAACAATTTTAGAAAAAAGAAAGTTGTGTCGTGGTCCACATTCAATCCAACAAGCAAAAATCAAAGCTCAGCCTCTTCGAATGAAAATGCTTGTTTGCAAAACAAATGAATAAGAATGAGGTAGTTAAGGTGTTTGAAGTTATTTAGAGGTCACTTTTAGGGTGGAAGGCTTAAAACTCAATTTTCAATGCACAAAAAAGAATGAAATTACTTCAAACCAAGTTTGTGAAGAAGTTAACTATGTTGCCCACTAGTTTCCCTTAAGAGTCCAAAGTGCTAAAAGACAACAATCTTTGAAGGTCTATTTCTCCGAGACCGTGATGCTTACAGAATCTCCGTCCAAGGCTATGGGATTATGTTGGGACCATCTACAAAAACCATCTCTCATTTTTTGCTATCTTAGGCGTTTTCCTGCGGTGATGACTTTTCAGTGGAGGGAAAAGTTGCCAAATGCAAGCAGTGTAAAGTTGCAAAGTGGTGCAACTTTCACTCCGTAGCTCATACGACCAAAGCAGAGACTATTTCCCAACGCGTTGATTCGAGGATGGAATGCGTTTACACTAGGGATGGTCCTCTCTTGCACCCAAATATGCCAAATCACTCAGAGCTACATTGGACCGACAATTTCCATTAAGAGTCTAAAGTGCTAAAACACAGCAATCTTTGAAGGTCTATTTCTCAGAGACCATGATTCTTATAGACTCATCTTCTGAGGTTATGGGATCATTTTGGGACCATCTACAAAAGCCTCTCTCATTTTTTGCTATCTAAGAGGCATTTTCCTATGGTGATGACTTTTCAATGGAGGGAAAAGTTGCCGGATACCACTTTGATTAATAAAGTTGCAAAGTGAATTGCAACTTTCACTCAAGTAGCTAAATATGACCAAGCAGACTATTCCAACATGTTTGGATGGAGTGCGTTCACATTAGGGAGTGGTCCTCTCTTTTCTAAATCACAGCAGAAACACTCTAAGCTACATTAGATAGATGATTTCCCTTAAGAGTCCAAAGTGCTAAAAGGGAAGCAATCTTTGAAGGTCTATTTCTTAAGATACCATGATGCTACCACCGGAATCTTCATCTAAGGCTATGTGATTGTGTTGGGACCATCTACGAAAATATCTGTCAGTTTTTTCTATCTCAGAGGCGTTTTTCAATGGTGATGACTTTTCAGATGAGGGAAAAGTTGCCAGATGCAAGCGGTGTAAAGTTGCAAAGTGGTGCAACTTTCATTCTGCAACTCCTACAACCAAATGGACTGTTCCAACACGTCCGTATGGGTACGTTTACGCCAGGGATGGTCCTCTTTTGCACCCAAATACGCCGAATCACTCGGAGCTACATTGGACCGGTGATTTCCCTTAAGAGTCCAAAGTGCTA
>VDFB02252616.1:125589952-125632008 GCA_007258455.2 Sequoia sempervirens
TTTGCTTTTGGATACATTGCTAGCTGATGAACTACAATCTCTGGATCAAGTCCTGGCATGTCAGCATAACTCCATGCAAAGTTTTTTTGTCTTTCCTTTAGGAATGCTGCTAGGAGTTCTTGCTCTTCCGATAATAGTGATTCCGCATAGAATGCGAGCATGGTTCTCCTCATTCTTAGGTTGATCGATTGCATTCTTCAGCCAAGATTGCTGACTCTTCCTAATGAATAGCTTTAGAGGAAGATTGAATCCTTCATCCCTCGGGTGCCTCGCAGGAGGTTTTCACCATTGATATGTCCTTCTTTTACTTTTTTTCTTGTCAGAGAGTGCCAAGATGTGGTTTTCACTCAAGGACTTGATATGATTCTTAGTTTCTCACTTTTGCAACTTAAGGATTCAATCATTTCCCCATAATAGGCATGTGTGTCCAACTCTATTATAAAGCCTGCTTTGTGATCCCCATCTAGAATGTTATCCCGCAATCCCATGAATTCTGAGAATGCCTCATCGTTTTCGAATGTATCAAGAACCGGTGGTCCTCGTTGGTCATAGTCGATCAGTTGGGGGTAGACTAAAGGGATCTCATGATTTTGACTACCTAGTTTGAAGGATAGGGTACTAATCATACATAGGGTGGTATCTTCGAATAACCTAGGTAGATTGGTCAAGGTATCCTTGTCATTGCTACTAATATAGGCTCTGATAAAGTTATGCATGTCCGTCCTTTGGGTATGGGTATTGGGGAGTGCACTTGTACTAACGCCGAGGAGCATTAGGCAGCTCTAACCAAGGAGTTCGCCATCGCATGGTTATTCTCGAGGGGTACATCCAAGACCAAGATTTGTTATAGGTTGCGTCTCAGGCATGATTGGTATTAAGATCCCATTGTCATTTTGTCCCAGTCTTTGATTTCGGTCATAGCCCATTGCAAGCATCATGTGTAAGCCTCTGCTTCTTTCGTCCATTGGTAATTCAGGTGTCGTTATTTCATCTCGATACAACATGTTTGATGGATCTGCTTCTATTACATCATGGCCAAGGTCTCCCCACCTTGTGAATTCAGGATAATTTTGAGGATAGGTTTGTGATGAGGGAGCTTGATTTTCTTGTGGGCGTCCTTGTGATCTTGGAGATTGTGGTAACTCTCCTATCACAAAAGCATTGTTAGGCAACTTATAACTTCCACAACCGTCCTCTTGGATGATGAGCTTGATATCGGATATGGTGGGAATGGCGGGTGTCTCTGTCGTAGAAGTGGACGTGAGAGTGATGGGATCAATGTACGATGTGGATGGCCTTCACGCTTCTTTCTAATTTGGGGATTTTGTAATATTTGGTCAAAAGTTCTTGCAAAGATGAAATAAAATGGCTCGTGATTCCGCGGATAGTGACCTTTGTCCATTATGTGTAAATTCTACACATTGGTGGAAGGTTGATGCTACGGCTGCATGAACTACGGGCGCCCGGGAGGAGAATGTTGTATGGTAAGTCGAGGTCCAGGACCTGACAGGTGGTTTCCATAAGTGTTGGCCCTACTTGGATAGGGAGCTTAATTGTGCCCTGTGACACTCTTTCTTGGTCATCATATGCTCTGATTGTTATGCCCTTTCCTTTGTCAATGGAATCTTCTGATATCTTTAACTGCTTGATGAGGCTAAAAGAACAAATGTTTAAACCCGCACCTCCATCCACCAGGACCCTTTTGATTTTGCTTTTGTTCACAATGACCTCTAAGTGAAGTGCGCGATTGTGAGATGGTTGGGTGGGAAAATCTTGGTCGGAAAATGTAAGGAGGTTAGGCATTATGATGTTTCTGACCATAGCTTGGAATTGTTCCACATCGAGGTCTGCGGGGATGGTAGATGAGGCTAATGCTTCTTCGAGGATCTTTTTATGGGCCGATGAGATTTTTAACAACTCCATGATGGAGATGTGTGCTGGTGTTCTCTTGAGTTGGTCTACGACATTGTAGCTATATGGAATGGCTCTTGATGTAGGGACTGTATTGGGTTGGGATGACCCTGCAATGGTGACTTTTCTGCCTCTTGTGGTGACTCCACAGTCTTCGGCATAGGCGCCTTTAATGGTGATGACCATGCAGTTTTCATTGAGGTTGGCAACAACTGTTTCGTACACATGATTTACACTGCCTTTTCCTTTATACTTGTTATTCCCTTTGTTTCCATGATTTGGCATCGGATTCGTGTAGATTTTAAGATCCTGATTCCTAGTAGGTGCTTCCACATTTATGATTCTTTTGTCGATGAGATCTTGAATGATGTTCTTGAGTCTCATACAATTATTTGTGGTGTGGCCTTTGATTTTGTGGAATTCACACAGTTGATTCTCATTGTACCAAGGAGGTTTGACATCAGGTTCTTGATAATTCTCAAACGTAGGAGCTTGGATGATTTTTTCGTCGATTAGCTTTTTCATGATGTCCTCAAGTGGTTCCCCCAAAGTAGTGTATTTTCGTTTGGGGTATGTTTTGTGTTGAGGTGGTCCTCTTTGGTCGTTGACGTTATTAATGGTGGGATTATTGTTGGGTTGATATGTTGTGTGATGAGTGTTTTGGCGTTGTGGTTGGATTTGCGGTGTGGGTGTATTTTGGCGTGGACCACTAATGACCACCTTGGCATCGACGACGCCATCATTAGTGATGTTCTTGTTTCTCGCCCATGTACGAGGTTTATCATTGTAATTTGAGGGTGGGTGATTGTTTTGTGGTTCGTGATATGATGTTGATTCAATGGGTTGGGTTGCAAGGGCTCTTTCGATGCTAAGCGCCTTGGAGATTAGTTGATCATAGGTGGTGATTCCCTGAACCTTGAGGTGGAATGATAGATGACTTTCAAGATTGGTAATGATTGTGCAGACTTGTTGCTCTTCTGGCATGGTCCATTTGCTCCGATTGGCCTTGGATCGCCATCGTTGAAGAAAAGAAGCGAAAGATTCATTCTTTCCTTGTTTCAGAACGTAGAGTTCTTTGAGACTAACATCCATTGTAATGTTACTAGCGTAGTTTCTAATGAATGCATCTCTAATTTCTTCGAATGTCCTAATGCCTGAAGGTAAGCGAGAGAACCATTCTATAGCATTTCCTGCTAAGCTCCTAGGGAATAGCCGCATCAGATAAGTATCGTCATATGCAACCTCCATACAATGAACTCCGAATTCTCGATGTGGACTGTGGTTTCCCTCTACCTCGACATTTGTCAAATTTAGGATCTCAAACTCCTTAGGAAATGGTTTCATGTCTAGGCTCCTATCAAATGGATAGGGAATACGTTGCTTTGGCGCTTTGGTTATCCTCACCGATTGAAGATCGGTACTGTTGTGAGAGCAACTTGACTAGCTGCTCATATCATTCAGGATCAGGTGGAAATGAATGTTTTGGGGTAAGCGTAATCGTATTTGATGGATGGCTTGGTTTGATGGATGGGTTGGCTTGTGCTGTTCACCGGTATTGGTATATAGCTTAAGTAGGCTTCTACTTGCTTTTGGATGAACAACACTTGTTGTTGCTCTTGTTGTTGTTGCGCTACAATTTTTGCTTGTTGTTGCACTTGTTGCTGTTCTAACAACGCTTGTTGTTCTGCTTGCTGCTGTGCTTGTTGTTGTTCTAACAACGCTTGTTGTTCTGCTTGTTCTTGTTCCCACAACGCTTGTTGTTGGGCTGCCAATTCTGTTGCTTCTTGTTGTTCTTGATATTGTTTTAATGCTTGTTGGTACGCTTGCCATTGCGCTGCTTGTGCAAGAAGTTGTGCTTGTGCTTGTGCTTGTTGTGCTTGCGTTTGAGCTTGTGCTTGGGCTTGCGCTTGAGCTTGTGCTTGGGCTTGCGCTTGTGCGGTTTGTTGTTGCAATAAAAGTTGTGCTTGAGCGACTCTTTGTGCTTGCAATGCTTGTGCGGCTTGGGCGGCTTGTTGTTGTTGTTGTTGCAATAAAGCTTTGGTTTGTTGTGCTTGTTGTGCTTGTAATGCAGCTTGTGCGGTTTTGGCAGCTTGCGCAGCTTGAGCGGCTTGTTGCACGGCTTTTTGTTTTTGCACTTGTTGATAGCCTCTTTGGAAAGCAGCTTGCAATGTTGCGTCGAATTGGTTTGATGTGGTGAATGTTGGTGGCGGGGGGGGTGGTGGTGGATTTGGAATGGCGTTTGTGGTGGTGGTGAATGATGATGTTGTGTTGATCATTTGGTTGGTAGATGGTGTTGTCATGTTGATTGCGTGATTGGTGGATGGTGTTGTTGATGTGGTAAGTGGCATCGTTGATGTGATTGGCCCTTGAGAGACCATGTTTTGCAATGTTGTGGGGGTGTTTAATGATGTTTCCATTGCTTGCGTGTTTGTCGTTTGTTGTTGTGATGTCAACAATAAGTTTTGAGCGTTTGGAAAAATGTTTTGATTCATGGTTGGGATAGCGGTTTGATTGATGCTTGGTAGGGGAGGAAATCCCAAGCCAAGGAGTGATGTGGATGATAATGGTAGTGGTGGGATAGGTGGAAATGTGAGGGGGGTGAATCCTTGCGAGAGTGTTGTGGTGTTAAAAATGCCCCCTGTTCCGAATATGTCTCCCTCCTCTTGTGAATTTGTGAGAAGAGGTGTTTGTGGTGCTCCATGAAATGATGTTGATGATAGGTCATAATGTAAAGTGAGAGGAACATTTTGGTGTAATGAATTTTGGAGGGTGTTTTGTTCCACTGTGGTGTTTGCGTCCAAGTTTTGGTTATTCACAAGGGGATGTGATTGAAGTTCATTGAGGAATGTGTTTCCCTTGTTGACATTTGGTTGAGTTGGAGCAATCGATGTCGTGATTTTTGGAATGTTTTGCGTGACGTTTTGGGATGGAGGTGTAGATGAAATGGCGATGGTGGATGAGATTGGTGGAAAAGATGTCTTTACTATGGTGCTCACATCAAAATCTGAAGGCAACTTGGCCCCTTGCTTTGCTAGTTCAAGCATGTACAACGAAGGGTTAAGTTTCATCATGATGTTGATGATTCTATGGTTGTTAGGATTTTGGAGCATTTTGGCTATTTCTTCGCGAGACATTCCAAAGGTGAGGTCCTCCCCTTGATTTTCTTCTTGTGGGTTTTGTAATGATGAGGGGACCAATGGATTGCTTGATTATGCGAGATTCATTTCTGCGTTTGTTTGGCTATGGTCACTTGAAGCTGGAGTTTCTTTGTGGGCTTCCATACTCTTCTTGTATTGAGATCTCGTTTGAACCATAAAACAAAGATCAATCTTCGGAAATATGGGAGATGAATCTCTTGATTCCTTGGATTAATATTTATTTTATGTCCCAAAGTGAAAGTTTTAGGATCAAATGTGATGATGATATGATGGTGATGTTCAAAGATGGATGTTATGGATGTTTATGGGTGTTGTTTTTGGCTTTTGATAAATCTTGAATGAAGTGCTAGGACTTTGGATTTTTGATTGGTTTGATGTTTTGGATTTTGAGACTTTGTCCTTGATCTTGATTTGGAGTTTGATTTGGATTTTGAACAAAAGGAACCCTAAGATGTTTGATAATGATCTAAAGGATAGTTGTGTTCAAAGGATGATGATTTGGATATGTGTGAGGAGAAGGATGCATCTACCCACACCTACCCAAACAAAATGATTGTTTCACTAAGTATATGGAGAAGGATTCATCTACATACACTAAGCTAGACAAGATGATTTGGATGACTTTGACTAAAGATATGCAAAAGGATGCATTCACACATTCCTAGCCAAAGGTGTTTTGATAAATGTTTTTAAGGACTTGATCTCAATGAGTTTGAATGATTGCTTGATCTTGTCATAAAGCCTAGCATTTCAAGGATGATTTCAAGGTTTTTCAAAAGATGACTTGTGAGATGGATGTTTGGATGTTTTGAAAGATGGATGAAAGAGGTTTGATTTTGTTTTGATCCCTAGATGAACCTAAAAAAGACCACTTTGTATTTTCCAAGACCTAGGTATTGAAGAGCATGCATATGCTTCCTAAAGACCTTTGTTAACCAAGGAATGATTTGAACATTTTGGATTTCCAATCAATGATTTTTGCTTTTGGGATTTGGAGTCTTCAACACACATGAAAGTTCATTTTGCTTAGTCTTTGCTTAATGGATTTATTTTACCAAAAACACTTTCTTTGATTAAAGTTTCAAACTAAGATGTACCAATGTCTTAATTTCTTTAAACCCCACAAGATATTTTATGTGGAAATTCAATGAACTTAAGGCAAGGGTTTTCCTATTGTTTACTCAAGAAGACAAATTGAGATATAATCCAATGCTTAGGAACCTCTACGAACGTGAATCCGCAGGGAAAGCAGTAACATATGGATTGAGTCAATGATATTTGTCTTAAAGAGGGTTTGAAATTTTGAGAACCATGTTGAATGTTTGTTTGCAAAATGTTTTCGAATACACACTGTGTTTTCAAACAAAGAATAATTACAAGCCCTATGGATGTGTAAGACTATATTTGTTGGATTCCCACTTGGCGTTCAGCTACGCTTTATCTCTAATGCATGGTTAGATGCTTTGACCCCACCGCTCCCTCCACGCTCATTAACGCCAATCGGGCAGCTACATCAACACCCATGAAACTCCCATGGCTGGCTTTCCACCCTACTAGAAGCACCCAAGAGGTGTGGGGTGGCTTCTGTGAACGACCGCTCTTTTGCACCAAAGAAATAGATTAAGGATTTTGGAAAAAATTCTAACACATAGGTTCTAGTAAGGACTTTCCGCTCGTGGAGATTGACCCATAATGGGCAAGAGTCCCCTCTTTCGATCCATCCCGCCGAGCCAAATCACAAGTGGATTATGCGCGAACCAAAACCCCTTTATTTATATCCCGCTGGAAATACTCTTGGCTTTAGAGTATTACCAGTTGAGTCGCCCCTTGGGTGAGTACTTTTTCCCCAAGGCAGGCCCTCTAAGATAAACAAAAGCGAGAAAAGACATAATCCGTAACTCGATCGATCTTTGATGGCACAAAGAAAGAGAATGTATGCGAAAATGCCCCTACTCACACTCGCACAAGATGTTCAATTTTTTAAGCCCAAATTGAAGTGTTTTAAAGAAATAAAATGTATTTTGAGTGTTTCCTTTCTGTGACCCTAGATCGCACGGCTTAAGGAGAGGATACGTACTCAAAAGACAATCACACAAATCAAACACTTGTTCGTTTTATACCCTTCAAAGCAATTGTGAATTCGTTTTAAGCACCAAATGAAATATGAAGATTGCTTGTCCAATTTTTAACCCAAAACGAAATCGAGTAAGTGTGTCCTAAGGTTCGTTTTAAGCCCTTCGCAATGAAAATAAAATTGTTCGTTTTAGCCCCAAATGAAAACTAGTGTTCTACAACGAAAAGGAAAACAATTTCGTGAAGTAGTGTTGATCAAACACTAAGGTGTTTAAAAACACATTGTGTTTTCAAAAAAAGAATTTCCCCTCCTTGGTTTTCATTTGATAGCCTTCTCTTTTCCGCTTTGCACCTTTTTGCCTTCATTTTTCCTTCGTTTGTACCTCCTTCGCTTTTCCTTTGTTCGCTTTTGTACCTATAAAAAGAAAAGACACTTATGTAAGAATCAAAATATTAAACTCATTTTGATGATTAAATTTAAATGATAACATGGTTTCAATTGAATAGATCAATTAATCCCAAACGATGAGCCCTTTAAAAAGCATCATCATAAATTCCAAAGCATAATGATGAAGATGATTTATAATACAAAGAAAATATAAATGAATCATCTTTTAAAGAACGAATCTTTCAAAAGGTATTATCATCAATTTCACATACTAACCAATGAACAAAGTATTTGTAAGAATACACACTCCAAAGATTACCTTTTCCACAGACTTTCTAAAGCATCAAAATAAAAAATACTACCTTCCAATAGAAATAATCATTTTCAAAATTTAAATTCTTTCGATGTTCCTTGTTCAAATGAATAACAATTAAAGCCAAAGAGAGTTATTTTGATTGCTTGCTAGTGGATAAAAGCTGAGAGTTATCTTTATTCACTGACAGCAATTAATAATTCTACTTCTTCATTAAATTGCAATCTACTTTATAGATCAATATAGCTTATAGGCTTCTGCATTATGTGCTCTTGCGTTGCCCTCATGACAACTTGATAAGTTACCACATGCCTACAGCGAAGACTATCCCAATGCAAAATGAATGTTGATCTAAAAGCACCACCAGAATATGCCAACAACTCTCTACATTGAAATTTTAATGAAATAATCATGACGCCTCTGTTTAAGGCGATGGTTGGAGTCTTGTCAGACTTGATAATCTGCATTAGAATGTGCCATGAAAAGATCTAACCTGTGTTTGTCAGAGTCTCTAAAAAAGACTTTTACCAGCTCTTAAAATGGCAGCGTACTTTCATACCATTTAAGACATTGAGTCTTCCTTCGAGGATTTTTTTGCAAATGAGTTGTTGGCCACTGATGGTCTTGGGCCTACCTGTCATGAAAATGCAGATTATTTAGCCATGGTTATTTAAGGCGATGGTCAAAATCCTGTTCATGAAAAGTTATAATCCACGTTGGAAGTGACAGGCATTGTAGTTACAGCTGCGCTGGTTGGCAAGTATGCAGAAAAAAATAAAAATAAACAGAGGACGAAGATATTGAATGATCTTTAAAGCTGTCACCCACTGCATCGTGGTTACTGTTGCATCATACTCATTCCAACGTGTTTTTTAGGTGGCGACCAGCATGTCCATCTAAGATTCAAATTGCAGTATTAAAAAGATATCTATCATCAAATGTTTTGAAGACAACCAAATTCCTTTTCTAACACCAAAGATTGTGAGAGAATTCTTGTTTTCTCTAATTAATAACCACAGCAAATGTCTTTAATCTGATTACCAGCCAACTTTAAATCACATAATGTTTGTTGCTGACTTTTTAAGGAAATTCGTGGACCTCTAAACATAACGTACTTCCAGAGGGATATTGCAAATCACTACACAATCTAGAACGCCCCCTATTTGTAGATCCGCTACTTACAAGCCTCTTAACTGGTAATGACAACCTGAAGCATAAGAAACATTCACAATTTTCAACACCTTGATCAGCCTGCGCGCAGTAATGACAACCTGAAGCACAAGAAACATTCACAGATTTATGCAATGTATACTGCCTTTCTTCTGAATTCTTTGAGTCGAGTGAGTGGTGCCTCAGAGGAGTATCATTTTATAGACAAATATTAGTTTAAAAAGGGCGCAAGAAACCAAGCAAAGGCTATTTAGTAGGCGTGTAAAAAAAAAAAACAGCCAACAGATTCTTTTAAACACTTTCAAATAAATGTATATATGAAACACTTTTCAAATAAATGAATTCAGTGGATGCAAAGCATTATTTCGCAAATTTGAAACTGGTGAATAGCATGTGCACCAAATAAAAGCTCATGAGAAAAAAATATTTGACATGAGTGTGATAAAAAGGAAAACAGTGAATGCCGCCACCATCATAACTTTTATCCAAAATAATGTAGTTAGTCAGCGTAAAGTTGGTGAGGAAAGGGGAGCATAGAGAGGTTGTGTGAACTTTCTTTGGACAGAACGTTTCTCCAACTGTGATCACACATCATATGAATGATAGTTGTGCCTGCATGTAAACATATTTAAACACTGGCGCAACTTTTAGCAGAAAAGATATAGCAGATTTTGATAGAAGATAGTTGGTCAGGACAATCCTTTCATGAAAGGAAAATGTAAAAGATCTGCATGGTGAAATCTATGAAAGAGACCTCTGAAATTTTCAAGCAATGTATCAATTGATAATGGACAGAATTAAGGACTACCCTCCAAATAAATTTTAAAATAGAATATGCAGATCATTATATCGTTAGCTTTCAATAAATTTTTAAGACAAAATGCTTGGAATATTGGTTGATTCTAGCCCTCCTTCTAGCGCCAAATGTAGGTGCCTTTAAAAATCTGCAAACACTAAACTCAAACAAGGGTTAGCACCTACAAATCCTTCAAGAACACTCCTATGGAATACCTTGCAAAGTGCTTAAAACATGTAACAAAAGGATGAAAGAAAGCTACAAGCATCATGAAAGCAATCACAAATTACCTATTCCATAGTTGGATTGGTGTCACATGTGCTAGTGACCCTTTCCCAATCCTTGATCAAAGCTCAAAATGATAAAATGCCAATGGAGATGATGGAGTGAAATGATGAACAAGATCAAATCTCAAATGAAGAGAGTAACCTTGCATGAAATTGTGAAGGATTTGCTTGAGGATGATGCACCTATTTAAAGATTTTCAAAATGCCAAGTGTTGAAGAGGGACCAATGTGGGATCAAAACAAGCCAATGAGTTGAGGACACTTGTCATCATGTGATTAGTTGATGTATATGCAAGATTTGGGAAGAGTGCCCAAGAGGGGGAATTTTTGAATTCAAATTTGCAATAAATTTTGAGAGGGGGACAAGAAAGGAGAGCAATAAATGCCCTGTTTGACTTGTCATGTTGGGAGAAAATGAAGTTTTAATAAATCAATAAAATTGATTTATTGTGCAAGTGGCTAGATCTAGATAATGCAAGTGGGATGGGATTAACATTAGATTAGAATTAGATGATGATTATGCTGATTAGATGAGTTGACATTTTGGACTTTGATAATTGATTTATTTAAATCAGAAAATGATGGAATATGATTTAGGATTTGATTTACATGAAGTCCTTATTTATTTAATTAAATGGATGATGCAAGATGAAGGTTGAATGATAATGTTTATTTGATAAATGACCTTGAGATTATTTAATGAATTGATGAAAATGCACTTGATTAATTGATGAATGATCCTAATGCGACATCTAATTTGACTGAATCCGATCGAATGCATAATGTAAAATTTGCATGTCTACAATAATCTTAGCATACATCCCAAAAAGAAGAAAGTGATGACATAATAATTTGACTAACTAGGTTACACACTTTCCCATGGATTATTCTAACCCTAGGAATAACCAAGCTAAAAACTTATGTCAACTAACATTTACATCTAAAGTACATCAAGACATCAATACATACCCCACTTCACATTTCATGCTGCATTTGTATAGTATTGAAAAACTATGTATAGTATTGACAAACTATGTAAAGTATAAATAGAAACATGGTCATATAAATTCTAATATATGATTTATATAATTATTAATCCAATAGAAAGGTTTCACCAAAGCTAGAATCAACCAAGAACATGAAAGCTTATCCAAAGCATCATAACATATATTTAAATCAATCCTTCTCAAACAAGGCAACCATAAATAAATAACCTTTCAAACATAAATAAGAAAGGAACATAAATCAGCATGCATGTATAAATGCTTCAACTGATATTACCTTAGAGCCCTAGCTCAATTCCACAAGCACACTTGCTACTTCTTCTAAGTTCATCCTAACTTTCACTTCTATCCTCTTACTAATTTTCTCAATAATTACAAATTCAAAATAACAAAGAAACTCACTAACTCTCAAGCTCTTTAATTCACTTGCACAAAAAATATAGCATAATAACAAAAAAGTAATTAGAATGAAAAGTGCAACAAATGGTATAGAGATAACCTCTATATATACTAAAATTTGAGCATCCAAAGGCTATAAATATGCAACGAATCAACTAATTTAAACTGTTAGATTGCAATGTGCATGAAAGTCCTTATATTTCCAATCTCATAGAATGGTTGAGTTGAATTCATTCTTGAGACAACATGACTCTTTTATTGAGTCAAGGGGCAACGATGTCTCTCTACAGGTTTCCTATTTGATTTGCAAGTCAACTACCCTCTCATATTTCTATCATCTTTGCATTGACTAACTTTTTTTCTTATCACATGAATTTACCAAGAAATGGTACAGGTTTAGACTTCAAGTATTGTTTCCCACATTGCACAGTTTTTGGCACCACATATTCGTAATCTAGCACCCTCTTCTTATGCACGGTTACAGACTTAGTAAACAATGTAAAATATGTAGTCATTTACTTGTACCGTCTAACTATATTCTGCTTTACTTCAATGCATAAATATCATTGACTTATTCTTCATATGCTTTATGCACAACACTCTAATCTTTAGCCTTAGTTGCTTATAAGGCAATGCTAGATTATTGCGCTTAACTTACTTCATAACATTTTTAATATATCAACAACTGCACTATGTTTAATTAAAGTGCTTAAATAATATATAACAATCAATGCATATATATAATACATATTATTAATATATATATTATACACATAATATACATACATACATATATATATATATATAGATAATTGTATCTACATGAATACAAAATACATTAAATTTTTTGATTAATATATATAAACATATATTAGAATAATTGTATATATACACACATATACACATATTAATATATATGTACATACATAATTATATACATATATATTAATATATATACATTACGTATATATATACACATTATGTATATATAACATTATTTTAATATCCTTACATATACATGTATATGCATTCTCATTTTCATTGATTGACATATATAAATGAAGTGTATATATATGTCACATTTGTCCAATCAATATTCCCATGCATATGGGTAATCCATCAATGAGCATGCGTATATACGTCTACCTATTTATACTCATGCACATATTTACTCATATGTATTAGTTTATTGTAGACATGTACATATGTACATGTATATAAATTTTATATGATGTAAAAAGGAAGTCTCTCCCCTTTAAACGGGATCATGAAACCTCACAAAATACCACAAGAAAAGGGTTCAAATATATAATATGAACAAAAACCAGGAAGAGAAAACCTGCAACTATCTTAACTTCAAACATGCAAAAGATTACAAAAATTTGAAGCTCATGGGTTCCTGTACAATCTTACATGCAACACGTATACAACAAACTCATTATCAACATTTTTGTGCCATTTTTTTTGGTAGTCCTTGGGTATGTTCCTCTTTTCTCTTTTCTTCCATACACCACCGTCCAACCCCCCCTCTTTCCCTTTTACTTTTATCTGATAGAGTCTATCAGATGCTATCCCTTCTTCCCCATCAGAATCTAGGTCCAAATATGCATTCAATACATTCTCCTGTACAATTGATTTGATTTGGCCTCTATCATATCTGTGATCTATTTTGTTGCCTTGGGGATCAATCTTCATTTATAGTGGTCATTGGTGCAATTGGACCAATTAATCCTCTCCCTATGTTGGTTCACAGTCCAAACTCTCATTCATACTTTCTTAGCCCTTATATCATTATTAGCAGCTTCACCAAGCCATCCAATGAATATGTATTCCACAACAACGATGGGGAATACATTGAATATCGCTTTGCTAGGTGTCATGAGCAAATTCACCATCCATTGTTGTTGACCACCACACCATTCATTCTTGTCAAGCTATTGAGTCAACCAACGTCATATCAAAGATACCATGAATCACCTCTCACTGATACAAGGAAGTCCTGCCATTGTTCACTCCAATCACTCTATCTCCAAAAACTCAAACTTAAGAACCTCTTGTCGAAGATTACGAATTTTTGAAAACTTGCAACCCGCTAACAACAAAGAGAGTGCCAATTTGAAAGGTTTAAAAAATACATAACCCCATGACATAGGTTAGGAAAAATTGGAATTCAACAACTCCTCACAACCTTGACCCTTATTGAAATCAAACAAAGTAAAATAAAAGAAAATAAATATATTTTGGTGACACAGGATTGCCAGTACACCATGGATGCTCCTACATTAGACACCCAAGGTAGAAGAAAAGTGACCCTATCACTTCTCAAGAGGGTAACCAATACATTCAACTTCAACTTCTAACAACCAAGATGAGTCCTCAATAGGCCTTCCAAACCATTTGACCAAGTACTTGAAGCATTGTTTGTGTCTAGTATTCCTACTCACCCTACTATCCAAAATTATTTCTATTTTCCCCCCTTCTAAAGTAGGTGTTGGTATATTAATTGTTTCACCTATGGTACCTTCATCATTTTTAGCCTCATGAAGCTTTATTAGATCAGAAATATTGAATATAGGTGAAATATTAAGTCCACTAGGCAACTCTACTTCATATGCGTTACCTGAATCATGCCTACTCACAATTTGGCAAGGTCCAAACTTCTTCATTTTTAACTTGTTATAGGTACCAACTAAAAAATATTTCTTTTATCAAGTGTACCATTACCTCATCACCAACCTATAACTCCTTATGTCGCCTCTTCAAATTAGCCTTAGACTTGTACTGAAAGTTCATTTTGTTGATATGATTTTGTACCTCCTTATGTATGTTCTTTATGTGTTCAACAAATTTATTTACTTTTGCACTCTTCCTCTCAACATTATCAATCTTTTTCAGATATGAGACAAATCTTGGGCTACTACCATAAACAATTTGGAACAAAGATTTACTAGTACTCCTTTTGGCTTATCTCCAACTAGGCATCTCAACAAATTACAAAAACTTCTACTTACCACCTCTATTTGACCATCTGTTTGTGGATGGTAGGCTGAAAAAAACTTCAAATGAGTCTTCATCTTCTTTCATAAATTCCTCCAAAATCACCCCACAAACTTTGTATCCCTATTTGAAACAATGCTCTTTGGAAGATCATGTAATCTCACTATTTCCCTGAAAACCAATTCTGCCACATTCATAGCATCTGTAGTCTTCTTGCATGGAATAAAATGATCCATCTTGGAAAATCTATCTACAACAACAAATATGGAATCATGTCCCCTTTGGGTCCTTGGAAAACCCAAAATAAAATTCATACTAATCTCCTCCCATGGCCTCTCAGGTACTGTTAGTGGTTGATATAACCTTGTGTTCTAACTAGTCCCTTTTGCTACTTGACAAATCCTACAACTTTGCACAAATTTTCTGATATCTTGTTGAAACCGAGGCCAATAATACTTCTCTCCAACAAGTGCTATGGTTTTATCAAAACCAAAATGTCCTGCAAGTCCTCCACTATTTTTTTCCTTAATCAAATTCACTCTCATTGAACTCCTAGGAATACACAACTTGTTACCTTTGAACAACATGCCATCTTGGAGTCAACAATCCAACCACTTGGTTCTATCACTAGTAATGGGCTCCTTGCAATCCTTCCAAGCCTCTCCAAAATCTAGATCTTCTCCATACAACTCCTTCAACTCATCAAATCCAACCACCTCAACCTACATTTCAATCAACAAACCTTATCTTCTACTCAAAGAATTTGCAACCCTATTATACTTCCCACTCCTATGTTTAAAAAAAAAGTATAACTTTGCAAGAAATCTACCCACTTCATATTACTTTTATTTAGCTTCCCTTGACTATTCAAATACTAAAGTGCTTGATGATCAATAAATAAAGCAAACTCCTTAGATCAAAGATAGTGTCTCCACTTTTTCAATGTTTGTACAATGACATAGAATTCCTAATCATACACTAAATATTTTCTTTTTGCATCATTTAACCTCTCACTAAAATAAGCAACGGGTTTACCTTCTTAACTTAGGATAGTCCCAATAGCATTACCACTTGCATCACAATCAGCATAGAACACCTTGTCGAAATTTGGAAGTGCTAAAACAGGTTGTTCAGTCACTTTTTCCTTTAACAAATCAAAGCTTCTTGCTGCTCCTGTGGTCCATTTGAAATCCTTTTTATCTCCTCTCATGGTCTCAGTTAGTGGTGCACAAATACTACTGAAACCTCTAGTAAACTTTATGTAAAAACTTTCCAAACCATGAAATGATCTCACCTCGGTAGCACTTCTAGGTGGAGGCCATTCTATGCTCTAATACCATTGACATAAAAGGGGAGTCTCTCCCCTTTAAATAGGATCACGAAACCTCACAAAATACCACAAGAAAAGGCTGCCAATACATAATATGAATAGAAACCATGAAGAGAAAACTTGCAACTATCTTAACTTCAAACATGCAAAAGACAAACAATTTGAAGCTCATGGGTTCCTCTACAATCTTACATGCAACACCTACAAAAAACTCGTCATCAAAATTTTTGTGTCATTTTTTTGTAGTACATGGGCTTGTTCCTCTTTTCTCTTTTCTGCCATGCACCACCATCCAACCCACTTTTCTTTTCTTTTTCTTTTCTATCTGATAGAGTCTACCAGATACCATCCCCTCTTCCTCGTCAGACCCTAGGGCCAACTATGTGTTCAATGCATTCTCCTGAATAAGTGATTTGATTTGACCTCCATCATATCTGTGATCTATTCTGCTCCCTATGTTGGTTCACATTCCAAACTATCATTCATACATTTGTAGTCATTATATCATTATTAGCAGCTTCACCAAGTCGTTCAATGAATATTTATTCCACAACAATGACGAGGAATACATCGAATATCCCTTTGCTAGTTGTTGTGACCAAACTCTCCATCCATTGTCATTGACCACCACACCATTCGTTCTTCTCAAGCTATCAAGTCAACTAGCGTCATATCATAGAAACCACAAATCACCTCCCACTGATACAAGGAAGTCTCGTTGATGTTCACTCCAATTGCTCTGTTGCCAAAAACCCAAACTTAAGAACCTCTTGTCAGAGGTTGCGAATTTTTGAAAACCCACAACTCACTGACAACAAAGAGAGTGCCAAGCCGGAAGGTTTCAAAAATACAAAAACCCACAACATAGGTTAGGAAAACTTGGAATACCGTGACTCCTCACAACCTTGGCCCTTATAGAAATCGAACAAAGAAAAATAAAAGAAAATAAAATAGTTTTTGGTAACACAGGATTGCTAATACACCATGATACTCCTGGATCATTATGTATATACTTCATCGATATAAATATGAACACACAAGGAAGGAATTTCACTCAACATAAATAATTAATCACATTACCCAATCAAAACATTCATTCTAACAAGGTCATAAACCAATATAAACATTCACAAGCAAAACTGAAGATCACTTACCATTTCCCCAAACTAACTTGACCCAACTTAGACCAACTAAGATGTGATTGTGTGTATGCTCAATTAGGCTCATTAAGGGTTACCAAACCGAGTTCTTATCCTAATTTATACTTCCCCTCTCTTTGGGAGGTTTGCATTTGTTCTTGCATCCAACTTATTGCATTACAATAATAGTTAGCCGATAACAATACATCCATATGCATCATATATTTCATCTTCAGAATGATTATAAAACATCAAATTGAATAAAATATTAATTCATCATATTTCCGTCAAGGTTCATATACAAAACACATTCATATATTAAAGCATTTTAACCAAACAAAGTAATAGTAAATAGGTAATAACACATAAAGTGTAACAATTTCATTATCAAGGTTTAATTACCAAACTAGGGTTTGACCAAGGAAAACCCTTATACATCAAAAACAAACATTTTTTGTCCTCTTTGTGTGTTTGCAGATTTGTAGGTGAAGAAGGATTGAAATTGGAACAAAAGTGCAATTTTACAAAGTTGTCAAAGTTTTCATCAAAGTTGTCAAGTTACAAAAAATCACCTATAGGTTTTATTTCCATCTTTTTGATAGTCAAAAACCTTAGATCCAACATAAAAGGACCACAAAAAGATTTTTTAGAGCCCTATATAGAGACCCATTCACCCTTGGGAAAATATGTCCTTCAATAGAGCCTGAAACCCACTTTTGGAGCTAGGTATATACCATCTTAACCTTCTCAGATTTGTTGGTTAATGGTTGTTTCTATTAATATTATCATAATAATTTGTGTTTCAAGTGTTAGATCTCATAATTTTGATTGTTAATGCACTTTTATTCTTCTCCCATGATTGTTGTTCAATCATTTTTGTCATAAGGAAGTTAAGACAACATAGTGTCCAAACCTAGGGTTGACTCACCTTGAGGGTTGCAAGTCAATTCTAATCATTTGTGAAACTATCCCTCTTCCTAATGTACATGTAAATGGTGGATTTTTGATTAGGTGGAAACCCACTTTCTACTTTTGGCATAGGTCCCTCATTTTTAGGTCTACCTATTTCACCCCCTCTCTTTTCCTTTGTTTCACTTTCAAATTGATTCAATTATAATAGAACAATAAAAAAACATTCAAATAAAGTATGGTTCAATAATGATCATTAGTTTACAAACAAAAACAAACGACATAGTGGCCATATCATTCCAACATCCCATGTTCACACAATGATTGGCTCAAAAATACATCATATATACATAGGGTGACTCTAGCTAATTTACACATATTATAGTTACAAATAATGACTATCTTAAGCATATATCACATATAAATAGTGTGAATGCTTCATTTTCACCACACTGACACTTGATATGATAACTTTCATATGGATCATGCATGTATATAGTATGACTAGCTCATGCACCCATCACATATATAATATGAGTAACTTAAATATCGCATGTTCACATAAAGATCAACTTGTAAATTCTAGTTGTTGTGACCTACCACATACATCATCCCACTACCAAGTTCACTACCACATAAGCTTGAGAGTATATCCCACCTATAAAATAAATGTTGGTACATGTCTCATACTACACTATAAGTCCCATCTTTTATTCCAATCCAATACCATCTACAATGACTTGATAAAGTATCTCATACTATTTTTTCATCACTAATAATGGCATAAATATAACAACGTACACAATACTCGAGACCATTTACAAAAGTACACAGTGATTGACTAACACATACATAGTGACCAACTAGAAATAAGAAGTGCATGTGACACTATTACAAGAATCTTCCCATTGCCTACTTAACTAACACTTATGCCTTAAGTGAGTCCTAACTAGTGTATATACATAAAAATGGTCATGTATATAATCCTGGCAATTAATTAAATATTTATTATTTAATTAATTTATCTAAAAATCCTCTACATATGATTAAATTTAATTAATTTAATTATATTGTTCATTCATCTTATTCTTCTTTCCTAATTAAATAAATTTATTTTATTTAATTATTTTCATATGTCCACTTAATTAATTAAATAAATACATTTTATTTATTTAAATTAATTATCATTGTTTGAATTGAAATTAAATCTTTTGATTTAATCAAGTTTAAATATTTCTCTTTCTTCTATCTTAAATTCTTCTTCTAATTAATTAAATATTTCATTTAATTAATTTCATAAAAGTGATTTAATTAAATAAATCTTATTTAATTAAAGATCTTATGCTTTCTTTCTAAAATCACAACTAGATATTTTATTTAATTGTGAAATCTTTTGTTTTTTTCTCATATCATAATTAAATATTTTATTTAAATATGAGATCTTTTGCTTTCTTCAAAAACCCTAATTAAAGCTTTATTCTTATCACAAACTTTCTTCTGCTTTAAAAGCTTAATTAAATATTTCATTTAATTAAGAAAATACTGAATTTCATCCACAAATAAATAATTGAATTTTTAATTCATTATTTATCAGCTTTTAAATCTTTCTTTTATCTATTTAAAGAAAGATGATTTCTTGTCTTCTTATCTTTTCATCTTTCATAAAAATAGAAAAAACTTGTTTTCAATTTTTCTTCTATTTTTTCTTCAGTTTCATCCATCTTCAGCCATTTGATCTGCCAGGAATTATCACAATCGTCAATCAAGATAGCCAATTAGAATTATTCGAAAAACTCTATAAATACCTGTGTAAATCTAATCATTGGTAATAGGAAATCAATTAGAGTTCATGCATTTAATTCATTTAGCATTTTAATATCATAGCATCATGTTTAATTCAATCATATTAGTTTAATTCCATATCATAGTTTAATCTTGCATCATGCATCATATTTGAATCTCATTCTTTAGGAAGACAGTTTGTTGAGCCTAGCACATAAATCTAAGAGCAAAAGCTAGAATCAACAAAAACACTAAAGATAGAGGACAATAAAACGATAATTGAAGCAGAATATTGAGTTTGCATCTACTTACCCTTTTATTTTATATTTTGATACAATGTCTTATTGGTGTGCTTAAATAGTATTTATTTCCATTTATTACGCATATTATTTTCGATCACACATTTCTGGCACCCACCATGGGGCCTATGCCCCCATTTTAGACTTCTTTCTTGCAAGTTTTTCTTGCAGGTTTTTTGACATTCGGTAGTGCATCTGGAGATTTGATTTTTTTTCGTTTTGCAGGTACTTTAGCGCATATGAAGACTGCTTCAGCGCATATGGGCATTTTTGAAGAGCATCTAGGAAACAGAATGGCGCAAATGGGAATTTCTGAAGAGCATTTAGGAGTTTAATTACCGCATATAGGACATCATTTAGCACATTTAAAATCTATTTCAATTTTTTTTTTAAAAAAATTGCATTTTAGTTTAGCGCAGTGTTTGTTCTTAGGCATCCGGGTTTTGTTCCTGCACATCCGAGTTCTGTTTTTGTGCATTTTTGTTCTGTTATTGCGCATCTGGGTTATATTTTTGTGCATTTGTGTTCTCTTATTGCACATCTGGGTTCTATTTTTGTGCATTGGGGTTCTATTATTGCACATCTGGGTTGTGTTTTTGCACATCTGGGTAACAGAGTCGTGCATCCGGGTTGTAACAGAAATTCTAAGTCTGACGCCTTCCGCAGATAGAATTTCTTTCCTTTTCTTGTTAGTTTTAAAATGAATCAATCTAGGGTAGCCACCACATCTTTATCATGCAGTTAAAATGAACCCCATGTCTGTTGTGAAGCAAAATCTTCACTGAGATTAAATCATTTTTGATTTTGGTGCACCTAAAATGAATCTATCTACTCTTTTTGACTGTGTTTGAAAGTGGTAGGTAACTATTCTCTCACCCTGTGCAAAATAGGTGATTAGAAAGCCAAACCCACTTTTCCTTGTGTAACCTTGACTTGATAATCGAAGTATCCTCTCCCCTTGCACACTTATGCGATCCTGGGTGTAAGAGAAACAATTATTGACTCTAGAAATTGGGCCTACCTGGGGATTTCATCACCTCAACACGACTCAAACCAGCAACAGAGCTAAGGCCAAGCTACCCCCGACTGGTATATAAATGTAAACCTTAAGGGAAAACCTAAGGTTGCTTGTGCAGATGTGTCATACGGACAGATTTGTACTCCCTTAAACCTTGTTGAGCTTAACCTCTTCAGGCTGGAGTGCCACCTTAATGGTGATTAATCTCTTGCCCCATGTATGGCCACTTGAACGGGGGTCCCAAATTAAATACCATTGTTTAGAAAGCCAAAAACCTTCTATCTGCTAGTCCAACACCAATCGTTGTGAAGTCTTCCACACTTTCGTAGTCTTTAGTAGAGGTGATCAGCTTGCCATGGGAGTTTCATGGCGGTTGGAAGCTTGGTTGGCCTGAGAAGAGAGTGCACTGTAAGGGGGAGCCCGTGCAGCCAAGCTTCTTAATTCACACACTACTGATATACGGTTGGAGAAACCCATGTGGAATCTAGCAGATATTGTTTTGGCCTAACTTAAGTTGTGCTTGTCTTATTCTGTGCTTGGTTACGATCAACTTAAATTAGACTGTTTGCTGTGTTTTTCAAGAACATTAATTCAGATAAAGGATCATCCAAAACAAATATGAAAAAATATAGCTAAATTTTTTTAAAACTGGTCAAAAACTGTCTTTGGAAAACTGTTTTAGTGCATTTAGGAAAAACTATAGCGCATATACAATCTATTCTGGTGCATCCACTGCCTGGTGTAATGCATCTGAGTCATTTTTCAGCGCATTTAGGGACTATTTTAGTGCATCTGCTTCTTGGTTTAGTGCATCTAACGTCTGTTTCTGTGCATCCAAGGTATTCTACAGCGCATTTGACTCTTTCTCTAGCACATATACCTCTTTCTGCAGTGCAATTAGGGAACAAAATAGTGCTTTTGGTTGATGTCAAATTTTTTTACATAGACCATAATTTTCTGATATTTCTCTCCCATGCCGAGGAAGTGGAAATCAACCAAGTTCATCAAGAAATCAGTCTTCAATAGGATCAAGAAGCCCAAAACAAACTTAAGTTACAAGAAAACTTTAGACCGCAGAGAATTTTTGTATAAGAGTCGACACGTCTTGCTTCATTATCACAAATTTCTTCATAGATACCAAGACTACGTTAGAGGATTCACTGATGATTATGCTGTAGAACCTTTAGCCACTCAAGATTTTTATGAAAGATTAGCTCTATCTCAACGTCACAATCTTAATCAACCTCTTGAGTTTGAGAATATACCACAACCTTTGATTGAATATTCAACACATCCTAGTCAAATCCTTCAGTGACCTTCAATAGATTTACAAAATCTTTTTGAAAAAATAGGGATCGAAACTTTAGGAGTGCACCTCACAAGCAAAATTTTGGATTATTGGTTCAACTTCTCTCAAACAAGATTCTGATATCCTTCGTCTTTGGAAGCCACAATCAAGAATTTGGGAGCATCTGTGATCATATCATAGGATTCCTTTCATATTCCTATTTTTACAAGATCTCAATACAACAAACTAGGAGAAGAGTCTCAACAAGAAGATCATACCCATAACATTCAAGAAGAAGGTGAGCATGGTAATCCTCATTATATTGTGAATTGAAATCCTCTTTTCAATGACGACAACATGGCTAATAGAGAAGTAAACCCATTTCATAAGTACAAGGACATGAACAAAACTCCCATAGATAGTGATGACGAGCAAGAGGAAGAACTTCACATTAGAGAGGTTGAACAAGACCCCAAGTTTCTTAAAGCCATAGAAAAGATCCTACAATGTGACAAAGAAAAGTGTTTTCTCTTCCTAGCCGATCAAGGAGCTAAACTGCCTAAGGATTTTGATACTGAGAAATTAAAGAGCAAAGAAGAAGAAACATCCCCATCCGATCTCACTATTCTTACTCAACAATTTAAGGCACTCCAAGGACAAATCAAAGAGTTACAAGGGTGGACCACAACAAAGAAATACACTCTTGATGACATATGTCCTTATCCTTTTGATAGAAGTCTCAATATGATTCCATTTCCTAAACATTGTGAAATTCCCAAATTTGATCGTTATAATGGGAAATCAGATCCAATTGATCACGTTAGAGACTTCTGAAACATGACATTGGAATTCACTCACGAAGATACTTATTTATTGCGATTGTTTCCTAGGAGCCTTGGAGTTAACTCTACGGAATGGTTATCTAAGATTACACCTCTCGTCAGGACATTTGAAGAATTGATCAACCTATTCATATCACAATATGCTTACAACATACAACACCCGATCACCATGATAGATCTTTGCAAAGTTGCACAAAAAACCTGGTGAATCTTTCACTACCTTTCTTCAAAGATGGAGAAGAATGTTCGCTAGGTATCCATGTCATGTTCCTGAAAAGGAAAAAATGGTTACCTTCATCAATAGCCTAAATTCAGAAATGACCTATCGCTTAAATCTACATTGTCCATCTTCCTTTGAGAAATTGATTGAGGATGCCATCACCATTGAAGGTGCTTTGGTCAAAAGAGGGACAATAAAACTTGACAAAGACAATCCTAGCTCATCCAACCATTACAACAACCAGGACAAGTCTAAGTTTTGGACTCGCAACAAAAACATTGTAAATGATGGTGTGCTTGATGCAAACCATGTCTCGACTAAGCCATTTGTTCTGAGTACTCCAAATACTCCTCGTAAAAATAATTACAACAATGTCAATTATGTCATGAATCAAGGAAACAATCCTCCCCCCCCAAGGAATAATATGAATCAAAATCCTGCTCTCAATCAAGGGGCTGTCAGCAATCAAAATTACCGTGGAAACAACAACAACAACACCTTAGGGAATACCTCAAACATGAACCCACAACACTTTTCATTCTTCTCTAGTAGAAGAACTTTCACTCTACTAGGACAATCCTTGGAATCTGCTTTCAAAGAGGTTATGGAAAAAAATGTCCTTACTTTACCACCTCAACGCAATTATGAACCTAGTGTAAAACCTCCATCATGGAATGAGGCTTATTATTGTGACTATCATAGGTGCAGAGGTCATCGTACAAACAACTGTCAAGCTATGAAGCATGCTATTCAAGACCTCATTGATAATGGCACTATCACAGTAGAAGGACAACAAAAATCCAATGAAGATCACCAAGCATTTCGCAATCCTTTGCCAAATTATCAAAAGGGAGAGGCTTCTAATAAAAATGTGAATCAAATTGATGACACAGTAATCTGTCACCTCTATACAGACGATGAGCGGATCAACGTTATAAAAATAAAGGAAAAGATAGACTATGGGCAAGTTAATGCCACAACAAGAGCACAAGCTAAAGTTGTCTTGAAAGGTGCCTCTTCAAAATCCACTGAACTCATCCCTCAACATCAATATGACTTAGTTAACCAACTTCAAAAAACTCCGGCCCAAATTTCCATTTTAGAACTCCTGAAGATTTCTCCTACACATAAGGAAATTTTAGAGAAAGCCCTTTTTGAAACAACTATATCCACAGATTTGGATGTGAACCGATTTCAAGCCATGGTAGGACATTTGTCCTTACCTACATGTCTTTCATTTTCAGAAAAAGATGATGTTTCCATGACTCATCCCCACAATTTGTCATTATATTTAGAGATCATGATCCATAAGTTTTGTGTTAAACATGTCCTAATAGATGGAGGGGCTGGTTTAAATATATGCACCTTGAAGGTAGTTCAAGCTTTAGGATTTTTGGAGGACTCCATTGATCTTAGAAGGAAGATTACTATAAAAGCCTATGATGATGAGGAAAGAACATCTAAAGGTCTAATCATGCTACCAATCAGAGTGGGACCTGTTATCAAAAATACCTTTTGTCAAGTTTTAGACCAGGATATTGCATACAACATCTTGTTGGGTCGTCCTTGGATCCATGAAATGCAAGCTGTTCCATCCACTTACCATCAATGTCTTAAGTTTTCATATGACTGATAGGAGATCACTATATCAGCTGATAATTCAAACATTCAAACTTGTGCCAATGTCAAAGCTAGTTAGGATAATTTGGTTCCAAACAATCGAGAAGCACTTGCTAATACTTCTCCTAAGAATGATACACACATCATTCAATTAGCCAAAAGCTTTGACAAGAAACTGCAGTTCAAGGAAAGTGGAGTTGGAGAATATTCTCTCTATCTTGCTGATCTACCTACATCACCTCGATCACATGGACAACCTTCTATTACACAACAACAAATATCAGTAGCATCAACATCAGTACAACTACAAATAGAGCCAACTACCAAGTTCAATGGACAATTTATCAAAGAAAAATTCCCTATGGGAGATCCTGAGGATATAGCAATTCTGAATTGGCTTTATAAGGATGAAGATGAAACAGTCCTAAATGTCACCTTACCAACTGACCGATATGAGAAAGGGTATTCCATCATGCAAAAGATGGGATATGACAATGGTCCTATTGGAAAAATAAAAGAAGGCATAGTTGAGCCTATCCATCTTCCAGGGCATGCCGCATATGATAAAACTAGACTAGGCTATGACTCTACCCCATCCAACCAATCACAGGGTAATTTATTTACATTGCACGAAGGTTCTGATAAAAAGGAGGCATGTTTGGCATCAATCCTAAATTTCATAGAAAATAACTCTGATACAAATTCTGCTAAATATGAATGGGATACCATCCATGATGATGAATTTCGGAGAGACAAAGAGGTAGATGTCATACACAAGTATACACCAACTTTAATCAAAGGAGAGGGTTTAGGGTCCCAACCACAAGAATCTAAACTACAAAGCAACTATGAGTCTAGTGATACTGAGTCGAATGTTAATGAACAAGACTATCATGAGAATAGTACCATCATTGATCTACCTCATACCTCAGATCCTACTGATAACTCTATTTTGACTCTAACCATCGCCGATTTCACATGACCAAATGACTTGTTACCTTTGGTCCATCCTGATCTCATTGATTGGGATCTAACTGAACCTATTGATTTGCCTATTTTTCCCAATGACGAAGCTATCATAAACTTCCTTTCCGTAAATGATGTAAATCATTGTTCCACTAGAAATTTTTGGTACAAAGTCTTTAATCAGGAGAGTTTCAAGTCTCCTAGCTGCAAAAATGATCTAGTGGTGAAAACCAGAATCTGGTAGTACTAGATCAAATAAAAGATAAAATAAAGAGTGTATCAGATGGTGAAAACCTTTTCAAGGCACCAGCTGATGGGACTCTTGACACTCTCCTGGAACACTATCATGAGCAATTGCCCATTTTGATCGAGCCTACAAAGGAAATCAATATTGAAACTATAGATAATCCAAGGATTCTACATGTAGCAGAATCAATGACAGATAATGAAATCCCAGGGTTCATGAACTTTCTCAAAGAAAATCAAGTCAATTTTGCTTGGTCATATGCAAACATGCTAGGTCTTTATCCTGATCTCATAATGCATCATTTGTCTATCAAACTAGGAGCTAAACTAGTGAAACAAAAACTCAGAAAGATGCATCCTCACATTGCACTACTGGTTAAAGAGGAACTCAAGAAACTCCTAGATGCAGGATTTATAAGATCAATTGCCTATGTAGAATGGATCTCCAATATTGTCCCAGTAGCAAAACTAGATAAACGCATTAGAGTGTGCACTGATTTTAGAGATCTTAACAAAGCCCGCCCTAAGGATGATTTTCCACTTCCAAGCATTGACACCATAGTTGATTTAACAACTAGGCATGCCATGTATTCATTAATGGATGGTTTCTCTAGTTACAACCAAATCAAGATTGCACTAGAAGACCAAGAGAAGACAACTTTCACTTGTCCGTGGGGAACGTACTGTTGGAATGTCATGCCTTTCGGTCTAAAGAACACTGGGGCTACTTATCAAAGAGCTATGACTACAATCTTTCATGACATGATGCACACATTCATGGAAGATTATGTAGATGACATATTGGAAAAATCATACAACAGAGAAGGACACCTGGAAATACTGTCTAAAATATTTACCAGATTGGAAAAATTCAAAGTTCACCTAAATCCAAAGAAATGTGTTTTTGGGGTCACATCTAGAAAACTTTTTGGATATATTGTTTCAGAAAAGGGAATTGAAGTAGATCCAGCTAAAGTTCAGGCAATCATGGAGATGCCTCCCCCAAAGAACATCAGTCAATTGAGATCATTACAAGGGCGACTTCAGCCCATAAGAAGATTCATTGCACAATTGGCCAAAAAAAGTCTACCGTTCACACATCTCCTGCATAAGAATGTTCCTTTTAGATGGGATGAAAAATGTGAAATGGCATTTCAACAAATCAAGCAATACCTGATGAACCCAACAGTTCTAGTACCACCAAATCCATACAAACCATTGATCCTGTATATTGCCGCAACTGAGACATCTTTGGGGGAATTATTAGCACAAGAAGACCATGAAGGGAAGGAACGTGCAATCTATTACATCAGCAGAACACTAACAAGTCATGAAACTTAACTATACTTTCATTGAGAAGGCTTGTTTAGCAGTAGTCTTTGCTTCAAAAAAATTTTGACATTACATGTTAACTCATACAATCAATCTTATTTCAAAAATTGATCCACTTAAATATCTACTCAGTAAAGCATCACTAACAGGATGGTTAGCAAAATGGGTCATGATTTTGAGTGAGTTTGACATCCACTATGTTGATCGCAAAGCAATCAAGGGACAAGTTATCGCTGATCAACTAGCAGATGCTCCCCTAAAAGCAGAGCACCCCTTGCACATTAAATTTCCAAATGCTGATGTTTTCACTGCAGAATCTAAGCAGCTATGGTCCTTATACTTTGATGGTTCTTTTACTCAACATGGATCGGGGGCAAGCATTCTCTTTGTCACCCCTCAAGGACATACTATTCCTCAGTCATATAGGCTAATGTTTCCATGCACCAATAATATAGCCGAATATGAAGCACTAATCACTGGACTAAAGACAACATTGGAATGGAGGATTACCGAGCTATAAGTTTATGGTGACTCACAGTTAGTCATTAATCAAATCAATGATGATTATCAGACTAAAGATGACAAATTGTTGCCATACAAGAAGATGGTCGATGACTTTAAGAAGTACTTTGTGGACATCCAGTTCACACAAATTCCAAGGCTTGATAACAAAGTAGCTGATGCTATGGCTATGATCACATCATTGGTACAACTCCTAGAAAAATAGACTCACTATGAATTTCTAGTGGAACAATTATTTACACCTGCTTATGACACACCCGAAAGCCAAATTATCTGCCACTTGGTAGGATCTGATTCCCCCTGGTATGGTAAAATTTATGCCTACCTAAAAGATGACATTTTACCACCTGACTTATCCCGTAACCAAAAATGTAACTTTATCCGACAATCCTCTCGCTATACCCTTATCGCTGATACCCTTTACCGCCATGGTCTTGATGGTACTTTACTTCGATGTCTTGAACGTGATGAATCTGACAAAGCTTTACAAGAAGTTCATAGGGGCATTTGTGGTACTCATTCGAGTGGACTAACTTTATCCAAGAAATTGATTAGAATGGGTTATTACTAGCCTACAATGGAGAGGGAATCATTCACTTTTGTTAAAACATGCTCAAAATGTCAGATTCATGGGAATCTTATTCATGCTCCAGTGCAAGAACTTCACTCGTTCACACCAACCTAGCCGTTTTCTCAATGGGGACTAGATCTAGTAGGCAAAATCCATCTTTCATCTTCAAATGGGCATAAGTTCATCATTACGGAAACAAAATATTTCACTAAGTGGATTGAGGCGGTACCTCTCTCTAAAGTCACTGGAAAAGAAATTTCATCCTTCATACTCAACTACATTATTTGTCGGTATGGTATTCCTAATGCCATTATTACAGATAATGGTGGACCTTTCAAGAATCAGGATGTTGATGAAGTTTGTGAAAGATTTCATATTCAGCACAGATATTCAACACCATACTATCCACAAGGGAATGGCCAAGTAGAGGCCTTAAACAAGACTATACTAAAGATTTTGAAGAAGACCGTAAATGATTCAGGGAAAGATTGGCATGTTCAACTCAATCCTGCCTTGTGGGCTTACAGAACTAGTGTCTGAACGCCGACGGGAGCAACACCTTTTTCTCTTGTCTATGGAGTAGAAGCCATATTGCCTTTAGAGGTTGAAATACCATCACTGATAGTATCACTGAAAGGTCTCATAATAGATGATGAATACAGAGTTTCCCAACTACAAGAGTTAGAACTTCTAGATGAAAAGAGATAGAGAGCAGCTGACCATTTGAAAGCATACCAATAGATGATGTCTCGCAGCTATAATCACAAAGTAAAGCCACGTACTTTTTAGGTGGGTGATCTAGTTCTGAAAGAAAATCCATGAAATCAGCAGGAGAGAGAAAAGAAAGGAAAGTTTGAACCAAATTGGCTAGGCCCTTATGTGGTTATCGCAGTCTACGGTTCGGGAGCCTACAAGTTATCGACGCCAGAAGGGGACCTGTTTGACGAACCCATCAATAGCATGCATCTCAAGAAATATTATGTTTAAGTCAGCTATCATCATCTGGAAAAAGTCCTGAAGAAATACAAAAACATCAGAAAAAGTTCTGAAGAAATACAAAAATTAGAAAAAGTCTTGGAAATACAAAAAATCAAAAAGTCTTGAAAAATACAAAAAAATTAGAAAAAGTCTTGAAGAAGTCCAAAAAAATTAGAAAAATTCCTAAAAAAAATTGAAAATCAGTAGAAGAGTCTTGAAAAAATTCAAAAACAGTAGAAAGAGTATTGAAAAAATTCAAAAACAGCAGAAAAATTCAAAAAAATCAGAAAAATGTCATAGGGTGAAAACCTAGCAAACAGGCAGTCTATTGACAGAAAAATACAAAAAAATCAAAAAGAAATAAAAAAAAATGCAATAAACACAGATAGTGAAAATCTGGCAAACAAACGCTATCTGTACCTCTCCATCTATTAGTTCCTGTATTGCACTTTGACTTTTTAGGTTTCTTTTTTTTCCGTATCTCTTTCTGCATCTTAGGGTTATAAATTGCACCATCTTGTCGTCATTTTCCTAGAGTGATAAAACATCTTACGATGGCTTGATCATTGTATATATTCCTTTTCACAAGTTGTGTCAATAAACAGGGTAAAAACTCAACTGGGGGCACCTATCTTTCAGAGCATACTAAGGTAGCTGGACAATGTCATAAAATCCGATCATACGAACAAACAACCAACTCACGCGAAACCTTATCCGATCATCGAGCCTTATCATGAACACTTTTCAGCAGATACCATATCATTGTCTATTGGATGATCCAAAAATCTAAATAATGTATGAAATAACAGTATTACACTTTGAACAAAGGTTGTTTGATTTTCGATATCATTACTCTAGAGCACACTCAATGATGTACTGAACTAGAGTGGCAAGGAACGAGAATGATTTTTCTTTGTCTGTTGTCTTGAGGTTAACGATCACTCTGATGCAAATATGTTACAGGACATGATCACCAAAGCAATACCATTAAGGAAAGTTCCACATTTGCATCAGAAAGGTGGTTAATCTTTGTCTGTTTATGCAAGAAATGCTCAGGTCATCTCGGTTCAATTATACCTTGATGCTGGTGTTCGCTTTCTATATTAAAAATCATGAAAGTTGTACTCAGGTCATCATTGGTGCTAATTTCCCCTTTGATGCTTGTACATACTTCCAACATTTTAAAACGCTCTATGATGATTCAAGAATGCTTATAACAGGCTCAACAAATTGGTTAGTTTCATTTAGTTGCACGTTCATTAGATCATTGTATATATCTACATATTGGATTCAGATCAGTGTTCTGAAAGACTGAACGAAAATATTGACGGTTGTCATATAGTTTTGAACTCTTTGTGGAGGACATTTGGACATTTGATTCATTTATCATTATCATTTATCATTTTATCATTTATCATTTATCATTTCTCATTATCATTTATCATTTCTCATCACCATTATCGTTATCATTTCTATTTCATTTTTCATCATTATCATTTCTCATCATTATCATTCATCATTATCATTATCATTTTATCATTATCATTCTCATTTCTAATTCATTATCATTATCATTTATCATTTGTCATTTGTCATTATCATTATCATTCTCATTTCTCATTCATTATCATTTATCATTTTCCATTTGTCATTATCATTATCATTATCATTCGCATTTCTCATTCATTATCATTTATCATTTTTCATTTGTCATTATCATTATCATTCTCATTTCTCATTCATTATCATTTCATCATTACCATTATCATTATCATTATCATTATTATTTCTATTTTATTTTCTATTATTGGATCCTTATCCTTTATCATTTCATAACATTATCATTTCTTATTCATTCATCATTTCATATCATTGTTATCATTATTTTTCATAACATCATCATTTCTCAATTACTATTATCATTAATTTTTTTTTCTCATATCTTTATCATTCATCCCATTATCCTTTTATCATTATCATTTGCTATTATTAATCATCACCATCTAGTATCATTTCATTACCATGGCACTCATTTCTTTCATATTATTGCATTCACATTATAGTTATTCTATTTTCATCACATTGCCATTTTCATTACATAAACATTACCAAAAATATCATTTATCTTTTCATCATTATCGTTATCAGTATCACATTCATTATCAACCATTTTCATATCATAATTTCATGATGCATTTCATACACATACTATTCATTTCTGCATTTGCAACAAAATTCAAAAATCAACAACTCATATCTACATTATCACAAATCATTGCATCTACATCCTGGATCATCCATTTGCATCATATCATTAGATCATCCTACATCATAAGATTAGTCTGCAAAAACAATAAAAACATATCAAAATCCATCTCATTTCATACATGCATAAAAGTAACATCCATATCACATCAAAAATGCACAAACATATCATCATCAAAATCATCACCACTGCATATCATCGCTCATCAAAATAATACAAATGTCCAATGTCCAAATGAAACTAAAAAGTTCAAAACATAATACATGAGATATGATCAAAACTCAGTATACATGCCCTGAATATGTGCAAAATATATCAGTCCCAAACACTAGCTGGTAGATTCCCCTGAAGGAGCTGGTCTGGAAGGAGGCAGCTTGCCACTACCCACTGCATCAGGATCCTATCGAGGTCCTATAACCTCTCTGCCATGTGTCGATGTTCGTGATCAGGTCCTCGTCTTGCTATGTGATTGTGGATATGGCTCTCGTCGCTCGGGAGGACACAAATCCTCATATCAGACTCTATAGTACTCAGCCTCTCTGGCTGCCTCAAATCCCTCTACAATGGCCTCCCATAATGATGTACTCTCTATGGTACCCATTAGTCTCTGTGCCACACCCTCAACCTCCAGTGCCCATCGTCTAAGTGCATCCCTCTCCGCTACCAACTGTGTCACCTAGGAATCTGGGGCGGGCGCCTGCGCCTGAGCCTATACCTATGCTTGAGCCTGAGCCTGTATCTACGTCTGGGCCTATGAAAGCTGTGCCTGCAATTGCACTATCACACTCTGAGCCTGAGCTAGCTGGCTCTGTAGCTGTGCCTGCTGTCTCTGAAAAGTCTGAACCTGAGCTTGCAATGCAACTATCTGTTCTTGCAGAGATGAGGATGACACCCTAATCACTGTCTGTGGTCTGCCACCAGATCTGGCTTGCCGAACAATCTGTGCTTTGCCTAGACTATCCAACCTCTGCTGCCTCTCCTCTCCACCATCATCTCCCCTATCATCCCCGTCATCCGAGCTGTCCTCATTCTCATCTCCTCCATCTCTGTTCTCCTCACCCTCATCTCCCTCCTCCTCTCCCTCCTCCTCATCTCCCTCCTCCTCCTCTCCTCCACCCATTGCCTGCTCTCCGCCGACCACATCCTCCTGTCTACCTGCCCCTGGCTGTGGCACTATCCCAATCGCCTGTGGCTCATCTGGCACTGTAAATCATGGAAATGGATGCGTATGGAAATATTGGGCATAATCATCTGTCATCCCTGCATCCTGCACCTCTGGTCGGTCTATCCATACCTCTAGCTGTAAGGTAGAATACTCTGTATATGCTACCTGGTATCGAATGCACTATCCCCATCCTGGATCACCCTTGTGCTGCCCATAATGAGCAACACCCTGGGGAATCCCCTGTGTAAACCCAAACTGTCTCAGGACCCATAATGCCAAAAATCTCTCAATAATAAAGGGGGTCTGCCCTATCAGATATCACGGTCTACAGACAAATGACATCTCTAAGTGATCAGTTGCCCATGCCTCACAATCCGTGTATGGTCTCCATATCACTGCATCAATATCATCCAATACTTGTTTCCAATACTCTACCTTGCCTAGCTTTTGCTGGACAAGTGCACCCGAATATGCATACACATACAGTCTCCCTGTTGGCCTATCTCTCGTGCAATGTGGTCTCATGATCGCAATATGCTCCCATGCCCAGATCTGTAGAAGCGTTACCCAACTTGCCAAGTTAGTGGATCCTCTGTATACTACCTAATGAAGATCATGATACATGTCAGCTAATTCACAGCTCCCCCAGGCAAACCTCCGTGGTTGTGTCACCAACCACTCCAACATCCTACCCCAACCAACTGCAAATCCCTTCGACTAATGGTTTGGTCCAAGGAAGCCTCCAATAAACGCAACCAATACAACAACTAAGACTGGATACCTACTGAAATCCTCCCAATCTATCCAGTAACCACAAATGCTCGCATCACCACATATCTGTCGTAGCACCTCAGTACCACCAATCTCCTTGTGGTCATAAACCACAAGGGCACCAACAACTGGGATCCAAAGAATCCTGTACACATCCTCGGGTGTCACACTCATCTCACCAGTCGGTAAGTGAAAAGTGTTATGCTTCGAGTGCCATCTCTCTGCCAAAGCGGTCAACAATCCCCTGTTGGCCCGAATACTTCGTGGCATCGTCAACAAAGGTCTCAGTCCACAATCTGCTATCAACTGTAACTCTATAGAGGTAATCTCTCCTATCCACTCCCAACATAGTGGGCACCACTCTCTAATCTGGAGGCTTTTGAAAGCCTCCTATTTTTGATCATCACAAAGACACATTAATCATACTCATATCAGGTGAACTATCTATCTAGCAAATTCAATCAATGACCCATATCAACACAATCAACAAATCATATCAATGACCCATATCAAGTGCTACATCAATCTATCTGAATATCAAATCAATCTACTCTATCATCATTTACTATTTGTATTTCAGTCATGAATGCAAATTTATCAACACACAAATCATTTACTATTTCTATTTCAGTCATGAATGCAAATTTATCAACACACAAATCATTTCCTATTTGTCTTTCAGTCATGAATACAAATTTATCAACACACAAATCATTTCCTATTTGTATTTCAATCATGAATGCAAATTTGTACCCTCATTTTCCTATTTGGTTTCTATCACAGAAAGAAAATTTACTGGACATCTACTCTTTGTTTTCAATCATGAGAAGCAAAGTTATCAACAACATCAATCAATCAATTTACTCTTTGTTGTCGCCACAAAGTTATTAGCTATCTACTCTTTGTTTTCTATTTTTGAAGCAAAGTTATCAGCTCTTTATCAGATTTTCTATCATTTTTCCCATATCAGCATGATGGTACTACAATTCATCTATCTATTGACTAAGGAAGCAATTTAAATCATCATTTTTCATCACACACACATTCTGTGAAATTTTTTCCAGATGTGCTATTCTGTTGCCCAGATGCGCTAAAACACAGATGCGCTACAGTTTTACTCGTATGCGCTAAACCTTTTCCCGAATGTGCTAAAATTCGGTATGCACTATTCTATCCTATGGTGCACCACTTTAACTCTCATATGCGCAACTTTATCTATTTTGTGGCCCTAGCCCTATATGCGTAATTATGTGCCCTAGATGCGCTACATGATCATACTAGTCGAGTTTGACCTATATGCGCTACTCTATCTGCGAATGCGCTACAAGATCAATTTTAACCTATGCCTATACGTGCTACAGAATTTTTTGAAAGCGCTAAATTTTTTATCAAATGCGCTAAAAGTTTTATCGAATGTGCTAAAACGTGATACAAAAATTGAAAACCAACCTATAACATTTGCAAAGTCAATTCAAAATGTGAAATTTGAAATCATAAATGGTTGGAATCACTCACCGGTGGTCTATACGCAGCTGGTCTCTGGTATCGACGCGCTCACTCGAATCTATGCCTGTGCAATGGGATCTCCATCTCGCCAAGTCACTATCAGAGCTCACTTTTCATTGTAGCAACAAGGTGAAAATGACACTTCATTTTACCCCTTTCTACATTTTAATGGTCTATTAGGGTGGGAGTTAATGACATTTTTCATTCCTTCCATATTATTTTTCACTAGGCCATCACAAACATCATTTATCGGGAGCTAAATCACTGTTTCCCTCTCATTCTCGACATCATCTTCCGTGATTTAACTCCCGAGGGGGCATCATCGACATCAAAAATCAAAAACATACTAGGGGAAAAAAAAATTTATTTTCTTTGAAGCAATGCGTTTCACACATCACTTCAAAGAGGGGCAAAATGTATATACATAAAAATGGTCATGTCTATAATCTTGGCAATTAATTAAATATTTATTATTTAATTAATTTATTTAAAAATCCTCTACATATGATTAAATTTAATTAATTTAATTATATTGTTCATTCATCTTATTCTTCTTTCCTAATTATATAAATTTATTTTATTTAATTATTTTCATATGTCCACTTAATTAATTAAATAAATACATTTTATTTATTTAAATTAATTATCACTGTTTGAATTTAAATTAAATCTTTTGATTTAATTACTTGTTTAAATATTTCTCTTTCTTCTATCTCAAATTCTTCTTCTAATTAATTAAATATTTCATTTAATTAATTTCATAAAAGTGATTTAATTAAATAAATCTTATTTAATTAAAGATCTTATGCTTTCTTTCTAAAATCACAACTAGATATTTTATTTAATTGTGAAATCTTTTTTTTTCTTCTCATATCATAATTAAATATTTTATTTAGCTATGAGATCTACTTTCTTCAAAAACCCTAATTAAAGCTTTATTCTTATCACAAACTTTCTTCTGCTTTAAAAGCTTAATTAAATATTTCATTTAATTAAGAAAAAGCTGAATTTCATCCACAAATAAATAATTGAATTTTTAATTCATTATTTATCAACTTTTAAATATTTCTTTTATCTTTTTAAAGAAAGATGATTTCTTATCTTCTTATCTTTTCATCTTTCATAAAAATAGAAAAATCTTGTTTTCAAGTTTTCTTCTATTTTCTCTTCAGTTTCATCCATCTTCAGCCATTTGATCTACCAGGAATTATCACAACTGTCAATCAAGACAGCCAATTAGAATTATTCGAAAAACTCTATAAATACTTGTGTGAATCTAAGCATTGGTAATAGGCAATCAATTAGAGTTCATGCATTTAATTCATTTAGCATTTTAATATCATAGCATTTTGTAGTGCTCCGCGGTCGAGGAATCAAATATATAATTAGAAATATGTTGGATAGAAGGTTGTCAACCAAAATCCTTTTGACTGAAACACTTCGTATAAATAATTTATTTTATGATATTTTTTTCAATTCAAGCATCTAAAGAAAATACACAAAAGGACTATTTCATAAATAGACTTGCTATAATTTTTTAGGTACAATGATTTTCAACTTGTCATTGATTAATTCAAAATGTTTACATGGGATTGTGCTTGATTATTTACTTATTTTTAGGCTTTTTGTATGTATACTTAACTCCTTCTACCTACCTCTCTCTCCCTCCCTACCTATATCCTCTCTCCCCCTCTCTCCCCCTCTCTCTCTTCTCTCTCTCTTCCCCTCCTTATATCAAGCTCTCCCTCTCTCTCTTATCTATCTCTTCCCCTCCTCTCTCTCTCTCCCCTCTCTCTAGATCTCACATTTAAACCTAGATATACAAAGGCTAAGTGCACTTTTACTAAAATCCATTATTCCTCACTTTATTGGAAACTCATGGAAGAAAATTTAGGCTAAATTAGGTTTCATTTAAATAGAACTAGCTTAGGTTTAGTTTTTTGAATTTACATGTACCCTCATAAATTAGTTTCTAGCTCATATTTGTGTGTATGCTTATATAGATCTTAATGTGTAGACAAAGTAATTTCTAGAGAATAAGTTTCATTTTAGAAAATTCTAAGATGACAACATGCAACATAGGAATCCAACATAGAAAAATTCAATTTGGTCCAATTTGGGTGCAAATTAGTATCCAAGATAGTAAGTTGTTGGATGCAATTCATAGGTTCCCTATCCTCTCCTAATTTTTATATTGTAGTTATTTTTTCTCTATATCTAAATAGTTATTTTAATATTTCTCATTCTCCAACTCAATATTTACTTTATAAAATGTGTTTTAATTATATGTAAATTAAACATTTCATATAATTAGAAATATATAATTAGAAATATATGTTGGATAGAAGGTTGTCAACCAAAATCCTTTTGACTGAAACACTTCGTATAAATAATTTATTTTATGATATTTTTTTCAATTCAAGCATCTAAAGAAAATACACAAAAGGACTATTTCATAAATAGACTTGCTATAATTTTTTAGGTACAATGATTTTCAACTTGTCATTGATTAATTCAAAATTTTTTACATAGGATTATTTGATTATTTACTTATTTTTTAGGCTTTTTGTATGTATGCTTAACTCCTTCTACCTACCTCTCTCTCCCTCCCTACCTATATCCTCTCTTCCCCTCTCTCCCCCTCTCTCTCTTCTCTCTCTCTTCCCCTCCTTTATATCAAGCTCTCCCTCTCTCTCTTATCTATCTCTTCCCCTCCTCTCTCTCTCTCCCCTCTCTCTAGATCTCACATTTAAACCTAGATATACAAAGGCTAAGTGCACTTTTACTAAAATCCATTATTCCTCACTTTATTGGAAACTCATGGAAGAAAATTTAGGCTAAATTAGGTTTCATTTAAATAGAACTAGCTTAGGTTTAGTTTTTTGAATTTACATGTACCCTCATAAATTAGTTTCTAGCTCATATTTGTGTGTATGCTTATATAGATCTTAATGTGTAGACAAAGTAATTTCTAGAGAATAAGTTTCATTTTAGAAAATCCTAAGATGACAACATGCAACATAGGAATCCAACATAGAAAACTTCAATTTGGTCCAATTTGGGTGCAAATTAGTATCCAAGATAGTAAGTTGTTGGATGAAATTCATAGGTTCCCTATCCTCTCCTAATTTTTATATTGTGGTTATTTTTTCTCTATATCTAAATAGTTATTTTAATATTTCTCATTCTCAACTCAATATTTACTTTATAAAATGTGTTTTAATTATATGTAAATTAAACATTTCATAAGGTTGAAGTGAAAACTATTGTTTTATGTTATAAAATGTAGCAATATTTTTTTTCATTTTATTAGTCTTATCTTACATTAAGAAATTAGAGTTTTATGGGTTGGTTTCTCTTTAAATGAAACTTACAGTATTTAAACCATGTTCAATTTACCATAAATTCATAGTGCTACCTCTCTCTCTCTTATATCTCCCTCTCTCAAGTTATACCTTGGGGGCATGACCATAGTGCTACTCTCTCTCTCTCTCTCTCTCCTTAGATGCCTACTCTCTCTTTCATTTTATTATTCTTATCTTATAAATTAATAAATTAGAGATTTATGAGTTGGTTTCTCTTTTAAGGAAGCTAACAATATAAACCATTCAATATACCATAAATTCATAATAAGGACACATCCATTTAAGTTATAGAACTCTCTCTCTCCTTATATATGGGTCATGATCATCATCAAGCTCCCTCTCTCCTTCTACTTGTAGTGAGCTAACCTCTCTATCTCTCTCCTTAGATATATGTCCTAGATCTCTCTCTCCTTAGATGTCTCTCTCTCTCATCTCTCTCTCTCTCTCTCTCTCAGGTTCTACCTTGTGGGCATGGCCATAGTGCTACTTTCACTTTCTCTCTATACTTGTATAGCCCTATATCTCATTTCTCCCTCTCTCCTTCTCATGCATGTAGTGCTACGCTCTCTCTCTCCTTAGATACCTTATTTATCTCTTAAATTAATTTTAAATTAGTCTTATCTTACATTAAAAAATTAGAGTTAGACATAAGTTGGTTTCTATTTAAAGGAAACTAACAATATAAACCATTTAATTTATTATAAATTCATAATAAGTAACCTTCAATTTAAGCTATATAAATATCTCTCCTTATATGTGGGCCTCTCTCCTTCTACCATAATGAGCTAACCTATCTCTTAGGTTCAACCTTTTGTGAATGACCATAGTGTTACCCTCTCTCTCCTTATATACCCCTCTCTCATCTCTCCCTCTCTCCTTCTATCTTACATACAATGCTACCCTCTCTATCTTTGTCCTTAGATACCTACTCTCTCTCCTTAGATACCTCTCTCTTTCTCCTTAGATACCTACCCTCTCTCTCTCTTCCTCTCATTTTCTCTCCTTAGTTGTTTTCTAAAGAACAATTTTTCATAGATATATCCATATCAAAATAGAAAAGGTTAAAGGTTTTTATCATATATATATATATATATCCCAAATGATCTTAAAAAACCACATGTTTATCTTTGACTTAAATTGGGTTTAGTATATGTATATGTACATTTGTATGTAGGAGAATTAAAAATTTAAGAAATTTGTGATGGGGAATAAAAAGACTAGATCAAGGTTGTCTGACTGAGAAAGAGAGACAAAAAATGGATCAAGGAACATCTAGTCAAGAACAACCCATTGAAATTATTGATGACCAAGTTAATGTAGAGGTATAGGAACAAGTTTATAATAGTGATAGATTTTTTTTGTATGGTATGGTCAATATGATGGAGATCCAAATGAGGATTATATTTTCAAGGAGTTTCGCTTGAAGATATGTTATCTAAAAGTATAATAAAATTACACTCTAAAAGAAATTGGGATGAATCTCTTGAAGAAAAAATTGTAATTGGAAGAGCATAATTATGTAAAGTCATTGAGGAAAAAATAAATGACCCTTATTTTGGATTTGATAGGGGTTGATAATAAGAAAAATCCATCAGATTTATTAAAAAAACAATTGTTGAAAACTTGTAATAAGCATTGAATTTTATATATGAACATTTAATTTCTTATACTTTAAGTTATATTTCATGTATATAGTTTCAAGACGTGTTTAAGAGTGGTTTTAGATCTCTAGGAGTTATAATGCAAATTTTAGTTTTTGGAAGATCTTCTAATTTTTAAACTTAGTCAAATTTTAGTAATCAACATGTCAAATTTCAGTAATCAGAAGGTCAAATTTTAGTAATGAGAAAGTTGTATCATCTTTCTCTTTGTATCTCACTTATTGTTTATCCCTTATGCTCTAGACCTCTCTCACTATCTCTATCCCTTTATCTAACTCTCTCTCCCTTGAGCTCAAGAACTACCTCTCTCTCTCTCCCCTTACCTCTATAATTCTCTCTACCTCACATTTATCTCCCTCCCTCCCTCCTTCCCCCTCTAATTCTCTCCATCTCCCTTCGTCTGTTTGTCTCTCTCTCATTATTTATCCTTTACACTCTAGACCTCTCTCTCTCACTATCTCTATCCCTTTATTTGACTCTCTCCCCCTTGAGCTCAAGAAATCTCTCTCTCTCTTTCTCTCTCTATCTCTCTCTCTCTCTCTCTCTCTCTCTCTCTAATTCACCCTCCCTCTGTCCCTCTCTCTCATTCCCTCTCTACTTCTCTCTACATCACCATTCTCTCTCCCTCTCTCTTTTGTCACTCTCTCCTCCCTCCTCTCTCTCTCCCTCTCTACTTCCCTCTATCTTTCCTATCTCTCTTCACCTCTTCCTCCCTCCCATCTCTCTCTCCTAACCTCCATCCTTCCCTCTATTTTTGTGTCTCTACCTCCCCCTCTCGCCCTTCTCCCTATCTCTCTCATTCTCATTCTTTTCTTCCCTCTCTACTTTTTTCTCTTAGCACTCTCTCTAACTCTCTCCCTCTCTCCCTCCTTCCCTCTCTATTTATCTCCATATCACCTATCTCTCATCTCTCTCTCTCTACTTATCTCTCTCCTTCCCTACCTTTATTTTGCTTTCTCCCACTCTTTGTCTCACCATATCTATGTCTCTCTATCTCCACTCTTCATCCCCTCTATCCATCTCTCTCTCTCTTCATGTAGGATGAGGTAAGTATAGAGAGATGTAGTGAGTGAGAGAGAAAAGGAGAGGTAGGTAGAGAGGGAGAGGGGATATAGAGTTTAGATAGGGAAGAAGGGAGGGAAGTAGGGAGAGAGAGACATAGAGAGTGAAAAGATTGATATAGAGAAGTAGAGATGAAAGGAGAGAGAGACAAAGAAAGAGAGAGATAGAGAGAAATATATATAGAAGGAGGGAGGGAGGGAGAGAGAGAGGTGAGATAGAAAAAATTAGAGAGGGAAGAAGATGTAGAGAGATGGGGAGGAGGGAGGGAGAGACAAGTGAGATAGAAATACATAGAGATGGAAGGAGAGAGCAAGAGAGAAAGATAGGTTATATAGATAAAAGTAGAGAAAGAGAGAGATTATATAGGGATAAGTAGAGAGGCAAGGGGGAAGGGAGAGAGATTGAGAGAGGGTGGGAGGGGGAAAAATATACAAAGAAGTAGAGAGAGAGAGGAGGGGAAAAGGGAGGGATGTAGAGAGGGGTATTTGAGATAGAGGTGGGATAGAGAGAAGTAGAGAAGGAAGGAGAGAGCCAAAGAGAGGGAGGGAGAGGTAGAGAAGGATAGGTGAGAGAGAGAGGTGATATAGAGATATGTAGAGAGGGATGGAGGAAGGTGGAGAGATTGAGAGAGAGAGGGAAGGAGGGAGGGAGAGTTAGGAAGAGAGAGAGGGGGGATGGAGGAAGGGATAATTAAGGAGGGAG
>VDFB02252616.1:125632108-125652506 GCA_007258455.2 Sequoia sempervirens
GCAAAATGTAGACATGCAAATTTTTACGATATGCATTCGATCGGATTCAGTCAAATTAGATGTCACATTAGGACCATTCATCAATTAATCAAGTGCATTTTCATCAATTCATTAAATACCCCAAGGTCATTTTATCAACAAACATTATCATTCAACCTTCATCTTGCATCATCCATTTAATTAAATAAATCAGGACTTCATTTAAATCAAATCCTAAATCATATTCCATCATTTTCTGATTTAAATAAATCAATTATCAAAGTCCAAAATGTCAACTCATCTAATCAGCATAATCATCATCTAATCCTAATCTAATGTTAATCCCATCCCACTTGCATTATCTAGATCTAGCCACTTGCACAATAAATCAATTTTATTGATTTATTAAAACTTCATTTTCTCCCAACATGACAAGTCAAACAGGGCATTTATTGCTCTCCTTTCTTGTCCCCCTCTCAAAATTTATTGCAAATTTGAATTCAAAAATTCCCCCTCTTGGGCACTCTTCCCAAATCTTGCATATACATCAACTAATCACATGATGACAAGTGTCCTCAACTCATTGGCTTGTTTTGATCCCACATTGGTCCCTCTTCAACACTTGGCATTTTGAAAATCTTTAAATAGGTGCATCATCCTCAAGCAAATCCTTCACAATTTCATGCAAGGTTACTCTCTTCATTTGAGATTTGATCTTGTTCATCATTTCACTCCATCATCTCCATTGGCATTTTATCATTTTGAGCTTTGATCAAGGATTGGGAAAGGGTCACTAGCACATGTGACACCAATCCAACTATGGAATAGGTAATTTGTGATTGCTTTCATGATGCTTGTAGCTTTCTTTCATCCTTTTGTTACATGTTTTAAGCACTTTGCAAGGTATTCCATAGGAGTGTTCTTGAAGGATTTGTAGGTGCTTACCCTTGTTTGAGTTTAGTGTTTGCAAATTTTTAAAGGCACCTACAATTATGAATGGTCAAAACCAAATCAAGCTAGGAAGGTGGGTGAGCATGTGACCTCCACTCTAAATTTTGAGTTGAATACTTTGGCCAAAGTAGTGTAAGTAGCCACTATTTACATTGTCAATTCATTGTGATATGGATTTACATACTAGGTAGGGATTGTCATACTTGTAGGTTGTATCCACTGTATGGTAGCTTTAGATATGTAGGACACAACAACATGCTCCAAGAAGGATAGTATTATGATGTTACCAAACCAATCTCTTTGTTGAAGGGTATGGCCATCTTACTAGTTTGGTAGATATGTGTGGGATTGTAGTAAGTCTATGGTTGGCAAAAAAGTGCTTGAGTGATGCTTCTCCTCATGCAGTTGGCAGCCAAGATTTGAGGAAGGACATTTGGACTATTTTTATCTCTATTTCAATAATTTCATTGAAGCTATGTACGTAATCATGAATCCATCTCCATGGAAATTGTAAATGTGTAATATCATCTTGAAATTATGTAATGTGTAATTGCTACTTGTATTAATGAAATGATTCTTATTTATGCAATGGGAAAGTTTGAAATGGTTTTGTTTCAAATGTGCATTTTTCATTCAAAAGAAAATAAATTTTGTATTTGTTGTAATGTTAATAGCATAAAGTGTTCACTTGTGGTAAAACATAGTAAAATTTACTGGGTAGAACAATGGGCATGTTACACGTGGTAATAGAGCTACTAGGTTCAACTCTAGAACCTATGTGCTCACTATGTTTCCATCCAACATTATATGAGTCTAGTGTTTGGAAATTCTTGTGCCAATATGGTGTGTCTCAAGATGGCTGCATGGAAGTTAGTAATCAATAATGAGTTCTACCTAAGGGCCTAGAAGGAAAAGGAAGCCATTGTTTGAACCATAGAGGGGACCAATTATGACAACACCATTTGGCTGAGTGACTCTAAGACTTTTAGTCATTCCCTATCACGAATCATTCAAGAGAGAAAAAGGATGTGAGAGGATGCCAACTTTGTACATCCTATCTCTCTGACCAAGTCAAAATCTTTACCACTTTCTAGAGATATTCCCTCAAAATGTAGTGTTAATCTTGTCATGATCTTTAGGGACCCTTGTGTTCTTCCTATGCTAAAATTTATTGTGATACCCTCAAGTGGTGAATCAGAGGGATAAGTTCCCTAAAATTATGTATCTGAGGATAGGTCAGAGGGTTATTTCCCTTTTGATGATGTATGTGAACAAAAATATAAGGGGTATACCCCACGTAGTTATGTATTAGAAATTGAACCTGAGAGAATCTCCCTTAGACTATTTTAATAGTCATTCCATGTAAACTCAAGGATATTGAAATCCTTTTTGATCTTAATGAAAAACATGTTTTGGAAAAACTTGTTTATGAGTTTTTTTATGAAATTTCTTATGTTAATGTTTGTTCTTTTGAAAAAAAATTAGAATATTAAGTAAAATTTCTTAGATCTGATTAAAATGAAACCTCTAGGTGTAAATTTTTTCTTGAGAAAAATGGTTAGAACAAGAACTAACCTTGGGGGAAGTCAAGAAGTAGACCAAGGTGTTGAGAATGTCAAAGCTAAATTGGATCACATGTTGGCTATGGTGGATGAAACAAGAGAAAGAATAGGAAACATCAAGAAGGAGGTAAGGGGAAAAGAAAAGGGAGGAACAAGAAGTTCCCAATAATGAAGAGTTCCCAATAATGAAGAAGGGGAAAATTATTGTGATCACACCTAATCTAGTGAACATGAGGATGATGAGTCACAATTTAGGTTGGAAGTAACCAAAAGAAAACAACTAGAAAGTAAGTTATCTTGGGATATGAGAAAGATCACACCTCCAAAATTTGAAGGTAGTACTAGTGGGGATGTGACCGAGGCATGGACCATGGAGATGGAAAAGTATTTTGAAATCAAGAATTACTTTGAGGTTACTAAGGTTTTTTTGGGAGCTTTTCAGTTCGTTGGTGAATTATCCAACTGGTGGATGAATAAAAAGATGGAGCTTGGGCTCAATTCTTTAAGGCTTACTTGGATTGAATTTGTGGAAATTTTCTAAAAGTAATGGTTACCTCAATTATTCTATGATCAAAAGCTCACTGATTTCCAAAACCTGGAGCAAGGAGATTCCTCAGTGAATGAATATTGGGAGAAGTTCACTCATCTCCTGAGGTATGCACCCATGTACCAAAATGATGAGTAGTTTTGCATATGAATTTCATCATGGGTCTCAATAACCAAATAGGTGGAGAGGTAGATATACATAGTCTTGCTACCATGTACCTAGTATATGAGAAAGCCATTAAGCAAGAGCAAAGGCTTAAATCTATCTTGAATTGCCATGAAAAGAATTGAAAGAAGCTTAATTGGTCACAAGCCAATCAAGCTTCGAAGAAGCCTAGTGAAGGTTAAGGTTCTCAAAGGTAAGGGGACAAGGGACCCCAAAATAATTAGAATGAACCAAGAAGGGATCATAGGGGGAACAACTTCAATATTAATGCTAGTGGAAATGAAGGTAATCTTGGAAGTTCTGTGAAAAGGAAGGGACCAGTGAAAAGATGTTTTACATATGGTGGATATCACTTTGAAAACTAGTGTCCCAACAAACCATTAGGGTCACAAACACATGGGAACCCTCTTCCTCCACAACAAGCTACATTCTAACAAAGGATTCATGATGCATTAGACAATGGAAAAGCACAGTACAAAATTACTCCAGTAGAAGTTTTGGGTACTTTGTTTGGTACTCCCATCTCAATTTTAATAGATACTGGTGGCACAAAAAAAAATTGTTTCTCCTAGTATAGCTAGTAAAATGTCTAGAAAAGTTGGCTACATGGAAAAGTTTTAGATTTTTGAATATGCAAACCAGACAAGAGCTAAGGTGGATAAATGTGCATTCAAAGCAAGGGTTGATTTTTTGAGTTTCTCTACAAAAGTGAATTTGTACATAGCTACCTTAGGTTCATATGATGTCATCTTAGGGATGAATTGGCTATGGAAACTATAATGTCGAAAAAAGTATCCCTTTTTCACACTTAATTGGGGAATAATTGATATTAAAATGGGCTTAATTTTTCCTTAATTTAGTGGTGTAACGTCTTTTACACATTCACATTTGTATGATGTTCAAAATGAAAACCTGGAATTCACAAATGAGAATCAACATGCATTCAACATCATATCAATGAAGTATTTACAAATGAACACAAATACAAGAAATGAAATACTAATTACTTAGAAATCAAACACATGCATTCAAAAGGAAAATCACTCCATTGTTATCCTATCTACACGATCTTGTCTTTGCTCTCATATTTTGGCAGCAAAAAGCACAAGACGCTATGTAGAATGAATTTGATCAAAATGAAATTGGAGTCCCTCTAAAGTGAGGAGGAAGAGAGCTTATATAGATGTCCTCATGAGTGGATCCACATTTCGAGAAGAATGTGGGATAAAAGAGTGAAATGGAGAAATGGAAATTTATCCCACATTCCATTAATTAAGTGTAATTTGTAATATGTTGGAAATTAAGGATAATGGATTTATTAAATGATATGAATAGGAGAAGGATAAATAAGATGAAATAATGGATTAATGAATATGAAATATGATTTAATGTATGAATATAATGATTATGTATAAAATATGTAATGGATGTATTTAAATGGTTATGGATTAATGATCAATGAAATGGATGAGTTAATGATTATGCAAATGGTTAAATGATCTATGTAGATAACTAAATGAAATATGCAATAGATAAATATGATTATGAGGAAATTTTTATGCATCTACGTTTTTCCCTTCTTTGAGACAATGTATCCTATCACATTGTTTCAAAGAAAAATTGATGAACTAATAAATGCCCCAAAGATATCTTGGTAAGGATATTGATAAATATAATATGCCCCCTCGAGAGATTGATTGAACAGATTGTAAGAAGATTAATCTATCAATATATTACGATAAAATCATTAGGTGATTGATATTGTGCAAGTGATTAAGAAGTGATGCACATTTGATGAAAATACATAGTTGATGGGCGTAATTGAACAATTGATGGAAATGATCAGTATAGCCAAGTTGATGAGCCAATTAAGTTGATCGAACTGACTAAGATTGATGCTAGCACAAAACAATGATTGATTAATAGATTGAGTGATCAAGGAGTAGATTGATTGATTTGATATTTGGATTAAAAGACAAGCATTAGTTATATAAACCAATTAATCATTCTTTGAAATAAGGAGCATGAAGAAAATGCAATGATGAAGGAAAAAAATGATGGATAAAAAAATATATGAAGGAAATGGAGGTGATGAAGCTTCTTGTGGTTTACAAAGTGCTTTATCATCATAGAGCTTATTATGTTGCAAATTAGTATAAGCATATAGATAACATGAAAGTCTAGATGACTTGAATATTGTTTACATTTTTATTTAGTAGTGAAGTATAAGCTTCTAGGTATAAGGACCTTAGATGACCTGAATACTCATTGGATGGAAGACACTATCAGACAAAGAATGCTCTCATCCACTGTAGACTCATAGGTCCTTGATGATTTTAGACAACCATGTCTTAAGACGAGTCATCTTGTGAATAAGAAACAATCCACAGATAGCAAATAAGTGAAAATGCCCCATCCTCACCTCTCTAGTCCAAGACATCCTCAAGAAGCTAAAATACATGCCACCATAGATAAAAATCATTAAATGATCAAATATTGACAAACAAACAGGCATCATGCTTCCATGTAGAACTAATTCTTGCCACTATTTATGTGTTTGATTGGAATGAATTGATAGGTATGTGTCAATGCCTGTTTGATTGTCAATTGTGGCACATTTCAATTTTGTTGAAGTTCAAAGTTGTGTAGCGATCTAAAAGTGTCACTGTTTTTGGAATTTTTTTGAAGTTATGTGATTTTTTTTGGATTTTAAAAATATTTGATGCTTTTGGATTTTCTAAATTTATTTTTTTTTTGGATTTTTTGCATTTTTTGGATTTTCTAAATATTTTATTTTTATTTTTTATTTTTTTTTTAGGACTTTTTTTTTATTTTTTTGAATTATTTTTGGACTTTTTCCATTTTTTAATATTTTTTCAGGACTTTTTAAAGAGGGAATGACATGAAATGTGATATATGCTTGGTTGAAGAAACTAGATCAAAATGAAAGTTTCACTACAAAACATGTCACACAAGCAACATATTTCTTGTCAAAAGATGATAATGGTTGATTGATTAAGATGTCAAGAATGATTGATTCCATAAAGCATGATGATGATAAGTACTTAGGATCAATGATTCCTCTAAGTACAATAATATTGATGATTGGTTGACAATTGATTGACGGAAGATATTAGGATTGGAGAATGTTTTTCAGCTAGGATTGAGTATGATTTGTATGCTAAGGTTTGAGGTTGCAAAGGTACATGATGGCCCACCCTGGGGTAGTGTAATCATGTATAAATGATAAGGATGTGAACTATGATGGAATGGTAATGTATAAGGATATGAAATCAAATCCAAAGCATGCATTTGAATTTTTTCCCCTAATCTCATCAAGATCAAAGGAAGGAAATGTGACATGGATTTTAATATAAGCTAGGAGATATGAAATGGAGGAATGAAAGGATAAGGATATTGGATGGGATGATCAAGATCAAATAGATAAGATATGGACACAATGACTAAGTATTTTTCCCCTATTCCTCACCAAGACCATGGAAGGGAAGAAAGGATGTATTTAGATAGAATGATGGAATATGGATAAGGTGAAGGATATGGTACAAAAGATATGGATAAAGTGTATAAGATAAGGTGTATGATTTTCAAGAAGATCCTTAACCTTGTCAAGATCAAAGGTGGAAAGGTAAAGGATGAACATAAATAGGATGATGGACATGAATGACAGGATGGATGAAACTTGCCCCCAAGTGTAGAGTGCAAGAGAAAGGGAAAAAAAATAGGATATAAATGAGGATAAATGAAAATGGAAGGTAGTATATGCATGATAGGAAGATGGAGGGAGGACTCAAGCATCAAGTTCCATGACTAATATCCCTCGAATATGTGCTCTAATCAACCATGGCAATGGGAATTGAACTCATAAATGTTGATAGAATAATGGCATGATGGAAGAAGCTAAGGACTTATTCAAAGGTTTGGATTAAAGGAGGATAATGAGGGATGGATCTTGGATAATGTGTAGGAGGTTGGAATTCTTGTTGATGGTTATATAGAAAGGATAACAGGATCAACATTGACACACTTCTTGAAGGGTGGTGGAGTGATGGAGGAAAAAAGGAGTTTAAAGGTGATAGGTTTTTAGATGGACGATTGGAGGAAGCTTTTGGATTAGCAAATTTGGATGCCAATATAGATTTTATTGCTTCTATGAGACTTCTGGGAATCCAAATGGATTTTGACTTTGATTTTTTCTTTGTGGGCCTTTGATATTTTTCTTTTTGCTTTATGGACCTTTGTGGCCTTTGAAATTTTTCTTTTTGCTTTGTGAGCCTTTGTGGCCTTTGAATTTTTAATTTTTGATTTATGGGATTTTGTGGCCTTTGATTTTTTTTCTTTTGAATTTGTATCATATTTTCTTTTATTTTTGCATGTCTCTTCAAGGAGACATGTTGATCCTTTGATATATGTGTATTTTGATATGGAAGCTTTTGACATTTGGTACCAAAATTGCTTCCAAGAGAAATGAGATAGGTAGATGGAGATGAATGATATGGAGGTATAATTTTTAGAGGGAATCAAGGATGTGTGCCTTTATTGTTCTTGATGAATAGGAGATGGAGGGATGTAGGGCCCCAACATGGATGGAAGGGTTGATGAACTAGGGTTTGGATGATAAGGACAAATGATGGATTGAAGGTTTGATGGACTAGGATAAGAACCTAGGATAGATAGAAGGTTTGATGGACTAGGATAAGAACCTAGGATAGATGGAAGGATTTATGGACCAAGGATAAGAACCCTAGGATAGATGGAAGGTTTTATGGACTAGGATACTTAGGTTTATTTTGATAGAATATGGACTTATAATGGGTACCAATGTCTTGAGTGTGAGGTGTATAACCAAGACCTTGATAACATGGATTTTCTTGGATATAAAGGGGCTCTAGGATACCTTGTTCATGAAGTCCTAATCCTTTCCCTTTGTAGTTCGTACTTTGACACATTCATTTTCCAATGGGATATGTATTATTTATGAAACAAGATGCAAGTCCATCATGAGGTGTATGTGATATGGAAGGAATAACAAGGTCTTGGAGAAAACCACCTTGGATAAAAGTGAAGGAACCCATTTTATAGTTAAGGGGCTCATGGATAGCTTGAATAGGGGTGATAGAATCTTGTGGAGGATTGTAATCATAAGGGGAATTATTATGGGTGATAGGATCTTGACATGGGGATGATGGGGTACTTTTATCTTGACTTGGAAAAGGATCATGAGGTGTAGGAGATAGGGTAGTTTGATCTTTATTAGGTATGGAACCATCATGAAGTGGTATGAAAGGCATAACTTGATCATGAGAAGGATGAAAACCATCATGGAATGAAAGGGTATCCTTGAATGGAGGTATATCTTGATCTTGATGAGGAAGGGAATCCTGAGATTTTGTGGAAAGCATATCTTGATCATCATATGGTAGGGCATCATTGGATATGATTGAAGAACTATTATTCTCTTGGGATGCAATGGAATCATGAGATGGTATGGATTCATTAGATGAGGTGGAAGGAGGACTTAGAAGGATACTTTTCTCTTGAGATGGAAAGGGATCATCTTGGATGAAACAAAAAGAGATAAGGGGATCATCATGAGGTTCTTGAGAGATGGGATCTTGGTCAAAGATTGGAGGGGATTGGAGATTTTTTGTATCATTGGATGGAGTGGAAAGAATACTTTGATCTTGATGTGCAAGGGAGTCTATGCTAGCATTCTTTGGACTAAGAGATTGACATGAATCATTGTATGTAGATGGTATGATGGGAGAGGATGGTTGGATAGATTTGTTAACTTGGCTGAAAGACTCATGAGGTTTATTTTGAATTATGGGTGATGCAGATAGATGCATGAAATGGTAGGATTACACAATATTATTTTTGTTTGAGGACTTAGATTTGGGTTTCTCATTTAGCCTTTGCAGAAAGTTATGATCATTGAACTTGGATGATGTAGTTTTGGGTGAGGATAAAGGCTTATGAGATGATTTCACTTCATTCAAATTTTGGGATTTTAGTTATTTTTTAAGCTCTCTTAAATGATAGTCAAGATATTCAATCCTTTGGTCTCATTCATAGGTCATAGATGAATATGAAGGATAGTGGTCAGACATGTTTGGTTGATGGTTTTGGGAATGTTTTGAGATGTTTAGGGATGGTTAGAGATGATTAGTGAAGTTTGGGAAGCTTATGGATGGTTTAGGGATGATTATTGTGATGGATGAAGCATGAGACCCAAAGGTTGTGATAGGTGATGATGTTTGATTGAGATTGAAAATATTTGTGACAAGAATACAATTCAAACATGAAAGCACAATATCTAAATGTTTTTACTTGACTCAAAGAAAAGTACAACCTATGGTTGGCTAGGACAATATTTGTTGGGAGAACTTGGATTTCTCTAGCCACACCTATTCAAAGTAGATAGCTTAGAATTTTGGTGGCACTGGCTCCCCCTTACATGACACTCACTTCTCGAGTGTGCACTAAAATTTGAATTCCCAAAGACCTGAAGATCTCAAGGAATTTTCTATCTCTACTTTGAACTGTGAAAATGTGGGATAGCTTCAAAGGTCTAACCTCCTATGCCAACAAATAGAAGAATTTTGGCTACTAAAAATATGAGGTGTCTAGTAGGGGATTACCATAAAAAAAGATCCTATCTATATTAGCCTGAGAACTAGGAGGCCTATGTTGGAAATAGGTTGCCATTAAATTGCAAATCCTAAACATTAATTATTTCATGTATCTCCTTGTTTCTTGGAATGTGTTCAACAACACTAAGATTATTGTGAGATTAATATTTAATGAAATAATCATGATTATTGACATTTATAATTAATTCTAAATGTAAGAAGCATGTGAGGGCGTCCATATTGAGTTCCTAAATAATAAGGACACATGGGACACTCACATGGTAAGGTGAAACTCACCTTGTGTCTAGTTAACTTTACGGAGTAACAGTTAACACTTCTGAATGCATGTAAAGATCCTAGGAGTTAGGATCTGATGTTTGCATGCTTTAAGTTTAGTTAAGTTCAGTTAAGTTCAGTTAAGTTTAGTTCAGATCAGTTCAGTTTAGTTTAGTTCAGTTCAGTTCAGTTCAGAATCAGTTTAGTTCAGTTCAGTTCAGTTCAGTTTAGTTTAGTTCAGTTCAGTTATCTTTAGTTGCATGCAAGTGCATGTTGCATGCATGTTGGTTATTTTGAGTTGCATGTAGTTAGCTTTAGTTAACTTGTAATGCATGGCTAATAACATTGAGTTGTATGATAGATAACAGGGATTACCTCCAGTTAACAAGGGATGACCATTCTTTGGAAATGGTGTTGAGTAAATGTTTCAGTTAACAAGAAATCACTTGGAGCCAACTTGGGCACCCAACATGCTTTCTTCGAATTAACTTCAATGCATGATAAGATATTTCTAAAGACTCTGTTAAGTGGGACCCTCTTTTGGGTGCCATCTTTGAGGAAGAGCTTTGTAATTATCACCGAAGTGAAGTAGAAGTTGTAGCTTCAGTTTGGGACGCCCAAATGGGTAAAGAACATGTTCTAAGCTTTGGTCTTCACGGTATAACTCAACTTGAAGGAATATGGTGTACCTTTTCAAGGGCTTGAGCTTATGCATTGTAATTATCACCATTTGGAGATTACAAGGTTGCATATTGTCTCTATATTTCATTCAAGTTGAATAGAATTATTGTAATTGTTATTGCAGGTACCAAGAAGATTGGTAAAGACAAAAGAAGCATTCTCAAGCAAGAATTGGAGCTATTGTAATTCAGAGTTTGAATAATAGAATAATTCTTGGTAGAGTTTTTTCCCAAAAGGGTTTCTCCACGGTATATATTGTGTGATCCTTCTATTATCTTGTCTAGTTCTTCTAAATAATTCTCTCTATATTACAACAATAAAATGGATTAATCAAGATAATCATCAGATTAGAAGTTGGGTAGAGTTTGGGGGCCTTTCTCTTAAAAGATTTGAGGTTTTAGCTTAGTGGGAGCTCTTATTATTTTTGTTATTTGCTGATTTTGGAATTAAGTTTTGTTACAATGAATTCAAGGTTAGAGATTGAAAGGTTCAATGGTTCTAACTATGAAATGTGGAAATTAAAAATGGAAGATCTTCTTGAAGAAAGAGATCAGTGGTTAGCGGTTAATAATGAGACAAAGACACCTACAACTATTTCAGATGAAGATTGGGCTAAGTTAGATAAAAAGGCAAGAGGAACAATAAGGTTATGTCTTGCTGATGCTGTTCTTTTGAATGTTTCAATGGAAACTAGTGCATATAAATTATGGAAAAGAATAGGGGATATTTATCAAACTAAGAGTCTCACAAATAAGTTGTATCTAAAAAGGAAATTATATTCATTGAAAATGAAAGATGGTGATTCAGTAGCACAACATTTAAATACTTTCAATTTAATTCTCAGTCAGTTAGCATCTGTAGATGTAAAGCTTGAGAATAAGGATAAGTGCATTTTATTACTTTGTTCATTACCAAATTCTTGGGAAAATCTAATTGTTGCAATTAGTGTAAATGGTGCAAATCCAAAGATGGACAACATTATTCCTACTCTCCTATCAGAGGAGATGAGGAGGAAGTCTAAGGAGGAAATCCAAGATGCCTTGTTTGTAAAAGATAGGCCTAAGAAAAAGGAGCCTAAGGGAAACAAAGAAGGGAAGGGTAAGTCAGAAGGACGAAGTAAGGTAAAGTGTTGGAATTGTGGGAAACTAGGACATGTGAAGAAGGATTGTAAGAACAAGAAAGAGAGTTTTGATTCTTCTACAGAGGAGTCCTCAGATAATAGTAATAATGCATTGGTTATTTTAGCTAATATTGTTTGTGATAACTCTTTGCTTCATGTTTCAGAGTAATCTTCGAAGAGAGGATGGTAGTCACGATGCCATGTGTGACTCGGTATCATGGTTCAATGGGAGTTATTGGTAGTGACTTGGATGCATCATTGGTAAGGTTATCTTCATGTGATTGGGGATATGGTTCATTCTTGGTTTAGAGTGGTTGCTATTATGTCATGGTTTAACTCTTGACTCTAGATTAGAGTTTTGGCATATTACATGGTTCTCTTGAGACTAGGATGTATAAGTATGTTATGATGCATGTGATCTCCTAAGAGGAGATGGTTAGATCATGGATGTCATGTTTATGTTCGTGATTCATGATTGGAGATTTGACAATGATCTTGTGTATTTCTCCTAAGTTTTGGGTACATTAATCATTTGCTTGATTACTTCATGAAAGTGTTGTGTTGCATTTGGAGTTTGGCATGGATTGGTTGGTTACAGGTCCTCATGGATACTTGGAGAAATAGGTGAGGCTGGAATTCTCTTGTGGTAAGAGACATTTGTTGGAATGGTTACTTGTAAGAAAAGTTTTTCAACAGAAAAGACCAAGGATTCTACACCTTGGTTGAATGTGAATTCAACATACTTGGTGGTTTAGCATGCCTCTAAAGAGGTGGTTTGGTTATAGAGGCTTGGGAAAGGTAATGGTTTGGTTGATAATGGGAAGGTATTAATTGAAAAAGTTAACACTTTAATTAATGTTACAGATTATCTTATGAAACCATACAGATAAGTTCTCTTGGTTTTAATCATTTGCTTGGAAGCTTCATGATTATGCAGGTTGCATTTGAAGTTAGCATGGATTGATTAGTTGGTGCAAGAAGGCCATTGGCCTTGAGAATTGTACTTGTTTTATTATTCCTTTTTTAGAATAATTGCAATGTATAATGTCAAGTGGGAGAATGTTGGAAATAGGTTGCCATTAAATTGCAAATCCTAAACATTAATTATTTCATGTATCTCCTTGTTTCTTGGAATGTGTTCAACAACACTAAGATTATTGTGAGATTAATATTTGATGAAATAATCATGATTATTGAAATTTGTAATTAATTCTAAATGTAAGAAGCATGTGAGGGTGTCCATATTAAGTTCCTAAATAATAGGGACACATGGGACACTCACATGGTAAGGTGAAACTCACCTTGTGTCCATTTAACTATACAGAGTAACAGTTAACACTTCTGAATGCATGTCAAGATCCTAGGAGTTAGGATTTGATGTTTGCATGCTTTAAGTTCAGTTAAGTTCAGTTAAGTTCAGTTTAGTTTAGTTTAGTTTAGTTTAGTTCAGTTCAGTTCAGATTCAGTTTAGTTTAGTTTAGTTCAATTCAGTTTAGTTTAGTTCAGTTATCTTTAGTTGCATGCAAGTGCATGTTGCATGCATGTTGGTTATTTTGAGTTGCATGTAGTTAGCTTCAGTTAACTTGTAATGCATGGCTAATAACATTGAGTTGTATGACAGATAACAGGGACTACCTCCAGTTAACAAGGGATGACCATTCTTTGGAAATGGTGTTGAGTAAATTTTTTTAGTTAACAAGAAATCACTTGGAGCCAACTTGGGTGCCCAAGATGCTTTCTTGGAATTAACTCCAATGCATGATAAGATATTTCTAAATGCTCTATTAAGTGGGACCCTCTTTTGGGCACCATCTTTGAGGAAGAGCTTTGTAATTATCACCAAAGTGAAGGAGAAGTTGTAGCTTCAGTTTGGGATGGCCAAATGGGTAAAGCACATGTTCTAAGCTTTGGTCTTCATAGTATAACTCAACTTGAAGGAATATGGCGTACCTTTTCAAGGGCTTGAGCTTATGCATTGTAATTATCACCATTTGGAGATTACAACGTTGCATATTGTCTCTATATTTCATTCAAGTTGAATAGAGTTATTGTAATTATTATTGCAGGTGTGAAGAAGATTGGTAAAGACAGAAGAAGCATTCTCAAGCAAGAATTGGAGCTATTGTAATTTAGAGTTTGAATGATAGAATAATTCTTGGTGGAGTTTTTTCCCAAAAGGGTTTCTCCATAGTATATCTTGTGTGATCCTTCTATTATCCTGTCTAGTTCTTCTAAATAATTCTCCCTACATTCTACAACAGTAAAATGGATTAATCAAGAAAATCACCCACAAAGAATATATGTAACAAAGAAAAGACTTACTTAGATCAGCAATATTAAAGTTTTACAAAGTATTAAGCTAAGAAAACACCTCATTTTTCAATATCCCACTCCCACTCTCATCCCCATCAAGTCTTGGTGGACCAAGGGTCTTGTGGCTTGGATTCAAATGACGCTAGCCACCCCTTGGGGTACAAATTTCATTCTCCCCCATTTGATATAGCTCACCAGAAAATGTGCTCGAGTTCAAACCCTGAGGTGATGAAATCCCCAGGCAAACCTCTCCTAAAAATAAAAAGAAGACCAATTTGTATTTCTCATCACCCAGGATCACACAAGTAAACAAGGGGAGAGGATACATACACACTAACTCGAGTAACACATAATGTGCACAAACACCAAACACGACAAACGAAGTTCTTTTTAAGCACCAATTGAAATATTTGCTATACTAAAAGATATTTTAAAAAAAAAAAATTAAGTCTTCAGAAAACGTCCTACATCAAATGTCATTAGTAGTTTCTCAAAGATGTCTTAGACCAATGGAAAGCTACAAAACCCTATTTAGCACAAGAGGTTAACCAAACAAGATCTGATTATTTGATAATGTATTCGACTCCAAAATTAAAAATTTAAAAAAGGTACCCTATTGAATTTTTGAGAGCTTTCCAAATTCATAAAACATTTAGAAAAATTCCTTTATTTGGACCCTATAGAGCAGATTAATGAAAAACCCACAATTTTTAAACAACAAATGTTTCAGGTAATATATGATGTCAAAATGAAAGATATTAAGAAAAAAAACCCCTCTAAAATTGTGAGCCCTTTCGATATCTATAATTTTTTTAGAAAAATTCCTTGATTTGCATCCCAGAGAGCAGATTTATGAAAAACCCACAATTTTTAAAGATCAGATGTTTTAGAAAATATATGATGTCAAAATAAAAACTATAAAGAAAAAATTTCCTCTAAAATTGTAAGCCCTTTCCATATCTATAAAAAATTCAAAAAAATGTGTTGATTTGCCTCCAGAAAGCAAGATTTATGAAACATCATAAATTCATTATAACATGTGTAAAACCATTGATAAAATGTTAATTGTTGGAATTTGGACGTTTGAGATGATCCTTAACCTACAATAAAAAAATCAGAAAAAAATTTGCATTTTTTTGGAAGATATGATCAAATTTTTCCAAACTAGGGTTTTTGTCCAAAAAAGATGCAAAACTTGCGACAAAAAGCTACACTATTTTCATATCAATATCACCAGTTGTATGATGCTAAAAATGAAAATATTAAATTCACAAATGATAATCAACATGCATTCAACATCATATCAATGAGTTATATACAAATAAACACAAATGCAAGAAATGAAATACTAATTACTAAGAAATCAAACTGGTGCAGGGGCACCAAGTCCATTTTTTGTTAATAAGGCTTTGTGTTGATTTTAGGGTAAGTTTTGGTGTGTTAATTCTTATTTGATTTTAATAAGGTCTTAATAGACCATTGTAAATTTATTGAGTCTATGTTTGGTCAGATTTAGGAAATGTCTCATTTGCAAATATTGTAAAAGTTGATTTACAACATTACACTTTTTGTCATATTTGGAAGCCCAATGGTTAGGGCATTGAAAATGAAGTTGAACCATTGGTAGGTGTTGGGAAACATATAAAAATTATTGTAAACCTTGAGGTAGAGGTTGGAGAGTTGGCTTTTGAAGATTAAATAATAAAGTTCCTTATTTTTCCTTGAAAACTCTGTGTTTTTCCTGGTAATCTGTTGTTACAATGTGTTGTATGGTTCCATATAGAGGAATAAAGGTCTAAAAGTTGTTGAATTCAATGGAGGCTTTAAGTAACATCATTTTTGTTTTTTTTTAATTGAATTTCATAGAAATTTAATAGTTTTATTGGTATTTTACTAAGGACAGGTTTGGAAACCTTGTTTGAAGGTTTGAGGGTATAATGCTTTAAACACCCATTCAACTAGTAGAATTGCTTGAAACTTGGTGGAATGGGTGTATTAGGTTAGGTTTAGATGTTAGTGTAGGATTTTAGAGCAGGGAGTAGGGTTTGGAGGATTTTTTATCCTTCCCTAGGATAAATTTCATGAGTTTTTGCTTGGAAATGATGTCTAAGAGTTGAAATTTGGAAAAAATGCATTGGGAAAGAGTGGATTATGATTGGAGAAGATTTTACAAACATATTGTGATGTGTTTGAAGCATTGATAAGCTGAAAATAGGTTGGTAATTTTGAGTTTCAATAAACCCTCATGAAACCTAGCCTAAATTGGCATAAACAAGGGTTTTGAGTTTTGAGTAACTTGTGGTTGCTTCTCTGGTTGAAAGTTGTTGATTCTATGTATTTGAGGCCTATTTGAGATCTAATAATGAATTTTTGTGGTTGGGAAAAATATTAAATGGTAGTTGCTTTGTAAAATTTCCCTATTTGGGCTTAAGGGGAAGCGTAGCAATAGTGATTTGGGGTTGATGGTCCAAAGTGACCCTATGAACCTTGGTGATATGTTGAAGAGTTCCATAATGGGTATCAAGAAATAAAATCCTTTGGTGGATTTGAGGAGGTTTGTGAAATACATGCTTAAATTTCTTCATTTGGAATACTATAAGGAAATGAAAGTGAATGGTGAGTAAGACAACAAGTTGAAGCTTTTGTGATTTAAAGATTGTTTAAACTTGATCTAATTGTGATTGTTTGGAGGTTTTCCTCCCTACTTTGCATCAAATTCTATTAGAGCATAGGTGTTAGATCTTTTGAAGGTGAAAAGTTGAATATTAAAGAAGGGAAAGGTTGAAAGTTGAGGGACAAGATGCCTCCTAAAGGAAGTGGAGTTCTTGCTAGAGAGATAAGGTTGCTAGAGGAGTCACAAGAAGCAATCTTAGCTAGATTTGTAGCATTGGAGACAAAGCAAAGAAGAGGAAAGGCTACTGAAGATGAAAGTGATTGAGAGGAAGAGGAAGAGGGTGAGGATGAAAACCCTCCAAGTGGAAGAGTCCAAGGTGATGATGATTTGGATCCTAATGAGAGAGGGATATTGAATATGCTCAAGGTTTCTAGAGGAGATGCTTCTGGTGAGAAAATAGATATGCCAATGTATAATGGAAAGTTAAATGTTGAAGACGTATTGGATTGGATAGATGCACTATATAATTACTTGAGTACAAGGAGGTTGTTGAAGAACAAAAGGTAAAGTTTGCAAAAGCTAAGTTGAAAGGACCTACTCTTACATGGTGGAATTATGTTCAAGAAAAAAGAGTGAAGGGAAAAAAAATAGTTCATGGGATAGGATGGTGTTAAAGATAAAAATCTATTTTTTTCCAGGTGATCATGCAATACAAACTTTCAAGAAGTTGCAAATCTTAAAGAAAAAAGATAAGTATGCCATGGCCTACATTGAATAATTTCACAAGTTGAGTATTAGGGTTGGTCATGTGGAAGATGAAAATGAAAAGATTGCAAGGTATATGTGTGGCTTGAGATTTCAAATTCAGGATGAATTGAGTTTGGCTACTCCTAGGATAGTTGAACAATGTTTTCAATTGGCTACTAGGGTAGAAAAGAAACTAAAAGGAAGGAAAGAAAGATAAGGAAGAGGTAGAGGCAACATTAGTAGAGGAATATGTACAAGGAAGACTTATGAAGAACAAGAAGACACAAGTAAAAATAAAGACCAAGTGGTTGATCAAAGAGGTGGCTTTAGAGGTTTCAGAGGAAGATTTGGACAAGGTAGAAATTCAAGTTCATTTTCAAGAAGGTGTTACCATTGCAATCAATTTGTCCATCAAGCATGGAAGTGTCTAGATAAACTAGCTTCTACTTCAAGTGGTGGAGATAAAAGAGTTCAATTGGCACAAGAGGATGATCGTGGGAGTGTTCATTTTCCTAATCAACTTGCTGCTCCAGAAGTTGGGGAATCTTTGGTGGTGATAAGAACAGTACTTAAAGCATCCTGGAAAAAGTTCCTCATGAAACACCTTATAAAGTGTCTTGGTTGAATCATAATCAATCAATTTTGGTGAATGAATAAGCTTGGATTGAGTTTAACATAGGTGGATATAAGTACAAGATTCTTTGTGATGTGTTTCCCATGGATTGTTTCCATTTGTTACTTGAAAGACCATGGCAGTTTGATAGACATGACATTTATGATGGAAGAAACAATACATATCAGATTGAGAAAGATGGAAGCACTTTTACATTAACTCCATTGGTGGAAGATGCGAAGGAATAAACCAAGGCAGCTAAGGTGATCATGTTAGGAAAGGAGTTTGAAAAAGATTGAGGAAGACAGACATGAAGAGTTTGCAGCCATCATTAACAATGAAGATGTTAAAATATCATATCTAAAGAGTGATTTAGTATTGGAAGAAAGAGATGATGATTTGGTGTCAAAAGAAGACAAAGAGAAGGTCAAAGATGAATTGCAAGATTGGGTAGAAAGGAATGATGAGATCATGATAGAGACAGTACTTTATCCTTTGGTTTCAAATGAGGTTAGTGGATAGCCAAATTTTGTTAAGAAAAAGGTTTATAAACTTGATGATATAGAGATTATTGGGGTAGAGAATCTAATGGCAAAGATATGAGGAAAAGGTGGAGTGATTAAAGGTGTTTGGAAAGGACAAGTGGGTAAATTCAAGTATGCTTCAAGAGTAAAGAAGAGGATAGATCAAAATATAGATGGCAAAGGTATTCTTATAGGTTTGAAGGTAGGTTTCACATTGTTTCCAAATGAAAAGAAGGTCAAAGAATATACAAGTTAGTTTGTAAAGATGGAGGAGTGTCAAGATGGGAAACAGTTGAAGAGTGCAAAGCATGATTCAAATCTTCAATACTGGATCCAGTGGAAAGGCTTGCCAAAAAAAGGAGAATTTTGATAACAAGAAGGTGGAATGATCAACCATGATTTACTAAAATTTAGTCCTCAAAGGGACTTGAGGTCTTTTTCAGGCCAAGTGTATGGTGTAGGGGCACCAAGTCCATTTTTTGTTAATAAGGCCTTGTGTTGGTTTTAGGGTAATTTTTGGTGTGTTGATTCTTATTTGAGTCTAATAAGGTCTTAATAGACAATTGTAAATGTATTGAGTCTATGTTGGGTCAGTTTTAGGAAGTGTTATCTCATTTTGCAAATATTGTAAAAATTGTTTTGCAACATTAACACTTTTTGTCATATTTGGAAGCCCAACAGTTAGGGAGTTAAAAAGGAAGTTGTAACCATTGGTAGGTGTTGGGAAACATTTAAAAACACTTGTAAACCTTGAAGTAGAGGTTGGAGAGTTTGTTTTTGAAGATTAAATAATAAAGTTCCCTATTTTTCCTTGAAAACTCTATGTTTTTCCTGGTAATATGTTGTTACAGTGTGCTATACAGTTTCGTACAAAGGAATAAAGGTCTAAAAGTTGTTGAATTCAATGGAGGCCTAAAGTAAAATCATTTTGGTTTTTTTTATTATTGAATTTCATAGAAATTTAAGAGTTTTATTGGAATTTTACTAAGGACGAGTCTATAAACCCTGTTTGAAGGTTTGAGGGTATTTAGAATGCTTTAAACACCCATTCCATGAATAAAATTGCTCGAAACTTGGTGGAATGGATGCATTACTATAGTTTTAGATGTTAGTGTAGAATTTTGGAGTAGGGATTAGGGTTTGGAGGATTTTTTATTCTTCCCTAGGAGAAATTTCATGAGTTTTTCACTTGGAAATGATGGCTAAGAGTTGAAGTTTGGAAAAAATGAATTGGGAAAGAGTGGATGATGATTGGAGAAGATTTTATAGACATATTGTGATGGTTTTGAAGAATTTATAAGGTGTAAAGAGGTTGGGAATGTTGAGTTTTAATAAACCCTCATGAAACCTAGCCTAAATTGGCATAAACAAGGGTTTTGAGTTTTGAGTAACTTATGGTTGCTTCTCTAGTTGAAATTTGTTGATTCTATTTATTTGAGGCTTGGTTGAGGTCTGAGAATGAATTTTTTTGGTTGGTAAAAATATTAAATGGTAGTTTCTTTGTAAATGTGCCTTATTTGGGCTTAAGGGGTAGTGTAGTAGCAGTGGTTTGGGGTTGATGGTCCAAAGTGACCCTATGAACCATGGTGATATGTTGAAGAGTATCATAATGGGTGTTAGGAAAGAAAATCCTTTGGTGGGTTGAGGAGGTTTGTG
>VDFB02252616.1:125652606-125820106 GCA_007258455.2 Sequoia sempervirens
AAAGGTAGGGAAGGAGAGAGATAAGTAGAGAGAGAGAGAGATGAGAGATAGGTGATATGGAGATAAATAGAGAGGGAAGGAGGGAGAGAGGGAGAGAGGTAGAGAGAGTGCTAAGAGAAAAAAGTAGAGAGGGAAGCAAAGAATGAGAATGAGAGAGATAGGGACAAGGGCGAGAGGGGGAGGTAGAGACACAAAAATAGAGGGAAGGATGGAGGTTAGGAGAGAGAGATGGGAGGGAGGAAGAGGTGAAGAGAGATAGGAAAGATAGAGGGAAGTAGAGAGGGAGAGAGAGAGGAGGGAGGAGAGAGTGACAAAAGAGAGAGGGAGAGAGAATGGTGATGTAGAGAGAAGTAGAGAGGGAATGAGAGAGAGGGACAGAGGGAGGGTGAATTAGAGAGATAGAGAGAGAAAGAGAGAGAGAGATTTCTTGAGCTCAAGGGGGAGAGAGTCAAATAAAGGGATAGAGATAGTGAGAGAGAGAGGTCTAGAGTGTAAAGGATAAATAATGAGAGAGAGACAAACAGACGAAGGGAGATGGAGAGAATTAGAGGGGGAAGGAGGGAGGGAGGGAGATAAATGTGAGGTAGAGAGAATTATAGAGGTAAGGGGAGAGAGAGAGAGGTAGTTCTTGAGCTCAAGGGAGAGAGAGTTAGATAAAGGGATAGAGATAGTGAGAGAGGTCTAGAGCATAAGGGATAAACAATAAGTGAGATACAAAGAGAAAGATGATACAACTTTCTCATTACTAAAATTTGACCTTCTGATTACTGAAATTTGACATGTTGATTACTAAAATTTGACTAAGTTTAAAAATTAGAAGATCTTCCAAAAACTAAAATTTGCATTATAACTCCTAGAGATCTAAAACCACTCTTAAACACGTCTTGAAACTATATACATGAAATATAACTTAAAGTATAAGAAATTAAATGTTCATATATAAAATTCAATGCTTATTACAAGTTTTCAACAATTGTTTTTTTAATAAATCTGATGGATTTTTCTTATTATCAACCCCTATCAAATCCAAAATAAGGGTCATTTATTTTTTCCTCAATGACTTTACATAATTATGCTCTTCCAATTACAATTTTTTCTTCAAGAGATTCATCCCAATTTCTTTTAGAGTGTAATTTTATTATACTTTTAGATAACATATCTTCAAGCGAAACTCCTTGAAAATATAATCCTCATTTGGATCTCCATCATATTGACCATACCATACAAAAAAAATCTATCACTATTATAAACTTGTTCCTATACCTCTACATTAACTTGGTCATCAATAATTTCAATGGGTTGTTCTTGACTAGATGTTCCTTGATCCATTTTTTGTCTCTCTTTCTCAGTCAGACAACCTTGATCTAGTCTTTTTATTCCCCATCACAAATTTCTTAAATTTTTAATTCTCCTACATACAAATGTACATATACATATACTAAACCCAATTTAAGTCAAAGATAAACATGTGGTTTTTTAAGATCATTTGGGATATATATATATATATATGATAAAAACCTTTAACCTTTTCTATTTTGATATGGATATATCTATGAAAAATTGTTCTTTAGAAAACAACTAAGGAGAGAAAATGAGAGGAAGAGAGAGAGAGGGTAGGTATCTAAGGAGAAAGAGAGAGGTATCTAAGGAGAGAGAGTAGGTATCTAAGGACAAAGATAGAGAGGGTAGCATTGTATGTAAGATAGAAGGAGAGAGAGAGGGTAACACTATGGTCATTCACAAAAGGTTGAACCTAAGAGATAGGTTAGCTCATTATGGTAGAAGGAGAGAGGCCCACATATAAGGAGAGATATTTATATAGCTTAAATTGAAGGTTACTTATTATGAATTTATAATAAATTAAATGGTTTATATTATTAGTTTCCTTTAAATAGAAACCAACTTATGTCTAACTCTAATTTTTTAATGTAAGATAAGACTAATTTAAAATTAATTTAAGAGATAAATAAGGTATCTAAGGAGAGAGAGAGCGTAGCACTACATGCATGAGAAGGAGAGAGGGAGAAATGAGATATAGGTGTATACAAGTATAGAGAGAAAGTGAAAGTAGCACTATGGCCATGCCCACAAGGTAGACCCTGAGAGAGAGAGAGATGAGAGAGAGACATCTAAGGAGAGAGAGATCTAGGACATATATCTAAGGAGAGAGATAGAGAGGTTAGCTCACTACAAGTAGAAGGAGAGAGGGAGCTTGATGATGATCATGACCCATATATAAGGAGAGAGAGAGTTCTATAACTTAAATGGATGTGTCCTTATTATGAATTTATGGTATATTGAATGGTTTATATTGTTAGCTTCCTTAAAAGAGAAACCAACTCATAAATCTCTAATTTATTAATTTATAAGATAAGAATAATAAAATGAAAGAGAGAGTAGGCATCTAAGGAGAGAGAGAGAGAGAGAGAGAGAGAGAGAGAGAGAGAGAGAGAGAGAGAGAGAGAGAGAGAGAGAGAGAGAGAGAGAGAGAGAGAGAGAGAGAGAGGGAGAGAGAGAGAGAGTAGCACTATGGTCATGCCCCCAAGGTATAACTTGAGAGAGGGAGATATAAGAGAGAGAGAGAGGTAGCACTATGAATTTATGGTAAATTGAACATGGTTTAAATACTGTAAGTTTCATTTAAAGAGAAACCAACCCATAAAACTCTAATTTCTTAATGTAAGATAAGACTAATAAAATGAAAAAAAATCTTGCTACATTTTATAACATAAAACAATAGTTTTCACTTCAACCTTATGAAATGTTTAATTTACATATAATTAAAACACATTTTATAAAGTAAATATTGAGTTGAGAATGAAAAATATTAAAATAACTATTTAGATATAGAGAAAAAATAACTACAATATAAAAATTAGGAGAGGATAGGGAACCTATGAATTGCATCCAACAACTTACTATCTTGGATACTAATTTGCACCCAAATTGGACCAAATTGAATTTTTCTATGTTGGATTCCTATGTTGCATGTTGTCATCTTAGGATTTTCTAAAATGAAACTTATTCTCTAGAAATTACTTTGTCTACACATTAAGATCTATATAAGCATACACACAAATATGAGCTAGAAACTAATTTATGAGGGTACATGTAAATTCAAAAAACTAAACCTAAGCTAGTTCTATTTAAATGAAACCTAATTTAGCCTAAATTTTCTTCCATGAGTTTCCAATAAAGTGAGGAATAATGGATTTTAGTAAAAGTGCACTTAGCCTTTGTATATCTAGGTTTAAATGTGAGATCTAGAGAGAGGGGAGAGAGAGAGAGGAGGGGAAGAGATAGATAAGAGAGAGAGGGAGAGCTTGATATAAGGAGGGGAAGAGAGAGAGAAGAGAGAGAGGGGGAGAGAGGGGGAGAGAGGATATAGGTAGGGAGGGAGAGAGAGGTAGGTAGAAGGAGTTAAGTATACATACAAAAAGCCTAAAAATAAGTAAATAATCAAGCACAATCCCATGTAAACATTTTGAATTAATCAATGACAAGTTGAAAATCATTGTACCTAAAAAATTATAGCAAGTCTATTTATGAAATATTCCTTTTGTGTATTTTCTTTAGATGCTTGAATTGAAAAAAAATCATAAAATAAATTATTTATACGAAGTGTTTCAGTCAAAAGGATTTTGGTTGACAACCTTCTATCCAACATATTTCTAGTTGAAAAGGTTTCCATTGAAATATTTTCAATTAAAATGATTTTTATTTTAAAGGTTTCAATCGAAACCATCTATGTGGCATCCTTATTGGCAAGCAACTCATGCTTTTTCAATTTTTTTAAAACTTTCCACTTGAATTTAATATTTCTTCAATCAAAATTATTTAAAAAAACCCTTTTGTAGTGCTCACAGTCGAGAATCCAAATATATATATTAATATTTTGATTAGTTTTACTATATATATATATATAATATTGCAAGTAGGTTGTTATAAGAAAATAGAGGTTGATAAGAAATTAAAAAAAATACTAAAACATGTTAAAATATGTTGAAAAATATATGGTGCACTAGGGGAGAGAATTCTCTCCAAAAGGGTATAATTAAATTTTTGAAAATGATAAAAATAGACAAAGTTTGGCATTAAACGAAAACTATCAAATTTTGGTAAGTTTGACTTTAAAATTTTATCACAAGGAAAATATACATCATTTTATATATATATATATACACTAGATATTGAAGTTATTTATTTGGGAAAAATAGTTTAGGCGAAAATATTTTTCTTCTTTTTCTTAGTGACGTCAACTTGATGTCACTTTTTGCTTATATTTTCAACAATTCAAAATCAACTCTAAAATTTTAGAAAATATCATTTTTTTAATTTATTTTTTAAATTACAAGCATAAATTTTATCAAGAGATCTACATTTCATTAGTTTACATAATTTTAAATTTTAAAACATAAAGACCACTTTTATGTGGTTGAAGTTGAAATTTTTTATTTGTGTTGGTTGATTCCTTTATAAAGGTGTGACACAATTTTTTACTTTTACCCTACCCATGTGGTGAATGGGTTAGTTTGGCTATTTCTAGTAACATGGAAATGACACATGCTAGGAGCTATCCATGTGGTGAATGGGTTAGTTCAACTATCGTTGGTAGCATGGAAGTGATAGATGCTATGAGCTACCTATGTGGTGAATGGGTTAATTGAATTTTCACTAAGAACACATGGTTATATATAGTACTACCCTCTTTCAGGTTGGATAAAAAAATTTCTAGTGGCCTAGAGGCAATAGATATCTAAATTCACCAACTCAATGGTTCAACATACTATGAGGATCTTATTAATGACCTAATGTAGCTCTTTTTTACACATACACCTTATCTAGTGATGATTGAAAGTATCATGGGATATTTTCCCATCATCATACTGGGTGTAAATAATTGAGGAAAATGATGGTACCTTCAATGTATTATGAGATGCACTTAAATACCTTTTTCTAGTTGTGTGATCGAAAATAATATATGTAATAAATGGAAATAAATACTATTTAAGCACACCAATAAGACATTGTATCAAAACATAAAATAAAAGGGTAAGTAGATGCAAACTCAATATTTTGCTTCAATTATCTTCTTATTGTCCTCTATCTTTAGTGTTTTTGTCGATTCCATCTTTTGCTCTCAGATTTATGTGCTAGGCTCAACAAACTGTCTTCCTAAAGAACGAGATTCAAATATGATGCATGATGCAAGATTAAACTATGATATGGAATTGAACTAATATGATTGAATTAAACATGATGCTATGATATTAAAATGCTAAATGAATTAAATGCATGAACTCTAATTGATTGCCTATTACCAATGCTTAGATTCACACAAGTATTTATAGAGTTTTTCGAATAATTCTAATTGGCTGTCTTGATTGACAGTTGTGATAATTCCTGGTAGATCAAATGGCTGAAGATGGATGAAACTGAAGAGAAAATAGAAGAAAACTTGAAAACAAGATTTTTCTATTTTTATGAAAGATGAAAAGATAAGAAGATAAGAAATCATCTTTCTTTAAAAAGATAAAAGAAATATTTAAAAGTTGATAAATAATGAATTAAAAATTCAATTATTTATTTGTGGATGAAATTCAGCTTTTTCTTAATTAAATGAAATATTTAATTAAGCTTTTAAAGCAGAAGAAAGTTTGTGATAAGAATAAAACTTTAATTAGGGTTTTTGAAGAAAGTAGATCTCATAGTTAAATAAAATATTTAATTATGATATGAGAAGAAAAAAAAAGATTTCACAATTAAATAAAATATCTAGTTGTGATTTTAGAAAGAAAGCATAAGATCTTTAATTAAATAAGATTTATTTAATTAAATCACTTTTATGAAATTAATAAAATGAAATATTTAATTAATTAGAAGAAGAATTTGAGATAGAAGAAAGAGAAATATTTAAACAAGTAATTAAATCAAAAGATTTAATTTTAATTCAAACAGTGATAATTAATTTAAATAAATAAAATGTATTTATTTAATTAATTAAGTGGACATATGAAAATAATAAAATAAAATAAATTTATATAATTAGGAAAGAAGAATAAGATGAATGAACAATATAATTAAATTAATTAAATTTACTCATATGTAGAGGATTTTTAAATAAATTAATTAAATAATAAATATTTAATTAATTGCCAAGATTATAGACATGACCATTTTTATGTATATACATTTTGCCCCTCTTTGAAGTGATGTGTGAAATGCATTGTTTCAAAGAAAATAAATTTTTTTTGCCCCTAGTATGTTTTTGATTTTTGATGTCGATGATGGCCCCTCGGGAGATAAATCATGGAAGATGATGTCGAGAATGAGAGGGAAACAGTGATTTAGCTCTTGATAAATGATGTTTGTGATGGCCCAATGAAAAATAATATGGAAGGAATGAAAAATGTCATTAACTCCCACCCTAATAGACCCTTAAAATGTAGAAAGGGGTAAAATGAAGTGTCATTTTCACCCTGTTGCTACAATGAAAAGTGAGCTCTGATAGTGACTTGGCGAGATGGAGATCCCATTGCACAGGCATAGATTCGAGTGAGCGCGTCGATACCAGAGACCAGCTACGTATAGACCACTGGTGAGTGATTCCAACCATTTATGATTTCAAATTTCACATTTTGAATTGATTTTGCAAATGTTATAGGTTGGTTTTCAATTTTTGTATCACGTTTTGGCACATTCGATAAAACTTTTAGCGCATTTGATAAAAATTTTAGCGCTTTCAAAAAATTATGTAGCACATATAGGAAATTCTGTAGCGCATATAGGCGTAGGTTAAAATTGATCTTGTAGCGCATTCGTAGATAGAGTAGCACATATAGGTCAAACTTGACTAGTATGATCATGTAGCGCATCTAGGGCACATAATTACGAATATAGGGCTAGGGCCACAAAATAGATAAAGTTGCGCGTATGAGAGTTAAAGTGGTGCACCATAGGATAGAATAGTGCATACCGAATTTTAGCACATTTGGGAAAAGGTTTAGCGCATACGAGTAAAACTGTAGCGCATCTGTGTTTTAGTGCATCTAGGCAACATAATAGCACATCTGGAAAAAATTTCACAGAATGTGTGTGTGATGAAAAATGATGATTTAAATTGCTTCCTTAGTCAATAGATAGATGAATTGTAATACCATCATGCTGATATGGGAAAAATGATAGAAAATCTGATAAAGAGCTGATAACTTTGCTTCAAAAATAGAAAACAAAGAGTAGATAGCTGATAACTTTGTGGCGACAACAAAGAGTAAATTGATTGATTGATTGATTGATGTTGTGGTTGATAACTTTGCTTCTCGTGATTGAAAACAAAGAGTAGATGTCCAGTAAATTTGCTTTCTGTGATAGAAACCAAATAGGAAAATGAGGGTACAAATTTGCATTCATGATTGAAATACAAATAGGAAATGATTTGTGTGTTGATAAATTTGTATTCATGACTGAAAGACAAATAGGAAATGATTTGTGTGTTGATAAATTTGCATTCATGACTGAAATACAAATAGTAAATGATTTGTGTGTTGATAAATTTGCATTCATGACTGAAATACAAATAGTAAATGATGATAGAGTAGATTGATTTGATATTCAGATAGATTGATGTAGCACTTGATATGGGTCATTGATATGATTTGTTGATTGTGTTGATATGGGTCATTGATTGAATTTGCTGGATAGATAGTTCACCTGATATGAGTATGATTAATGTGTCTTTGTGATGATAAAAAATAGGAGGCTTTCAAAAGCCTCCAGATTAGAGAGTGGTTCCCACTATGTTGGGAGTGGATAGGAGAGCTTACCTCTATAGAGTTACAGTTGATAGCAGATTGTGGACTGAGACCTTTGTTGACGATGCCACGAAGTATTCGGGCCAATAGGGGATTGTTGACCACTTTGGCAGAGAGATGGCACTCGAAGCATAACACTTTTCACTTACCGACTGGTGAGATGAGTGTGACACCTGAGGATGTGTACAGGATTCTTTGGATCCTAGTTGTTGGTGCCCTTGTGGTTTATGACCACAAGGAGATTGGTGGTATTGAGGCGCTACGACAGATATGTGGCGATGCGAGCATTTGTGGTTACTGGATAGATTGGGAGGATTTCAGTAGGTATCCAGTCTTAGTTGTTGTATTGGCTACGTTTATTAGAGGCTTCCTTGGACCAAACCATCAGTCGAAGGGATTTGCAATTGGTTGGGGTAGGATGTTGGAGTGGTTGGTGACACAACCACGGAGGTTCGCCTGGGGGAGCTGTAAATTAGCTGACATGTATCATGATCTTCATTAGGTAGTATACAGAGGATCCACTAACTTGGCAAGTTGGGTGACGCTTCTACAGATCTGGGCATGGGAGCATATTGCGATCACGAGACCACATTGCACGAGAGATAGGCCAACAGGGAGACTGTATGTGTATGCATATTCGGGTGCACTTGTCCAGCAAAAGCTAGGCAAGGTAGAGTATTGGCAACAAGTATTGGATGATATTGATGCAGTGATATGGAGACCATACATGGATTGTGAGGCATGGGCAACTGATCACTTAGAGATGTTGTTTATCTGTAGATCATGATATCTGATAGGGCAGACCCCCTTTATTATTGAGAGATTTTTGGCATTATGGGTCCTGAGACAGTTTGGGTTTACATAGGGGATTCCCCAGGGCGTTGCTCATTATGGGAAGCACAAGGGTGATCCAGGATGGGGATAATGCATTCGATACCAGGTAGCATATACAGAGTATTCTACCTTACAGCCAGAGGTATGGATAGACTGACCAGAGGTGCAGGATACAAGGATGACAGATGATTATGCCCAATATTTCCATATGCATCCATTTCCATGATTTACAGTGCCAGATGAGCCACAGGCGATTGGGATAGTGCCACAGCCAATGGCAGGTAGATAGGAGGATGTGGTCGGCGGAGAGTAGGCGATGGGTGGAGGAGAGGAGGAGGGAGATGAGGAGGAGGGAGAGGAGGAGGGAGATGAGGGTGAGGAGAGTAGAGATGGAGGAGATGAGAATGAGGACAGCTCGGATGACGGGGATGATAGGGGAGATGATGGTGGAGAGGAGAGGCAGCAGAGGTTGGATAGTCTGGGCAAAGCACAGATTGTTCAGCAAGCCAGATCCGGTGGCAGACCACAGACAGTGATTAGGGTGTCATCCTCATCTCAGCAATAACAGATAGTTGCATTGCAAGCTCAGGTTCAGACTTTTCAGAGACAGCAGGCACAGCTACAGAGCCAGCTAGCTCAGGCTCAGAGTGTGATAGTGCAGTTGCAGGCACAACTTTCATAGGCCCAGACATAGATACAGGCTCAGGCTCAAGCACAGGTTGAGGGTCAAGCATAGGTATAGGCTCAGGTGCAGGCGCCCGCCCCAGATTCCTAGGTGACACAGTTGGTAGCAGAGAGGGATGCACTTAGACGACGGGCACTGGAGGTTGAGGGTGTGGCACAGAGACTAATGGGTACCGTAGAGAGTACATCATTATGGGAGGCCATTGCAGAGGGATTTGAGGCAGCCAGAGAGGCTGAGTACTATAGAGTCCGATAAGAGGATTTGTGTCCTCCCGAGCGACGAGAGCCATATCCACAATCACATAGCAAGACGAGGACCTGATCACGAACATCGACACATGGCAGAGAGGTTACAGGACCTCGACGGGGTCCTGATGCAGTGGGTAGTGGCAAGCTGCCTCCTTCCAGACCAGCTCCTTCAGGGGAATCTACCAGCTAGTGTTTGGGACTGATATATTTTGCACATATTCAGGGCATGTATATTGAGTTTTGATCATATCTCATGTATTATGTTTTGAACTTTTTAGTTTCATTTGGACATTGGACATTTGTATTATTTTGATGAGCGATGATATGCAGTGGTGATGATTTTGATGATGATATGTTTGTGCATTTTTGATGTGATATGGATGTTACTTTTATGCATGTATGAAATGAGATGGATTTTGATATGTTTTTATTGTTTTTGCAGACTAATCTTATGATGTAGGATGATCTAATGATATGATGCAAATGGATGATCCAGGATGTAGATGCAATGATTTGTGATAATGTAGATATGAGTTGTTGATTTTTGAATTTTGTTGCAAATGCAGAAATGAATAGTATGTGTATGAAATGCATCATGAAATTATGATATGAAAATGGTTGATAATGATGAAAAGATAAATGATATGTTTGGTAATGTTTATGTAATGAAAATGGCAATGTGATGAAAATAGAATAACTATAATGTGAATGCAATAATATGAAAGAAATGAGTGCAATGGTAATGAAATGATACTAGATGGTGATGATTAATAATAGAAAATGATAATGATAAAAGGATAATGGGATGAATGATAAAGATATGAGAAAAAAAAATAATGATAATAGTAATTGAGAAATGATGATGTTATGAAAAATAATGATAACAATGATATGAAATGATGAATGAATAAGAAATGATAATGTTATGAAATGATAAAGGATAAGGATCCAATAATAGAAAATAAAATAGAAATAATAATGATAATGATAATGATAATGGTAATGATGAAATGATAATGAATGAGAAATGAGAATGATAATGATAATGACAAATGAAAAATGATAAATGATAATGAATGAGAAATGCGAATGATAATGATAATGATAATGACAAATGGAAAATGATAAATGATAATGAATGAGAAATGAGAATGATAATGATAATGACAAATGACAAATGATAAATGATAATGATAATGAATTAGAAATGAGAATGATAATGATGAAATGATAATGATAATGATGAGAAATGATAATGATGAAAAATGAAATAGAAATGATAACGATAATGGTGATGAGAAATGATAAATGATAATGAGAAATGATAAATGATAAATGATAAAATGATAAATGATAATGATAAATGAATCACATGTCCAAATGTCCTCCACAAAGAGTTAAAAACTATATGACAACCGTCAATATTTTCGTTCAGTCTTTCAGAACACTGATCTGAATCCAATATGTAGATATATACAATGATCTAATGAACATGCAACTAAATGAAACTAACCAATTTGTTGAGCCTGTTATAAGCATTCTTGAATCATCATAGAGCATTTTAAAATGTTGGAAGTATGTACAAGCATCAAAGGGGAAATTAGCACCAATGATGACCTGAGTACAACTTTCATGATTTTTAATATAGAAAGCGAACACCAGCATCAAGGTATAATTGAACCGAGATGACCTGAGCATTTCTTGCATAAACAGACAAAGATTAACCACCTTTCTGATGCAAATGTGGAACTGTCCTTAATGATATTGCTTTGGTGATCATGTCCTGTGACATATTTGCATCAGAGTGATCGTTAACCTCAAGACAGCAGACAAAGAAAAATCATTCTCGTTCCTTGCCACTCTAGTTTAGTACATCATTGAGTGTGCTCCAGAGTAATGATATCGAAAATCAAACAACCTTTGTTCAAAGTGTAATACTGTTATTTCATACATTATTTAGATTTTTGGATCATCCAATAGACAATGATATGGTATCTGCTGAAAAGTGTTCATGATAAGGCTCGATGATCGGATAAGGTTTTGCGTGAGTTGGTTGTTTGTTCGTATGATCAGATTTTATGACATTGTCTAGCTGCCTTAGTATGCTCTGAAAGATAGGTGCCCCCAGTTGAGTTTTTACCCTATTTATTGACACAACTTGTGAAAAGGAATATATACAACAATCAAGCCATCGTAAGATGTTTTATCACTCTAGGAAAATGACGACAAGATGGTGCAATTTATAACCCTAAGATGCAGAAAGAGATGCGGAAAAAAAAGAAAGCTAAAAAGTCAAAGTGCAATACAGGAACTAATAGATGGAGAGGTACAGATAGTGTTTGTTTGCCAGATTTTCACTATCTGTGTTTATTGCATTTTTTTTTATTTCTTTTTGATTTTTTTGTATTTTTCTGTCAATAGACTGCCTGTTTGCTAGGTTTTCACCCTATGACATTTTTCTGATTTTTTTGAATTTTTCTGCTGTTTTTGAATTTTTTCAAGACTCTTTCTACTGTTTTTGAATTTTTTTTAGGAATTTTTCTAATTTTTTTGTATTTCTTCAAGACTTTTTCTAATTTTTTTGTATTTCTTCAAGACTTTTTTTTATTTTTTTGTATTTCTTCAGGACTTTTTCTAATTTTTTGTATTTCTTCAGGACTTTTTCTGATTTTTTTTTATTTCTTCAGGACTTTTTCCAGATGATGATAGCTGACTTAAACATAATATTTCTTGAGATGCATGATATTGATGGGTTCGTCAAACAGGTCCCCTTCTGGCGTCAATAGTTTGCATGCTCCCGAACCGTAGACTGCGATAACCACATAAGGGCCTAGCCAATTTGGTTTAAACTTTCCTTTCTTTTCTCTCTCCTGTTGATTTCATGGATTTTCTTTCAGAACTAGGTCACCCACCTAAAAAGTATGTGGCTTTACTTTGTGATTATAGCTACGAGACATCATCTATTGGTATGCTTTTAAATGGTCAGCTGCTCTCTGTCTCTTTTCATCTAGAAGTTCTAACTCTTGTAGTTGGGAAACTTTGTATTCATCATCTATTATGAGACCTTTCAGTGATACTCTTAGTGATGGTATTTCATCCTCTATGGGAAATATGGCTTCTGCTCCATAGACAAGAGCAAAAGGTGTTTCTCCCGTTGGTGTTTGGACACTAGTTCTGTAAGCCCACAAGGCGGGATTGAGTTGAACATGCCAATCTTTCCCTGAATTATTTACGGTCTTCTTCAAAATCTTTAGTATAGTCTTGTTTAAGGCCTCTACTTGGCCATTCCCTTGTGGATAGTATGGTGTTGAATATCTATGCTGAATATGAAATCTTTCACAAACTTCATCAACATCCTGATTCTTGAAAGGTCCACCATTATCTATAATAATGGCATTAGGAATACCATACCGACAAATAATGTAGTTGAGTATGAAGGATGAAATTTGTTTTCCAGTGACTTTAGAGAGAGGTACTGCCTCAATCCACTTAGTGAAATATTTTGTCGCTGTAATGATGAACTTATGCCCATTTGAAGATGAAAGATGGATTTTCCCTACTAGATCTAGTCCCCATTGAGAAAATGGCTAGGTTGGTGTGAACGAGTGAAATTCTTGCACTGGAGCATGAATAAGATTCCCATGAATCTGACATTTTGAGCATGTTTTAACAAAAGTGAATGATTCCCTCTCCATTGTAGGCTAGTAATAACCCATTCTAATCAATTTCTTAGATAAAGTTAGTCCACTCGAATGAGTACCACAAATGCCCCTATGAACTTCTTGTAAAGCTTTGTCAGATTCATCACGTTCAAGACATCGAAGTAAAGTACCATCAAGACCACGGCGGTAAAGGGTATCAGCGATAAGGGTATAGCGAGAGGATTGTCGGATAAAGTTACGTTTTTGGTTACAGGATAAGTCAGGTGGTAAAATGTCATCTTTTAGGTAGGCATAAATTTTACCATACTAGGGGGAATCAGATCCTACCAAGTGGCAGATAATTTGGCTTTCAGGTGTGTCATAAGCAGGTGTAAATAATTGTTCCACTAGAAATTCATAGTGAGTCTATTTTTCTAGGAGTTGTACCAATGATGTGATCATAGCCATAGCATCAGCTGCTTTGTTATCAAGCCTTGGAATTTGTGTGAACTGGATGTCCACAAAGTACTTCTTAAAGTCATCGACCATCTTCTTGTATGGCAACAATTTGTCATCTTTAGTCTGATAATCATCATTGATTTGATTAATGACTAACTGTGAGTCACCATAAACTTATAGCTCGGTAATCCTCCATTCCAATGTTGTCTTTAGTCCAGTGATTAGTGCTTCATATTCGGCTATATTATTGGTGCATGGAAACATTAGCCTATATGACTGAGGAATAGTATGTCCTTGAGGGGTGACAAAGAGAATGCTTGCCCCCGATCCATGTTGAGTAAAAGAACCATCAAAGTATAAGGACCATAGCTGCTTAGATTCTGCAGTGAAAACATCAGCATTTGGAAATTCAATGTGCAAGGGGTGCTCTGCTTTTAGGGGAGCATCTGCTAGTTGATCAGCGATAACTTGTCCCTTGATTGCTTTGCGATCAACATAGTGGATGTCAAACTCACTCAAAATCATGACCCATTTTGCTAACCTTCCTGTTAGTGATGCTTTACTGAGTAGATATTTAAGTGGATCAATTTTTGAAATAAGATTGATTGTATGAGTTAACATGTAATGTCAAAATTTTTTTGAAGCAAAGACTACTGCTAAACAAGCCTTCTCAATGAAAGTATAGTTAAGTTCATGACTTGTTAGTGTTCTGCTAATGTAATAGATTGCACGTTCCTTCCCTTCATGGTCTTCTTGTGCTAATAATTCCCCCAAAGATGTCTCAGTTGCGGCAATATATAGGATCAATGGTTTGTATGGATTTGGTGGTACTAGAACTGTTGGATTCATCAGGTATTGCTTGATTTGTTGAAATGCCATTTCACATTTGTCATCCCATCTAAAAGGAACATTCTTATGCAGGAGATGTGTGAATGGTAGACTTTTTTTGGCCAATTGTGTAATGAATCTTCTTATGGGCTGCAGTCGCCCTTGTAATGATCTCAATTGACTGATGTTCTTTAGGGGAGGCATCTCCATGATTGCTTGAACTTTAGCTGGATCTACTTCAATTCCCTTTTCTGAAACAATATATCCAAAAAAATTTCTAGATGTGACCCCAAAAACACATTTCTTTGGATTTAGGTGAACTTTGAATTTTTCCAATCTGGTAAATATTTTAGAAAGTATTTCCAGGTGTCCTTCTCTGGTGTATGATTTTTCCAATATGTCATCTACATAATCTTCCATGAATGTGTGCATCATGTCATGAAAGATTGTAGTCATAGCTCTTTGATAAGTATCCCCAGCGTTCTTTAGACTGAAAGGCATGACATTCCAACAGTACGTTCCCCACGGACAAGTGAAAGTTGTCTTCTCTTGGTCTTCTGGTGCAATCTTGTTTTGGTTATAACTAGAGAAACCATCCATTAATGAATACATGGCATGCCTAGTTGTTAAATCAACTATGGTGTCAATGCTTGGAAGTGGAAAATCATCCTTAGGGCGGGCTTTGTTAAGATCTCTAAAATCAGTGCACACTCTAATGCGTTTATCTAGTTTTGCTACTGGGACAATATTGGAGATCCATTCTACATAGGCAATTGATCTTATAAATCCTACATCTAGGAGTTTCTTGAGTTCCTCTTTAACCAGTAGTGCAATGTGAGGATGCATCTTTCTGAGTTTTTGTTTCACTAGTTTAGCTCCTAGTTTGATAGACAAATGATGCATTATGAGATCAGGATAAAGACCTGGCATGTTTGCATATGACCAAGAAAAATTGACTTGATTTTCTTTGAGAAAGTTCATGAACCTTGGGATTTCATTATCTGTCATTGATTCTGCTACATGTAGAATCCTTGGATTATCTATAGTTACAATATTGATTTCCTTTGTAGGCTCGATCAAAATGGGCAATCGCTCATGATAGTGTTCCGGGAGAGTGTCAAGAGTCCCATCAGCTGGTGCCTTGAAAAGGTTTTCACCATCTGATACACTCTTTATTTTATCTTTTATTTGATCTAGTACTGCCAGATTCTGGTTTTCACCACTAGATCATTTTTCTTTATTTTCATTTTTGCAGCTAGGAGACTTGAAACTCTCCTGATTAAAGACTTTGTACCAAAAATTTCTAGTGGAACAATCATTTACATCATTTACGGAAAGGAAGTTTATGATAGCTTCGTCATTGGGAAAAATAGGCAAATCAATAGGTTCAGTTAGATCCCAATCAATGAGATCAGGATGGACCAAAGGTAACAAGTCATTTGGTCATGTGAAATTGGCGATGGTTAGAGTCAAAATAGAGTTATCAGTAGGATCTGAGGTATGAGGTAGATCAATGATGGTACTATTCTCATGATAGTCTTGTTCATTAACATTCGACTCAGTATCACTAGACTCATAGTTGCTTTGTAGTTTAGATTCTTGTGGTTGGGACCCTAAACCCTCTCCTTTGATTAAAGTTGGTGTATACTTGTGTATGACATCTACCTCTTTGTCTCTCCGAAATTCATCATCATGGATGGTATCCCATTCATATTTAGTAGAATTTGTATCAGAGTTACTTTCTATGAAATTTAGGATTAATTCCAAACATGCCTCCTTTTTATCAGAACCTTCGTGCAATGTAAATAAATTACCCTGTGATTGGTTGGATGGGGTAAAGTCATAGCCTAGTCCAGTTTTATCATATGCGGCATGCCCTGGAAGATGGATAGGCTCAACTATGCCTTCTTTTCTTTTTCCAATAGGACCATTGTCATATCCCATCTTTTGCATGATGGAATACCCTTTCCCATATCGGTCAGTTGGTAAGGTGACATTTAGGACTGTTTCATCTTCATCCTTATAAAGCCAATTCAGAATTGCTATATCCTTAGGATCTCCCATAGGGAATTTTTCTTTGATAAATTGTCCATTGAACTTGGTAGTTGGATCTATTTGTAGTTTTAATGATGTTGATGCTACTGATATCTGTTGTTGTGTAATAGAAGGTTGTCCATGTGATCGAGGTGATGTAGGTAGATCAGCAAGACAGAGAGAATACTCTCCAACTCCACTTTCCTTGAACTGCAGTTTCTTGTCAAAGCTTTTGGCTAATTGAATGATGTGTGTATCATTCTTAGGAGAAGTATTAGCAAGTGCTTCTCGATTGTTTGGAACCAAAGTATCCTGACTAGCTTTGACATTGGCACAAGTTTGAATGTTTGAATTATCAACTGATATAGTGATCTCCTATCCGTCATATGGAAACTTAAGACATTGATGGTAAGTGGACGGAACAGCTTGCATTTCATGGATCCAAGGACGACCCAACAAGATGTTGTATGCAATATCCTGGTCTAAAACTTGACAAAAGGTATTTTTGATAACAGGTCCCACTCTGATTGGTAGCATGATTAGACCTTTAGATGTTCTTTCCTCATCATCATAGGATTTTATAGTAATCTTCCTTCTAAGATCAATGGAGTCCTCCAAAAATCCTAAAGCTTGAACTACCTTCAAGGTGCATATATTTAAACCAGCCCCTCCATCTATTAGGACACGTTTAACACAAAACTTATGGATCATGATCTCTAAATATAATGACAAATTGTGGGGATGAGTCATGGAAACATCATCTTTTTCTAAAAATGAAAGACATGTAGGTAAGGACAAATGTCCTACCATGGCTTGAAATCGGTTCACATCCAAATCCGTGGATATAGTTGTTTCAAAAAGGGCTTTCTCTAAAATTTCCTTATGTGTAGGAGAAATCTTCAGGAGTTCTAAAATGGAAATTTGGGCCGGAGTTTTTCGAAGTTGGTTAACTAAGTCATATTGATGTTGAGGGATGAGTTCAGTGGATTTTGAAGAGGCACCTTTCAAGACAACTTTAGCTTGTGCTCTTGTTGTGGCATTAACTTTCCCATAGTCTATCTTTTCCTTTATTTTTATAACATTGATCCGCTCATCGTCTGTATAGAGGTGATGGATTACTGTGTCATCAATTTGATTCACATTTTTATTAGAAGCCTCTCCCTTTTGATAATTTGGCAAAGGATTGCAAAATGCTTGGTGATCTTCATTGGATTTTTGTTGTCCTTCTACTGTGATAGTGCCATTGTCAATGAGGTCTTGAATAGCATGCTTCAAAGCTTGATAGTTGTTTGTACGATGACCTCTGCACCTATGATAGTCACAATAATAAGCCTCATTCCATGATGGAGGTTTTACACTAGGTTCATAATTGCGTTGAGGTGGTAAAGTAAGGACATTTTTTTCCATAACCTCTTTGAAAGCAGATTCCAAGGATTGTCCTAGTGGAGTGAAAGTTCTTCTACTAGAGAAGAATGAAAAGTGTTGTGGGTTCGTGTTTGAGGTATTCCCTAAGGTGTTGTTGTTGTTGTTTCCATGGTAATTTTGATTGCTGATAGCCCCTTGATTGAGATTAGGATTTTGATTCATATTATTCCTTGGGGGGAGGATTGTTTCCTTGATTCATGACATAATTGACATTGTTGTAATTATTTTTACGAGGAGTATTTGGAGTACTCAAAACAAATGGCTTAGTCTAGACATGGTTTTCATCAAGCACACCATCGTTTACAATGTTTTTGTTGCGAGTCCAAAACTTAGACTTGTCCTGGTTGTTGTAATGGTTGGATGAGCTAGGATTGTCTTTGTCAAGTTTTATTGTCCCTCTTTTGACCAAAGCACCTTCAATGGTGATGGCATCCTCAATCAATTTATCAAAGGAAGATGGACAATGTAGATTAAAGTGATAGCTCATTTCTGAATTTAGGCTATTGATGAAGGTAACCATTTTTTCCTTTTCAGGAACATGACATGGATACCTAGCGAACATTCTTCTCCATCTTTGAAGAAAGGTAGTGAAAGATTCACCAGGTTTTTGTGCAACTTTGCAAAGATCTATCATGGTGATCGGGTGTTGTATGTTGTAAGCATATTGTGATATGAATAGGTTGATCAATTCTTCAAATGTCCTGACGAGAGGTGTAATCTTAGATAACCATTCCATAGAGTTAACTCCAAGGCTCCTAGGAAACAATCGCAATAAATAAGTATCTTCGTGAGAGAATTCCAATGTCATGTTTCAGAAGTCTCTAATGTGATCAATTGGATCTGATTTCCCATTATAACGATCAAATTTGGGAATTTCACAATGTTTAGGAAATGGAATCATATTGAGACTTCTATCAAAAGGATAAGGACATATGTCATCAAGAGTGTATTTCTTTGTTGTGGTCCCCCCTTGTAACTCTTTGATTTTTCCTTGGAGTGCCTTAAATTGTGAGTAAGAATAGTGAGATTGGATGGGGATGTTTCTTCTTCTTTGCTCTTTAATTTCTCAGTATCAAAATCCTTAGGCAATTTAGCTCCTTGATCGGCTAGGAAGAGAAAACACTTTTCTTTGTCACATTGCAGGATCTTTTCTATGGCTTTAAGAAACTTGGGGTCTTGTTTAGCCTCTCTAATGTGAAGTTCTTCCTCTTGCTCGTCATCACTATCTATGGGAGTTTTGTTCATGTCCTTGTATTTATGAAATGGGTTTACTTCTCTATTAGCCATGTTGTCGTCATTGAAAAAAGGATTTCAATTCACACTATAATGAGGATTACCACGCTCACCTTCTTCTTGAATGTTATGGGTATGACCTTCTTGTTGAGACTCTTCTCCTAGTTTGTTGTATTGAGATCTTGTAAAAATAGGCATATGAAAGGAATCCTATGATATGATCACAGATGCTCCCAAATTCTTGATTGTGGCTTCCAAAGACGAAGGATATTAGAATCTTGTTTGAGAGAAGTTGAACCAATAATCCAAAATTTTGCTTGTGAGGTGCACTCCTAAAGTTTCGATCCCTATTTTTCCAAAAATATTTTGTAAATCTATTGAAGGTCACTGAAGGATTTGACTAGGATGTGTTGAATATTCAATCGAAGGTTGTGGTATATTCTCAAACTCAAGAGGTTGATTAAGATTGTGACGTTGAGATAGAGCTAATCTTTCATAAAAATCTTGAGTGGCTATAGGTTCTACAGCATAATCATTAGTGAATCCTCTAACGTAGTCTTGGTATCTATGAAGAAATTTGTGATAATGAAGCAAGACGTGTCGACTCTTATACAAAAATTCTCTGCGGTCTAAAGTTTTCTTGTAACTTAAGTTTGTTTTGGGCTTCTTGATCCTATTGAAGACTGATTTCTTGATGAACTTGGTTGATTTCCACTTCCTCAGCATGGGAGAGAAATATCAGAAAATTCTAGTCTGTGTAAAAAAATTTGACATCAACCAAAAGCACTATTTTGTTCCCTAATTGCGCTGTAGAAAGAGGTATATGTGCTAGAGAAAGAGTCAAATGCGCTGTAGAATACCTTGGATGCGCAGAAACAGACGTTAGATGCACTAAACCAAGAAGCAGATGCACTAAAATAGTCCCTAAATGCGCTGAAAAATGACTCAGATGCATTACACCAGGCAGTGGATGCGCTAGAACAAATTGTATATGCGCTATAGTTTTTCCTAAATGCACTAAAACAGTTTTCCAAAGACAGTTTTTGACCAGTTTTAAAAAAATTTAGCTAAATTTTTTCATATTTGTTTTGGATGATCCTTTATCTGAATTAATGTTCTTGAAAAACACAGCAAACAGTCTAATTTAAGTTGATTGTAACCAAGCACAGAATAAGACAAGCACAACTTAAGTTAGGCCAAAACAATATCTGCTAGATTCCACAAGGGTTTCTCCAACCGCATATCAGTAGCGTGTGAATTCAGAAGCTTGGCTGCACGGGCTCCCCCTTACAGTGCACTCTCTTCTCAGGCCAACCAAGCTTCCAACCCCCATGAAACTCCCATGGCGAGCTAATCACTTCTACTAAAGACTGCGAAAGTGTGGAAGACTTCACAACGATTGGTGTTGGACTAGCAGATAGAAGGTTTTTGGATTTCTAAACAATGGTATTTAGTTCGGGACCCTCATTCAAGTGGCCATACATGGGGCAAGAGATTAATCACCATTAAGGTGGCACTCCAACCTGAAGAGGTTAAGCTCAACAGGGTTTAAGGGAGTAAAAATCTGTTCGTATGACACATCCGCACAAGCAACCTTAGGTTTTCCCTTAAGGTTTACATTTATATACCAGTCGGAGGTAGCTTGGCCTTAGCTCTGTTGCCAGTTTGAGGCGTGTTGAGGTGATGAAATCCCCAGGTAGGACCAATTTCTAGAGTCAATAATTGTTTCTCTTACACCCAAGATCGCATAAGTGCGCAAGGGGAGAGGATACTTCGATTATCAAGTCAAGGTTACACAAGGAAAAGTGGGTCTGGCTTTCTAATCACCTATTTTGCACAGGGTGAGAGAATAGTTACCTACCACTTTCAAACACAGTCAAAAAGAGTAGATAGATTCATTTTAGGTGCACCAAAATCAAAAATGATTTAATCTGAGTGAAGATTTTGCTTCACAACAGACATGGGGTTCATTTTAACTGCATGATAAAGATGTGGTGGCTACCCTAGATTGATTCATTTTAAAACCAGCAAGAAAAGGAAAGAAATTCTATCTGCGGAAGGCGTCAGACTTAGAATTTCTGTTACAACCCGGATGCATGACTCTGTTACCCAGATGTGCAAAAACACAACCCAGATGTGCAATAATAGAACCCCAATGCACAAAAATAGAACCCAGATGCGCAATAAGAGAACAAAAATGCACAAAAATATAACCCAGATGCGCAATAACAGAACACAAATGCGCAAAAACAGAACTCGGATATGCAGGAACAAAACCTAGATGCCTAAGAACAGACACTGCACTAAACTAAAATGCATTTTTTAAAAAAAAAAATTGAAATAGATTTTAAATGTGCTAAATGATGTCCTATATGCGGTAATTAAACTCCTAAATGCTCTTCAAAAATTCCCATTTGCGCCATTCTGTTTCCTAGATGCTCTTCAAAAATGCCCATATGCGCTGAAGCAGTCTTCATATGCGCTAAAGTACCTGCAAAACGAAAAAAAATTGAATCTCCAGATGCACTGCCGAATGTCAAAAAACCTGCAAGAAAGAAGTCTAAAATGGGGGCATAGGCCCCACGGTGGGTGCCAAAAATGTGTGATCGAAAATAATATGCGTAATAAATGGAAATAAATACTATTTAAGCACACCAATAAGACATTGTATCAAAATAGAAAATAAAAGGGTAAGTAGATGCAAACTCAATATTCTGCTTCAATTATTGTTTTATTGTCCTCTATCTTCAGTGTTTTTGTTGATTCCAGCTTTTGCTCTTAGATTTATGTGCTAGGCTCAACAAACTGTCTTCCTAAAGAATGAGATTCAAATATGATGCATGATGCAAGATTAAACTATGATATGGAATTAAACTAATATGATTGAATTAAACATGATGCTATGATATTAAAATGCTAAATGAATTAAATGCATGAACTCTAATTGATTTCCTATTACCAATGATTAGATTTACACAGGTATTTATAGAGTTTTTCAAATAATTCTAATTGGTTGTCTTGATTGACAATTGTGATAATTCCTGGCAGATCAAATGGCTGAAGATGGATGAAACTAAAGAGAAAATAGAAGAAAAATTGAAAACAAGTTTTTTCTATTTTTATGAAAGATGAAAAGATAAGAAGATAAGAAATCATCTTTCTTTAAATAGATAAAAGAAAGATTTAAAAGCTGATAAATAATGAATTAAAAATTCAATTATTTATTTGTGGATGAAATTCAATTTTTTCTTAATTAAATGAAATATTTAATTAAGCTTTTAAAGCAGAAGAAAGTTTGTGATAAGAATAAAGCTTTAATTAGGGTTTTTGAAGAAAGCAGAAGATCTCATATTTAAATAAAATATTTAATTATGATATGAGAAAAAAATAAAAGATTTCACAATTAAATAAAATATCTAGTTGTGATTTTAGAAAGAAAGCATAAGATCTTTAATTAAATAAGATTTATTTAATTAAATCACTTTTATGAAATTAATTAAATGAAATATTTAATTAATTAGAAGAAGAATTTAAGATAGAAGAAAGAGAAATATTTAAACTTGATTAAATCAAAAGATTTAATTTCAATTCAAACAATGATAATTAATTTAAATAAATAAAATGTATTTATTTAATTAATTAAGTGGACATATGAAAATAATTAAATAAAATAAATTTATTTAATTAGGAAAGAAGAATAAGATGAATGAACAATATAATTAAATTAATTAAATTTAATCATATGTAGAGGATTTTTAGATAAATTAATTAAATAATAAATATTTAATTAATTGCCAGGATTATATACATGACCATTTTTATGTATATACACTAGTTAGGACTCACTTAAGGCATAAGTGTTAGTTAAGTAGGCAATGGGAAGATTCTTGTAATAGTGTCACATGCACTTCTTATTTCTAGTTGGTCACTATGTATGTGTTAGTCAATCACTGTGTACTTTTGTAAATGGTCTCGAGTATTGTGTATGTTGTTATATTTATGCCATTATTAGTGATGAAAAAATAGTATGAGATACTTTATCAAGTCATTGTAGATGGTATTGGATTGGAATAAAAGATGGGACTTATAGTGTAGTATGAGACATGTACCAACATTTATTTTATAGGTGGGATATACTCTCAAGCTTATGTGGTAGTGAACTTGGTAGTGGGATGATGTATGTGGTAGGTCACAACAACTAGAATTTACAAGTTGATCTTTATGTGAACATGCGATATTTAAGTTACTCATATTATATATGTGATGGGTGCATGAGCTAGTCATACTATATACATGCATGATCCATATGAAAGTTATCATATCAAGTGTCAGTCTGGTCAAAATGAAGCATTCACACTATTTATATGTGATATATGCTTAAGATAGTCATTATTTGTACCTATAATATGTGTATTAGCTAGAGTCACCCTATGTATATATGATGTATTTTTGAGCCAATCATTGTGTGAACATGGGATGTTGGAATGATATGGCCACTATGTCATTTGTTTTTGTTTGTAAACTAATGATCATTATTGAACCATACTTTATTCGAATGTTTTTTTATTGTTGTATTATAATTGAATCAATTTGAAAGTGAAACAAAGGAAAAGAGAGGGGGTGAAATAGGTAGACCTAAAAATGAGGGACCTATGCCAAAAGTAGAAAGTGGGTTTCCACCTAATCACAAATCCACCATTTACATGTACATTAGGAAGAGGGATAGTTTCACAAATGATTAGAATTGACTTGCAATCCTCAAGGTGAGTCAACCCTAGGTTTGGACACTATGTTGTCTTAACTTCCTTATGACAAAAATGATTGAACAACAATCATGGGAGAAGAATAAAAATGCATTAACAATCAAAATTATGAGATCTAACACTTGAAACACAAATTATTATGATAATATTAATAGAAACAACCATTAACCAACAAATCTGAGAAGGTTAAGATGGTATATACCTAGCTCCAAAAGTGGGTTTCAGGCTCTATTGAAGGACATATTTTCCCAAGGGTGAATGGGTCTCTATATAGGGCTCTAAAAAATCTTTTTGTGGTCCTTTTATGTTGGATCTAAGGTTTTTGACTATCAAAAAGATGGAAATAAAACCTATAGGTGATTTTTTGTAACTTGACAACTTTGATGAAAACTTTGACAACTTTGTAAAATTGCACTTTTGTTCCAATTTCAATCCTTCTTCACCTACAAATCTGCAAACACACAAAGAGGACAAAAAATGTTTGTTTTTGATGTACAAGGGTTTTCCTTGGTCAAACCCTAGTTTGGTAATTAAACCTTGATAATGAAATTGTTACACTTTATGTGTTATTACCTATTTACTATTACTTTGTTTGGTTAAAATGCTTTAATATATGAATGTGTTTTGTATATGAATCTTGACGGAAATATGATGAATTAATATTTTATTCAATTTGATGTTTTATAATCATTCTGAAGATGAAATATATGATGCATATGGATGTATTGTTATCGGCTAACTATTATTGTAATGCAATAAGTTGGATGCAAGAACAAATGCAAACCTCCCAAAGAGAGGGGAAGTATAAATTAGGATAAGAACTTGGTTTGGTAACCCTTAATGAGCCTAATTGAGCATACACACAATCACATCTTAGTTGGTCTAAGTTGGGTCAAGTTAGTTTGGGGAAATGGTAAGTGATCTTCAGTTTTGCTTGTGAATGTTTATATTGGTTTATGACCTTGTTAGAATGAATGTTTTGATTGGGTAATGTGATTAATTATTTATGTTGAGTGAAATTCCTTCCTTGTGTGTTCATATTTATATTGATGAAGTATATACATAATGATCCAGGAGTATCATGGTGTATTAGCAATCCTGTGTTACCAAAAACTATTTTATTTTCTTTTATTTTTCTTTGTTCGATTTCAATAAGGGCCAAGGTTGTGAGGAGTCATGGTATTCCAAGTTTTCCTAACCTATGTTGTGGGTTTTTGTATTTTTGAAACCTTCTGGCTTGGCACTCTCTTTGTTGTCAGTGAGTTGTGGGTTTTCAAAAATTTGCAACCTCTGACAAGAGGTTCTTAAGTTTGGGTTTTTGGCAACAGAGCAATTGGAGTGAACATCAACGAGACTTCCTTGTATCAGTGGGAGGTGATTTGTGGTTTCTGTGATATGACGCTAGTTGACTCGATAGCTTGAGAAGAACGAATGGTGTGGTGGTCAATGACGATGGATGGCGAGTTTGGTCACAACACCTAGCAAAGGGATATTCGATGTATTCCTCATCATTGTTGTGGAATAAATATTCATTGAACGACTTGGTGAAGCTGCTAATAATGATATAATGACTACAAATGTATGAATGATAGTTTGGAATGTGAACCAACATAGGGAGTGGAACAGATCACAGATATGATGGAGGTCAAATCAAATCACTTATACAGGAGAATGCATTGAACACATAGTTGGCCCTAGGGTCTGACGAGGAAGAGGGGATGGTATTTGGTAGACTCTATCAGATAGAAAAGAAAAAGAAAAGAAAAGCGGGTTGGATGGTGGTGCATGGCAGAAAAGAGAAAAGAGGAACAAGCCCATGTACTACCAAAAAATGGCATAAAATTTTTGATGACGAGTTTTTTGTAGGTGTTGCATGTAAGATTGTAGAGGAACCCATGAGCTTCAAATTGTTTTAGTCTTTTGCATGTTTGAAGTTAAGATAGTTGCAAGTTTTCTCTTCATGGTTTCTATTCATATTATGTATTGGTAGCCTTTTCTTGTGGTATTTTGTGAGGTTTCGTGATCCTATTTAAAGGGGAGAGACTCCCCTTTTATGTCAATGGTATTAGAGCATAGAATGGCCTCCACCTAGAAGTGCTACCGAGGTGAGATCATTTCATGGTTTGGAAAGTTTTTACATAAAGTTTACTAGAGGTTTCAGTAGTATTTGTGCACCACTAACTGAGACCATGAGAGGAGATAAAAAGGATTTCAAATGGACCACAGGAGCAGCAAGAAGCTTTGATTTGTTGAAGGAAAAAGTGACTAAACAACCTGTTTTAGCACTTCCAAATTTTGACAAGGTGTTCTATGCTGATTGTGATGCAAGTGGTAATGCTATTGGGACTATCCTAAGTTAAGAAGGTAAACCTGTTGCTTATTTTAGTGAGAGGTTAAATGATGCAAAAACAAAATATTTAGTGTATGATTAGGAATTCTATGTCATTGTACAAACATTGAAAAAGTGGAGACACTATCTTTGATCTAAGGAGTTTGCTTTATTTATTGATCATCAAGCACTTTAGTATTTGAATAGTCAAGGGAAGCTAAATAAAAGTAATATGAAGTGGGTAGATTTCTTGCAAAGTTATAATTTTTTTTTAAACATAGGAGTGGGAAGTATAATAGGGTTGCAAATTCTTTGAGTAGAAGACAAGGTTTGTAGATTGAAATGTAGGTTGAGGTGGTTGGATTTGATGAGTTGAAGGAGTTGTATGGAGAAGATCTAGATTTTGGAGAGGCTTGGAAGGATTGCAAGGAGCCCATTACTAGTGATAGAACCAAGTGGTTGGATTGTTGACTCCAAGATGGCATGTTGTTCAAAGGTAACAAGTTGTGTATTCCTAGGATTTCAATGAGAGTGAATTTGATTAAGAAAAAAAAATAGTGGAGGACTTGCAGGACATTTTGGTTTTGATAAAACCATAGCACTTGTTGGAGAGAAGTATTATTGGCCTCGGTTTCAACAAGATATCAAAAAATTTGTGCAAAGTTGTAGTATTTGTCAAGTAGCAAAAGGGACTAGTTAGAACACAAGGTTATATCAACCACTACCAATACCTGAGAGGCCATGGGAGGAGATTAGTATGAATTTTATTTTGGGTTTTCCAAGGACCCAAAGGGGACATGATTCCATATTTGTTGTTGTAGATAGATTTTCCAAGATGGATCATTTTATTTCATGCAAGAAGACTACAGATGCTATGAATGTGGCAGAATTGGTTTTCAGGGAAATAGTGAGATTACATGATCTTCCAAAGAGCATTGTTTCAAATAGGGATACAAAGTTTGTGGGGTGCTTTTGGAGGAATTTATGGAAGAAGATGAAGACTGATTTGAAGTTTTTTCAGCCTACCATCCACAAACAGATGGTCAAATAGAGGTGGTAAGTAGAAGTTTTTGTAATTTGTTGAGATGCCTAGTTGGAGATAAGCCAAAAGGAGTACTAGTAAATCTTTGTTCCAAATTGTTTATGGTAGTAGCCCAAGATTTGTCTCAGATCTGAAAAATATTGATAATGTTGAGAGGAAGAGTGCAAAAGTAAAGAAATTTGTTGAACACATAAAGAACATACATAAGGAGGTACAAAATCATATCAACAAAATGAACTTTCAGTACAAGTCTAAGGCTAATTTGAAGAGGCGACATAAGGAGTTATAGGTTGGTGATGAGGTAATGGTACACTTGATAAAAGAAATATTTTTCAGTTGGTACCTATAACAAGTTAAAAATGAAGAAGTTTGGACCTTGCCAAATTGTGAGTAGGCATGATTCAGGTAACGCATATGAAGTAGAGTTGCCTAGTGGACTTAATATTTCACCTATATTCAATATTTCTGATCTAATAAAGCTTCATGAGGATGAAAATGATGAAGGTACCATAGGTGAAACAATTCATATACCAACACCTACTTTAGAAGGGGGGAAAATAGAAATAATTTTGGATAGTAGGGTGAGTAGGAATACTAGACACAAACAATGCTTCAAGTACTTGGTCAAATGGTTTGGAAGGCCTATTGACGACTCATCTTGGTTGTTAGAAGTTGAAGTTGAATGTATTGGTTACCCTTTTGAGAAGTGATAGGGTCACTTTTCTTCTACCTTGGGTGTCTAATGTAGGAGCATCCATGGTGTACTGGCAATCCCGTGTCACCAAAATATATTTATTTTCTTTTATTTTACTTTGTTTGATTTCAATAAGGGTCAAGGTTGTGAGGAGTTGTTGAATTCCAATTTTTCCTAACCTATGTCATGGGGTTATGTATTTTTTAAACCTTTGAAATTGGCACTCTCTTTGTTGTTAGCGGGTTGCAAGTTTTCAAAAATTCGTAATCTTCGACAAGAGGTTCTTAAGTTTGAGTTTTTGGAGATAGAGTGATTGGAGTGAACAATGGCAGGACTTCCTTGTATCAGTGAGAGGTGATTCATGGTCTCTTTGATATGACGTTGGTTGACTCAATAGCTTGACAAGAATGAATGGTGTGGTGGTCAACAACAATGGATGGTGAATTTGCTCATGACACCTAGCAAAGCAATATTCAATGTATTCCCCATCGTTGTTGTGGAATACATATTCATTGGATGACTTGGTGAAGCTGCTAATGATGATATAAGGGCTAAGAAAGTATGAATGAGAGTTTGGACTGTGAACCAACATAGGGAGAGGATTAATTGGTCCAATTGCACCAATGACCACTATAAATGAAGATTGATCCCCAAGGCAACAAAATAGATCACAGATATGATGGAGGTCAAATCAAATCAATTGTACAGGAGAATGTATTGAATGCATATTTGGACCTAGATTCTGATGGGGAAGAGGGGATAGTATTTGATAGACTCTATCAGATAAAAGTAAAAGGGAAAGGGGGGGGGGGGTTGGACGGTGGTGTATGGAAGAAAAGAGAAAAGAGGAACATACCCAAGGACTACCAAAAAAATGGCACAAAAATGTTGATAATGAGTTTGTTGTATACGTGTTGCATGTAAGATTGTAGAGGAACCCATGAGCTTCAAATTTTTGTAATCTTTTGCATGTTTGAAGTTAAGATAGTTGCAGTTTTTCTCTTCCTGGTTTTTGTTCATATTATATATTTGAACCCTTTTCTTGTGGTATTTTGTGAGGTTTCATGATCCCGTTTAAAGGGGAGAGACTTCCCTTTTACATCACATAAAATTTATATACATGTACATATGTACGTGTCTACAATAAACTAATACATATGAGTAAATATTTGCATGAGTATAAATAGGTAGACGTATATACGCATGCTCATTGATGGATTACCCATATGCATGGGAATATTGATTGGACAAATGTGACATATATATACACTTCATTTATATATGTCAATCAATGAAAATGAGAATGCATATACATGTATATGTAAGGATATTAAAATAATGTTATATATACATAATGTGTATATATATACGTAATGTATATATATTAATATATATGTATATAATTATGTATGTACATATATATTAATATGTGTATATGTGTGTATATATACAATTATTCTAATATATGTTTATATATATTAATCAAAAAATTTAATGTATTTTGTATTCATGTAGATACAATTATCTATATATATATATATATGTATGTATGTATATTATGTGTATAATATATATATTAATAATATGTATTATATATATGCATTGATTGTTATATATTATTTAAGCACTTTAATTAAACATAGTGCAGTTGTTGATATATTAAAAATGTTATGAAGTAAGTTAAGCGCAATAATCTAGCATTGCCTTATAAGCAACTAAGGCTAAAGATTAGAGTGTTGTGCATAAAGCATATGAAGAATAAGTCAATGATATTTATGCATTGAAGTAAAGGAGAATACAGTTAGATGGTACAAGTAAATGACTACATATTTTACATTGTTTACTAAGTCTGTAACCGTGCATAAGAAGAGGGTGCTAGATTACGAATATGTGGTGCCAAAAACTGTGCAATGTGGGAAACAATACTTGAAGTCTAAACCTGTACCATTTCTTGGTAAATTCATGTGATAAGAAAAAAAGTTAGTCAATGCAAAGATGATAGAAATATGAGAGGGTAGTTGACTTGCAAATCAAATAGGAAACCTGTAGAGAGACATCGTTGCCCCTTGACTCAATAAAAGAGTCATGTTGTCTCAAGAATGAAGTCAACTCAACCATTCTATGAGATTGGAAATATAAGGACTTTCATGCACATTGCAATCTAACAGTTTAAATTAGTTGAGTCGTTGCATGGGAATAGGAAGGTGGTAGAATTGTTAGCTTATTTATAGCCTTTGGATGCTCAAATTTTAGTATATATAGAGGTTATCTCTATACCATTTGTTACACTTTTCATTCTAATTACTTTTTTGTTATTATGCTATATTTTTTGTGCAAGTGAATTAAAGAGCTTGAGAGTTAGTGAGTTTCTTTGTTATTTTGAATTTGTAATTATTGAGAAAATTGGTAAGAGGATAGAAGTGAAAGTTAGGATGAACTTAGAAGAAGTATCAAGTGTGCTTGTGGAATTGAGCTAGGGCTCTAAGGTAATATCAGTTGAAGCATTTATACATGCATGCTGATTTATGTTCCTTTCTTATTTATGTTTGAAAGGTTATTTATTTATGGTTGCCTTGTTTGAGAAGGATTGATTTAAATATATGTTATGATGCTTTGGATAAGCTTTCATGTTCTTGGTTGATTCTAGCTTTGGTGAAACCTTTCTATTGGATTAATAATTATATAAATCATATATTAGAATTTATATGACCATGTTTCTATTTATACTTCACATAGTTTGTCAATACTATACATAGTTTTTCAATACTATACAAATGCAGCATGAAATGTGAAGTGGGGTATGTATTGATGTCTTGATGTACTTTAGATGTAAATGTTAGTTGACATAAGTTTTTAGCTTGGTTATTCCTAGGGTTAGAATAATCCATGGGAAAGTGTGTAACCTAGTTAGTCAAATTATTATGTCATCACTTTCTTCTTTTTGGGATGTATGCTAAGATTATGAATGGTCAAAACCAAATCAAGCTAGGAAGGTGGGTGAGCATGTGACCTCCACTCTAAATTTTGAGTTGAATACTTTGGCCAAAGTAGTGTAAGTAGCCACTATTTACATTGTCAGTTCATTGTGATATGGATTTACATACTAGGTAGGGATTGTCATACTTGTAGGTTGTATCCACTGTATGGTAGCTTTAGATATGTAGGACACAACAACATGCTCCAAGAAGGCTAGTATTATGATGTTACCAAACCAATCTCTTTGTTGAAGGGTATGGCCATCTTACTAGTTTGGTAGATATGTGTGGGATTGTAGTAAGTCTATGGTTGGCAAAAAAGTGCTTGAGTGATGCTTCTCCTCATGCAGTTGGCAGCCAAGATTTGAGGAAGGACATTTGGACTATTTTTATCTCTATTTCAATAATTTCATTGAAGCAATGTACGTAATCATGAATCCATCTCCATGGAAATTGTAAATGTGTAATATCATCTTGAAATTATGTAATGTGTAATTGCTACTTGTATTAATGAAATGATTTTTATTTATGCAATGGGAAAGTTTGAAATGGTTTTGTTTCAAATGTGCATTTTTCATTCAAAAGAAAATAAATTTTGTATTTGTTGTAATGTTAATAGCATAAAGTGTTCACTTGTGGTAAAACATAGTAAAATTTACTAGGTAGAACAATGGGCATGTTACACGTGGTAATAGAGCTACTAGGTTCAACTCTAGAACCTATGTGCTCACTATGTTTCCATCCAACATTATATGAGTCTAATGTTTGGAAATTCTTGTGCCAATATGGTGTGTCTCAAGATGGCTGCATGGAAGTTAGTAATCAATAATGAGTTCTACCTAAGGGCCTAGAAGGAAAAGGAAGCCATTGTTTGAACCATAGAGGGGACCAATTATGACAACACCATTTGCCTGAGTGACTCTAAGACTTTTAGTCATTCCCTATCACGAATCATTCAAGAGAGAAAAAGGATGTGAGAGGATGCCAACTTTGTACATCCTATCTCTCTGACCAAGTCAAAATCTTTACCACTTTCTAGAGATATTCCCTCAAAATGTAGTGTTAATCTTGTCATGATCTTTAGGGACCCTTGTGTTCTTCCTATGTTAAAATTTATTGTGATACCCTCAAGTGGTGAATCAGAGGGATAAGTTCCCTAAAATTATGTATCTGAGGATAGGTCAGAGGGTTATTTCCCTTTTGATGATGTATGTGAACAAAAATATAAGGGGTATACCCCATGTAGTTATGTATTAGAAATTGAACCTGAGAGATAATCTCCCTTAGACTATTTTAATAGTCATTCCATGTAAGCTCAAGGATATTGAAATCCTTTTTGATCTTAATGAAAAACATGTTTTGGAAAAACTTGTTTATGAGTTTTTTTATGAAATTTCTTATGTTAATGTTTGTTCTTTTGAAAAAAATTTAGAATATTAAGTAAAATTTCTTAGATCTGATTAAAATGAAACCTCTAGGTGTAATTTTTTTCTTGAGAAAAATGGTTAGAACAAGAACTAACCTTGGGGGAAGTCAAGAAGTAGACCAAGGTGTTGAGAATGTCAAAGCTAAATTGGATCACATGTTGGCTATGGTGGATGAAACAAGAGAAAGAATAGGAAACATCAAGAAGGAGGTAAGGGGAAAAGAAAAGGGAGGAACAAGAAGTTCCCAATAATGAAGAGTTCCCAATAATGAAGAAGAAGGGGAAAATTATTGTGATCACACCTAATCTAGTGAACATGAGGATGATGAGTCACAATTTAGGTTGGAAGTAACCAAAAGAAAACAACTAGAAAGTAAGTTATCTTGGGATATGAGAAAGATCACACCTCCAAAATTTGAAGGTAGTACTAGTGGGGATGCGACCGAGGCATGGACCATGGAGATGGAAAAGTATTTTGAAATCAAGAATTACTTTGAGGTTACTAAGGTTTTTTGGGGAGCTTTTCAGTTCGTTGGTGAATTATCCAACTGGTGGATGAATAAAAAGATGGAGCTTGGGCTCAATTCTTTAAGGCTTACTTGGAGTGAATTTGTGGAAATTTTCTAAAAGTAATGGTTACCTCAATTATTCTATGATCAAAAGCTCACTGATTTCCAAAACCTGGAGCAAGGAGATTCCTCAGTGAATGAATATTGGGAGAAGTTCACTCATCTCCTGAGGTATGCACCCATGTACCAAAATGATGAGTAGTTTTTCATATGAAGTTCATCATGGGTCTCAATAACCAAATAGGTGGAGAGGTAGATATACATAGTCTTGCTACCATGTACCTAGTATATGAGAAAGCCATTAAGGAAGAGCAAAGGCTTAAATCTATCTCGAATTGCCATGAAAAGAATTAAAAGAAGCTTAATTGGTCACAAGCCAATCAAGCTTCGAAGAAGCCTAGTGAAGGTTAAGGTTCTCAAAGGTAAGGGGACAAGGGACCCCAAAATAATTAGAATGAACCAAGAAGGGATCATAGGGGGAACAACTTCACTATTAATGCTAGTGGAAATGAAGGTAATCTTGGAAGTTCTGTGAAAAGGAAGGGACCAGTGAAAAGATTTTTACATATGGTGGATATCACTTTGAAAACTAGTGTCCCAACAAACCATCAGGGTCACAAACACATGGGAACCCTCTTCCTCCACAACAAGCTACATTCTAACAAAGGATTCATGATGCATTAGACAATGGACAAGCACAGTACAAATTTACTCCAGTAGAAGTTTTGGGTACTTTGTTTGGTACTCCCATCTCAATTTTAATAGATACTGGTGGCACAAAAAAAAATTGTTTCTCCTAGTATAGCTAGTAAAATGTCTAGAAAAGTTGGCTACATGGAAAAGTTTTAGATTTTTGAATATGCAAACCAGACAAGAGCTAAGGTGGATAAATGTGCATTCAAAGCAAGGGTTTATTTTTTGAGTTTCTCTACAAAAGTGAATTTGTACATAGCTACCTTAGGTTCATATGATGTCATCTTAGGGATGAATTGGCTATGGAAACTATAATGTCGAAAAAAGTATCCCTTTTTCACACTTAATTGGGGAATAATTGATATTAAAATGGGCTTAATTTTTCCTTAATTTAGTGGTGTAATGTCTTTTACACATTCACATTTGTATGATGTTCAAAATGAAAACCTGGAATTCACAAATGAGAATCAACATGCATTCAACATCATATCAATGAAGTATTTACAAATGAACACAAATATAAGAAATGAAATACTAATTACTTAGAAATCAAACACATGCATTCAAAAGGAAAATCACTCCATTGTTATCCTATCTACACGATCTTGTCTTTGCTCTCATATTTTGGCAGCAAAAAGCACAAGACGCTATGTAGAATGAATTTGATCAAAATGAAATTGGAGTCCCTCTAAAGTGAGGAGGAAGAGAGCTTATATAGATGTCCTCATGAGTGGATCCACATTTCGGGAAGAATGTGGGATAAAAGAGTGAAATGGAGAAATGGAAATTTATCCCACATTCCATTAATTAAGTGTAATTTGTAATATGTTGAAAATTAAGGATAATGGATTTATTAAATGATATGAATAGGAGAAGGATAAATAAGATGAAATAATGGATTAATGAATATGAAATATGATTTAATGTATGAATATAATGATTATGTATAAAATGTGTAATGGATGTATTTAAATGGTTATGGATTAATGATCAATGAAATGGATGAGTTAATGATTATGCAAATGGTTAAATGATTTATGTAGATAACTAAATGAAATATGAAATAGATAAATATGATTATGAGGAAATTTTTATGCATCTACGTTTTTCCCTTCTTTGAGACAATGTATCCTATCACATTGTTTCAAAGAAAAATTGATGAACTGATAAATGCCCCAAAGATATCTTGGTAAGGATATTGATAAATATAATATGCCCCCTTGAGAGATTGATTGAACAGATTGTAAGAAGATTAATCTATCAATATATTATGATAAAATCATTAGGTGATTGATATTGTGCAAGTGATTAAGAAGTGATGCACATTTGATGAAAATACATAGTTGATGGCCGTAATTGAACAATTGATGGAAATGATCAGTATAGCCAAGTTGATGAGACAATTAAGTTGATCAAACTGACTAAGATTGATGCTAGCACAAAACAATGATTGATTAATAGATTGAGTGATCAAGGAGTAGATTGATTGATTTGATATTTGGATTAAAAGACAAGCATTAGTTATATAAACCAATTAATCATTCTTTGAAATAAGGAGCATGAAGAAAATGCAATGATGAAGGAAACAAATGATGGATAAAAAAATATATGAAGGAAATGGAGGTGATGAAGCTTCTTGTGGTTTACGAAGTGCTTTATCATCATAGAGCTTATTATGTTGCAAATTAGTATAAGCATATAGATAACATGAAAGTCTAGATGACTTGAATATTGTTTACATTTTTATTTAGTAGTGAAGTATAAGCTTCTAGGTATAAGGACCTTAGATGACCTGAATACTCATTGGATGGAAGACACTATCAGACAAAGAATGCTCTCATCCACTGTAGACTCATAGGTCCTTGATGATTTTAGACAACCATGTCTTAAGACGAGTCATCTTGTGAATAAGAAACAATCCACAGATAGCAAATAAGTGAAAATGCCCCCTCCTCACCTCTCTAGTCCAAGAAATCCTCAAGAAGCTAAAATACATGCCACCATAGATAAAAATCATTAAATGATCAAATATTGACAAACAAACAGGCATCATGCTTCCATGTAGAACTAATTCTTGCCACTATTTATGTGTTTGATTGGAATGAATTGATAGGTATGTGTCAATGCCTGTTTGATTGTCAATTGTGGCACATTTCAATTTTGTTGAAGTTCAAAGTTGTGTAGCGATCTAAAAGTGTCACTGTTTTTGGAATTTTTTTGAAGTTATGTGATTTTTTTGTGGATTTTAAAAATATTTGATGCTTTTGGATTTTCTAAATTTTTTTCTTTTTGGATTTTTTGCATTTTTTTTGGATTTTCTAAATATTTTATTTTTATTTTTATTTTTTAGGACTTTTTTTTTATTTTTTTGAATTATTTTTGGACTTTTTCCATTTTTTAATATTTTTTCAGGACTTTTTAAAGAGGGAATGACATGAAATGTGATATATGCTTGGTTGAAGAAACTAGATCAAAATGAAAGTTTCACTACAAAACATGTCACACAAGCAACATATTTCTTGTCAAAAGATGATAATGGTTGATTGATTAAGATGTCAAGAATGATTGATTCCATAAAGCATGATGATGATAAGTACTTAGGATCAATGATTCCTCTAAGTACAATAATATTGATGATTGGTTGACAATTGATTGACGGAAGATATTAGGATTGGAGAATGTTTTTCAGCTAGGATTGAGTATGATTTGTATGCTAAGGTTTGAGGTTGCAAAGGTACATGATGGCCCACCCTGGGGTAGTGTAATCATGTATAAATGATAAGGATGTGAACTATGATGGAATGGTAATGTATAAGGATATGAAATCAAATCCAAAGCATGCATTTGAATTTTTTCCCCTAATCTCATCAAGATCAAAGGAAGGAAATGTGACATGGATTTTAATATAAGCTAGGAGATATGAAATGGAGGAATGAAAGGATAAGGATATTGGATGGGATGATCAAGATCAAATAGATAAGATATGGACACAATGACTAAGTATTTTTCCCCTATTCCTCACCAAGACCATGGAAGGGAAGAAAGGATGTATTTAGATAGAATGATGGAATATGGATAAGGTGAAGGATATGGTACAAAAGATATGGATAAAGTGTATAAGGTGTATGATTTTCAAGAAGATCCTTAACCTTGTCAAGATCAAAGGTGGAAAGGTAAAGGATGGACATAAATAGGATGATGGACATGAATGACAGGATGGATGAAACTTGCCCCCAAGTGTAGAGTGCAAGAGAAAGGGAAAAAAAATAGGATATAAATGAGGATAAATGAAAATGGGAGGTAGTATATGCATGATAGGAAGATGGAGGGAGGACTCAAGCATCAAGTTCCATGACTAATATCCCTCGAATATGTGCTCTAATAAACCATGGCAATGGGAATTGGACTCATAAATGTTGATAGAATAATGGCATGATGGAAGAAGCTTAGGACTTATTCAAAGGTTTGGATTAAAGGAGGATAATGAGGGATGGATCTTGGATAATGTGTAGGAGGTTGGAATTCTTGTTGATGGTTATATAGAAAGGATAATAGGATCAACATTGACACACTTCTTGAAGGGTGGTGGAGTGATGGAGGAAAAAAGGAGTTTAAAGGTGATAGGTTTTTAGATGGACGATTGGAGGAAGCTTTTGGATTAGCAAATTTGGATGCCAATATAGATTTTATTGCTTCTATGAGACTTCTGGGAATCCAAATGGATTTTGACTTTGATTTTTTCTTTGTGGGCCTTTGATATTTTTCTTTTTGCTTTATGGACCTTTGTGGCCTTTGAAATTTTTTTTTTGCTTTGTGAGCCTTTGTGGCCTTTGAATTTTTAATTTTTGATTTATGGGATTTTGTGGCCTTTAATTTTTTTTCTTTTGAATTTGTATCATATTTTCTTTTATTTTTGCATGTCTCTTCAAGGAGACATGTTGATCCTTTGATATATGTGTATTTTGATATGGAAGCTTTTGACATTTGGTACCAAAATTGCTTCCAAGAGAAATGAGATAGGTAGATGGAGATGAATGATATGGAGGTATAATTTTTAGAGGGAATCAAGGATGTGTGCCTTTATTGTTCTTGATGAATAGGAGATGGAGGGATGTAGGGCCCCAACATGGATGGAAGGGTTGATGAACTAGGGTTTGGATGATAAGGACAAATGATGGATTGAAGGTTTGATGGACTAGGATAAGAACCTAGGATAGATAGAAGGTTTGATGGACTAGGATAAGAACCTAGGATAGATGGAAGGATTTATGGACCAAGGATAAGAACCCTAGGATAGATGGAAGGTTTTATGGACTAGGATACTTAGGTTTATTTTGATAGAATATGGACTTATAATGGGTACCAATGTCTTGAGTGTGAGGTGTATAACCAAGACCTTGATAACATGGATTTTCTTGGATATAAAGGGGCTCTAGGATACCTTGTTCATGAAGTCCTAATCCTTTCCCTTTGTAGTTCGTACTTTGACACATTCATTTTCCAATGGGATATGTATTATTTATGAAACAAGATGCAAGTCCATCATGAGGTGTATGTGATATGGAAGGAATAACAAGGTCTTGGAGAAAACCACCTTGGATAAAAGTGAAGGAATCCATTTTATAGTTAAGGGGCTCATGGATAGCTTGAATAGGGATGATAGACTCTTGTGGAGGATTGTAATCATAAGGGGAATTATTATGGGTGATAGGATCTTGACATGGGGATGATGGGGTACTTTTATCTTGACTTGGAAAAGGATCATGAGGTGTAGGAGATAGGGTAGTTTGATCTTTATTAGGTATGGAACCATCATGAAGTGGTATGAAAGGCATAACTTGATCATGAGAAGGATGAAAACCATCATGGAATGAAAGGGTATCCTTGAATGGAGGTATATCTTGATCTTGATGAGGAAGGGAATCCTGAGATTTTGTGGAAAGCATATCTTGATCATCATATGGTAGGGCATCATTGGATATGATTGAAGAACTATTATTCTCTTGGGATGCAATGGAATCATGAGATGGTATGGATTCATTAGATGAGGTGGAAGGAGGACTTAGAAGGATACTTTTCTCTTGAGATGGAAAGGGATCATCTTGGATGAAACAAAAAGAGATAAGGGGATCATCATGAGGTTCTTGAGAGATGGGATCTTGGTCAAAGATTGGAGGGGATTGGAGATTTTTTGTATCATTGGATGGAGTGGAAAGAATACTTTGATCTTGATGTGCAAGGGAGTCTATGCTAGCATTCTTTGGACTAAGAGATTGACATGAATCATTGTATGTAGATGGTATGATGGGAGAGGATGGTTGGATAGATTCGTTAACTTGGCTGAAAGACTTATGAGGTTTATTTTGAATTATGGGTGATGAAGATAGATGAATGAAATGGTAGGATTGCACAATATTATTTTTGTTTGAGGACTTAGATTTGGGTTTGTCATTTAGCCTTTGCAGAAAGTTATGATCATTGAACTTGGATGATGTAGTTTTGGGTGAGGATAAAGGCTTATGAGATGATTTCACTTCATTCAAATTTTGGGATTTTAGCTCTTTTTTAAGCTCTCTTAAATGATAGTCAAGATATTCAATCCTTTGGTCTCATTCATAGGTCATAGATGAATATGAAGGATAGTGGTCAGACATGTTTGGTTGATGGTTTTGGGAATGTTTTGAGGTGTTTAGGGATGGTTAGAGATTATTAGTGAAGTTTGGGAAGCTTATGGATGGTTTAGGGATGATTATTGTGATGGATGAAGCATGAGACCCAAAGGTTGTGATAGGTGATGATGTTTGATTGAGATTGAAAATATTTGTGACAAGAATACAATTCAAACATGAAAGCACAATATCTAAATGTTTTTACATGACTCAAAGAAAAGTACAACCTATGATTGGCTAGGACAATATTTGTTGGGAGAACTTGGATTTCTCTAGCCACACCTATTCAAAGTAGATAGCTTAGAATTTTGGTGGCACTGGCTCCCCCTTACATGACACTCACTTCTCGAGTGTGTACCAAACTTTGAATTCCCAAAGACCTGAAGATCTCAAGGAATTTTCTATCTCTACTTTGAACTGTGAAAATGTGGGATAGCTTCAAAGGTCTAACCTCCTATGCCAACAAATAGAAGAATTTTGGCTACTAAAAATATGAGGTGTCTAGTAGGGGATTACCATAAAAAAAGATCCTATCTATATTATCCTGAGAACTAGGAGGCCTATGTTGGAAATAGGTTGCCATTAAATTGCAAATCCTAAACATTAATTATTTCATGTATCTCCTTGTTTCTTGGAATGTGTTCAACAACACTAAGATTATTGTGAGATTAATATTTGATGAAATAATCATGATTATTGACATTTATAATTAATTCTAAATGTAAGAAGCATGTGAGGGCGTCCATATTGAGTTCCTAAATAATAGGGACACATGGGACACTCACATGGTAAGGTGAAACTCACCTTGTGTCTAGTTAACTATACAGAGTAACAATTAACACTTCTGAATGCATGTAAAGATCCTAGGAGTTAGGATCTGATGTTTGCATGCTTTAAGTTTAGTTAAGTTCAGTTAAGTTCAGTTAAGTTTAGTTCAGATCAGTTTAGTTTAGTTTAGTTTAGTTCAGTTCAGTTCAGAATCAGTTTAGTTTAGTTCAGTTCAGTTCAGTTCAGTTTAGTTCAGTTTAGTTATCTTTAGTTGCATGCAAGTGCATGTTGCATGCATGTTGGTTATTTTGAGTTGCATGTAGTTAGCTTTAGTTAACTTGTAATGCATGTCTAATAACATTGAGTTGTATGACAGATAACAGGGATGACCATTCTTTGGAAATGGTGTTGAGTAAATGTTTCAGTTAACAAGAAATCACTTGGAGCCAACTTGGGCACCCAAGATGCTTTCTTCAAATTAACTTCAATGCATGATAAGATATTTCTAAAGACTCTGTTAAGTGGGACCCTCTTTTGGGTGCCATCTTTGAGGAAGAGCTTTGTAATTATCACCGAAGTGAAGTAGAAGTTGTAGCTTCAGTTTGGGACGCCCAAATGGGTAAAGCACATGTTCTAAGCTTTGGTCTTCATGGTATAACTCAACTTGAAGGAATATGGTGTACCTTTTCAAGGGCTTGAGCTTATGCATTGTAATTATCACCATTTGGAGATTACAAGGTTGCATATTGTCTCTATATTTCATTCAAGTTGAATAGAGTTATTGTAATTGTTATTGCAGGTACCAACAAGATTGGTAAAGACAAAAGAAGCATTCTCAAGCAAGAATTGGAGCTATTGTAATTCAGAGTTTGAATAATAGAATAATTCTTGGTAGAGTTTTTTCCCAAAAGGGTTTCTCCACGGTATATCTTGTGTGATCCTTCTATTATCTTGTCTAGTTCTTCTAAATAATTCTTTCTACATTCTACAACAATAAAATGGATTAATCAAGATAATCACCCACAAAGAATATATGTAACAAAGAAAAGACTTACGTAGATCAGCAATATTAAAGTTTTACAGAGTATTAAGCTAAGAAAACACCTCATTTTTCAACATTTGGTATTAGAGCTGAGGTTAGGTAGAGTATTGGGACGCCTTTCTCTTAAAAGATTTGAGGTTTTTTAGCTTAGTGGGAGCTCTTATTATTTTTGTTATTTGCTGATTTTGGAATTAAGTTTTGTTACAATGAATTCAAGGTTAGAGATTGAAAGGTTCAATGGTTCTAACTATGAAATGTGGAAATTAAAAATGGAAGATCTTCTTGAAGAAAGAGATCATTGGTTAGCGGTTAATAATGAGACAAAGACACCTACAACTATTTCAGATGAAGATTGGGCTAAGTTAGATAAAAAGGCAAGAGGAACAATAAGGTTATGTCTTGCTGATGCTGTTCTTTTGAATGTTTCAATGGAAACTAGTGCATATAAATTATGGAAAAGAATAGGGGATATTTATCAAACTAAGAGTCTCACAAATAAGTTGTATCTAAAAAGGAAATTATATTCATTGAAAATGAAAGATGGTGATTCAGTAGCACAACATTTAAATACTTTCAATTTAATTCTCAGTCAGTTAGCATCTGTAGATGTAAAGCTTGAGAATAAGGATAAGTGCATTTTATTACTTTGTTCATTACCAAATTCTTGGGAAAATCTAATTGTTGCAATTAGTGTAAATGGTGCAAATCCAAAGATGGACAACATTATTCCTACTCTCCTATCAGAGGAGATGAGGAGGAAGTCTAAGGAGGAAATCCAAGATGCCTTGTTTGTAAAAGATAGGCCTAAGAAAAAGGAGCCTAAGGGAAACAAGGAAGGGAAGGGTAAGTCAGAAGGACGAAGTAAGGTAAAGTGTTGGAACTGTGGGAAACTAGGACATGTGAAGAAGGATTGTAAGAACAAGAAAGAGAGTTTTGATTCTTCTACAGAGGAGTCCTCAGATAATAGTAATGATGCACTGGTTATTTTAGCTAATATTGATTGTGATAACTCTTTGCTTCATGTTTCAGAGTAATCTTCGAAGAGAGGATGGTAGTCACGATGCCATGTGTGACTCGGCATCATGGTTCAATGGGAGTTATTGGCAGTGACTTGGATGCATCATTGGTAAGGTTATCTTCATGTGATTGGGGATATGGTTCGTTCTTGGTTTAGAGTGGTTGCTATTATGTCATGGTTTAACTCTTGACTCTAGATTAGAGTTTTGGCATATTACATGGTTCTCTTGAGACTAGGATGTATAAGTATGTTATGATGCATGTGATCTCATAAGAGGAGATGGTTAGATCATGGATGTCATGTTTATGTTCGTGATTCATGATTGGAGATTTGACAATGATCTTGTGTATTTCTCCTAAGTTTTGGGTACATTAATCATTTTCTTGATTACTTCATGAAAGTGTTGTGTTGTATTTGGAGTTTGGCATGGATTGGTTGGTTACAGGTCCTCATGGATACTTGGAGAAATAGGTGAGGCTGGAATTCTCTTGTGGTAAGAGACATTTGTTGGAATGGTTACTTGTAAGAAAAGTTTTTCAACAGAAAAGACCAAGGATTCTACACCTTGGTTGAATGTGAATTCAACATACTTGGTGGTTTAGCATGCCTCTAAAGAGGTGGTTTGGTTATAGAGGCTTGGGAAAGGTAATGGTTTGGTTGATAATGGGAAGGTATTAATTGAAAAAGTTAACACTTTAATTAATGTTACAGATTATCTTATGAAACCATACAGATAAGTTCTCTTGGTTTTAATCATTTGCTTGGAAGCTTCATGATTATGCAGGTTGCATTTGAAGTTAGCATGGATTGATTAGTTGGTGCAAGAAGGCCATTGGCCTTGAGAATTGTACTTGTTTTATTATTCCTTTTTTAGAATAATTGCAATGTATAATGTCAAGTGGGAGAATGTTGGAAATAGGTTGCCATTAAATTGCAAATCCTAAACATTAATTATTTCATGTATCTCCTTGTTTCTTGGAATGTGTTCAACAACACTAAGATTATTGTGAGATTAATATTTGATGAAATAATCATGATTATTGAAATTTGTAATTAATTCTAAATGTAAGAAGCATGTGAGGGTGTCCATATTAAGTTCCTAAATAATAGGGACACATGGGACACTCACATGGTAAGGTGAAACTCACCTTGTGTCCATTTAACTATACAGAGTAACAGTTAACACTTCTGAATGCATGTAAAGATCCTAGGAGTTAGGATTTGATGTTTGCATGCTTTAAGTTCAGTTAAGTTCAGTTAAGTTTAGTTTAGTTTAGTTCAGTTTAGTTCAGATTCAGTTTAATTAGTTTAGTTTAGTTCAGTTTAGTCAGTTATCTTCAGTGCATGTTGCATGCATGTTGGTTATTTTGAGTTGCATGTAGTTAGCTTCAGTTAACTTGTAATGCATGGCTAATAACATTGAGTTGTATGACAGATAACAGGGACTACCTCCAGTTAATAAGGGATGACCATTCTTTGGAAATGGTGTTGAGTAAATGTTTTCAGTTAACAAGAAATCACTTGGAGCCAACTTGGGTGCCCAAGATGCTTTCTTGGAATTAACTCCAATGCATGATAAGATATTTCTAAAGGCTCTATTAAGTGGGACCCTCTTTTGGGCACCATCTTTGAGGAAGAGCTTTGTAATTATCACCGAAGTGAAGGAGAAGTTGTAGCTTCAGTTTGGGATGGCCAAATGGGTAAAGCACATGTTCTAAGCTTTGGTCTTCATAGTATAACTCAACTTGAAGGAATATGGCGTACCTTTTCAAGGGCTTGAGCTTATGCATTGTAATTATCACCATTTGGAGATTACAAGGTTGCATATTGTCTCTATATTTCATTCAAGTTGAATAGAGTTATTGTAATTATTATTGCAGGTGTGAAGAAGATTGGTAAAGACAGAAGAAGCATTCTCAAGCAAGAATTGGAGCTATTGTAATTCAAAGTTTGAATAATAGAATAATTCTTGGTGGAGTTTTTTCCCAAAAGGGTTTCTCCATAGTATATCTTGTGTGATCCTTCTATTATCCTGTCTAGTTCTTCTAAATAATTCTCTCTACATTCTACAACAGTAAAATGGATTAATCAAGAAAATCACCCACAAAGAATATATGTAACAAAGAAAAGACTTACTTAGATCAGCAATATTAAAGTTTTACAAAGAATTAAGCTAAGAAAACACCTCATTTTTCAATAGCCCACTCCCACTCTCATCCCCATCAAGTCTTGGTGGACCAAGGGTCTCGTGGCTTGGATTCAAATGACGCTAGCCACCCCTTGGGGTACAAATTTCATTCTCCCCCATTTGATATAGCTCACCAAAAAACGTGCTCGAGTTCAAACCCTGAGGTGATGAAATCCCCAGGCAAACCTCTCCTAAAAATAAAAAGAAGACCAATTTGTATTTCTCATCACCCAGGATCACACAAGTAAACAAGGGGAGAGGATACATACACACTAACTCGAGTAACACATAATGTGCACAAACACCAAACACGACAAACGAAGTTCTTTTTAAGCACCAATTGAAATATTTGCTATACTAAAAGATATTTAAAAAAAAAAAATTAAGTCTTCAGAAAACGTCCTACATCAAATGTCATTAGTAGTTTCTCAAAGATGTCTTAGACCAATGGAAAGCTACAAAACCCTATTTAGCACAAGAGGTTAACCTATCAAGATCTGATTATTTGATAATGTCTTCGACTCCAAAATTAAAAATTAAAAAAGGTACCCTATTGAATTTTTGAGAGCTTTCCAAATTCATAAAACATTTAGAAAAATTCCTTTATTTGGACCCTATAGAGCAGATTAATGAAAAACCCACAATTTTTAAACAACAAATGTTTCAGGTAATATATGATGTCAAAATGAAAGATATTAAGAAAAAAAACCCCTCTAAAATTGTGAGCCCTTTCGATATCTATAATTTTTTTAGAAAAAGTCCTTGATTTGCATCCCAGAGAGCAGATTTATGAAAAACCCAATATTTTTAAAGATCAGATGTTTTAGAAAATATATGATGTCAAAATAAAAACTATAAAGAAAAAATTGCCTCTAAAATTGTAAGCCCTTTCCATATCTATAAAAAATTCAAAAAAATGTGTTGATTTGCCTCCAGAAAGCAAGATTTATGAAACATCATAAATTCATTATAACATGTGTAAAACCATTGATAAAATGTTAATTGTTGGAATTTGGATGTTTGAGATGATCCTTACCCTACAATAAAAAAATCAGAAAAAAATTTGCATTTTTTTGGAAGATATGATCAAATTTTTCCAAACTAGGGTTTTTGTCCAAAAAAGATGCAAAACTTGCGACAAAAAGCTACACTATTTTCATATCAATATCACCAGTTGTATGATGCTAAAAATGAAAATATTAAATTCACAAATGATAATCAACATGCATTCAACATCATATCAATGAGTTATATACAAATAAACACAAATGCAAGAAATGAAATACTAATTACTAAGAAATCAAACTAGTGCAGGGGCACCAAGTCCATTTTTTGTTAATAAGGCTTTGTGTTGATTTTAGGGTAAGTTTTGGTGTGTTAATTCTTATTTGATTTTAATAAGGTCTTAATAGACCATTGTAAATTTATTGAGTCTATGTTTGGTCAGATTTAGGAAATGTCTCATTTGCAAATATTGTAAAAGTTGATTTACAACATTACACTTTTTGTCATATTTGGAAGCCCAATGGTTAGGGCATTGAAAATGAAGTTGAACCATTGGTAGGTGTTGGGAAACATATAAAAAGGATTGTAAACCTTGAGGTAGAGGTTGGAGAGTTGGCTTTTGAAGATTAAATAATAAAGTTCCTTATTTTTCCTTGAAAACTCTGTGTTTTTCTTGGTAATCTGTTGTTACAATGTGTTGTATGGTTCCATATAGAGGAATAAAGGTCTAAAAGTTGTTGAATTCAATGGAGGCTTTAAGTAACATCATTTTTGTTTTTTTTTAATTGAATTTCATAGAAATTTAATAGTTTTATTGGTATTTTACTAAGGACAGGTTTGGAAATCTTGTTTGAAGGTTTGAGGGTATAATGCTTTAAACACCCATTCAACTGGTAGAATTGCTTGAAACTTGGTGGAATGGGTGTATTAGGTTAGGTTTAGATGTTAGTGTAGGATTTTAGAGCAGGGAGTAGGGTTTGGAGGATTTTTTATCCTTCCCTAGGATAAATTTCATGAGATTTTGCTTGGAAATGATGTCTAAGAGTTGAAATTTGGAAAAAATGCATTGGGAAAGAGTGGATTATGATTGGAGAAGATTTTACAAACATATTGTGATGTGTTTGAAGCATTGATAAGCTGAAAATAGGTTGGTAATGTTGAGTTTCAATAAACCCTCATGAAACCTAGCCTAAATTGGCATAAACAAGGGTTTTGAGTTTTGAGTAACTTGTGGTTGCTTCTCTGGTTGAAAGTTGTTGATTCTATGTATTTGAGGCCTATTTGAGATCTAAGAATGAATTTTTGTGGTTGGGAAAAATATTAAATGGTAGTTGCTTTGTAAAAGTGCCCTATTTGGGCTTAAGGGGAAGCGTAGCAATAGTGATTTGGGGTTGTGGTCCAAAGTGACCCTATGAACCTTGGTGATATGTTGAAGAGTTCCATAATGGGTATCAAGAAATCAAATCCTTTGGTGGATTTGAGGAGGTTTGTGAAATACATGCTTAAATTTCTTCATTTGGAATACTATAAGGAAATGAAAGTGAATGGTGAGTAAGACAACAAGTTGAAGCTTTTGTGATTTAAATATTGTTTAAACTTGATCTAATTGTGATTGTTTGGAGGTTTTCCTCCCTACTTTGCATTAAATTCTATTAGAGCATAGGTGTTAGATCTTTTGAAGGTGAAAAGTTGAATATTAAAGAAGGGAAAGGTTGAAAGTTGAGGGACAAGATGCCTCCTAAAGGAAGTGGAGTTCTTGCTAGAGAGATAAGGTTGCTAGAGGAGTCACAAGAAGCAATCTTAGCTAGATTTGTAGCATTGGAGACAAAGCAAAGAAGAGGAAAGGCTACTGAAGATGAAAGTGACCGAGAGGAAGAGGAAGAGGGTGAGGATGAAAACCCTCCAAGTGGAAGAGTCCAAGGTGATGATGATTTGGATCCTAATGAGAGAGGGATATTGAATATGCTCAAGGTTGCTAGAGGAGATGCTTCTGGTGAGAAAATAGATATGCCAATGTATAATGGAAAGTTAAATGTTGAAGATGTATTGGATTGGATAGATGTACTAGATAATTACTTGAGTACAAGGAGGTTGTTGAAGAACAAAAGGTAAAGTTTGCAAAAGCTAAGTTGAAAGGGCCTACTCTTACATGGTGGAATTATGTTCAAGAAAAAAGAGTGAAGGGAAAAAAAAATAGTTCATGGGATAGGATGGTGTTAAAGATAAAAATCTATTTTTTTCCAGGTGATCATGCAATACAAACTTTCAAGAAGTTGCAAATCTTAAAGAAAAAAGATAAGTATGCCATGGCCTACATTGAATAATTTCACAAGTTGAGTATTAGGGTTGGTCATGTGGAAGATGAAAATGAAAAGATTGCAAGGTATATGTGTGGCTTGAGATTTCAAATTCAGGATGAATTGAGTTTGGATACTCCTAGGATAGTTGAACAATGTTTTCAATTGGCTACTAGGGTAGAAAAGAAACTAAAAGGAAGGAAAGAAAGATAAGGAAGAGGTAGAGGCAACATTAGTAGAGGAATATGTACAAGGAAGACTTATGAAGAACAAGAAGACACAAGTAAAAATAAAGACCAAGTGGTTGACCAAAGAGGTGGCTTTAGAGGTTTCAGAGGAAGATTTGGACAAGGTAGAAATTCAAGTTCATTTTCAAGAAGGTGTTACCATTGCAATCAGTTTGTCCATCAAGCATGGAAGTGTCTAGATAAACTAGCTTCTACTTCAAGTGGTGGAGATAAAAGATTTCAATTGGCACAAGAGGATGATCGTGGGAGTGTTCATTTTCCTAATCAACTTGCTACTCCAGAAGTTGGGGAATCTTTGGTGGTGATAAGAACAGTACTTAAAGCATCCTGGAAAAATTTCCTCATGAAACACCTTATAAAGTGTCTTGGTTGAATCATAATCAATCAATTTTGGTGAATGAATAAGCTTGGATTGAGTTTAACATAGGTGGATATAAGGACAAGATTCTTTGTGATGTGTTTCCCATGGATTGTTTCCATTTGTTACTTGAAAGACCATGGAAGTTTGATAGACATGACATTTATGATGGAAGAAACAATACATATCAGATTGAGAAAGATGGAAGCACTTTTACATTAACTCCATTGGTGGAAGATGTGAAGGAATAAACCAAGGCAGCTAAGGTGATCATGTTAGGAAAGGAGTTTGAAAAAGATTGAGGAAGACAGACATGAAGAGTTTGCAGCCATCATTAACAATGAAGATGTTAAAATATCATATCTAAAGAGTGATTTAGTATTGGAAGAAAGAGATGATGATTTGGTGTCAAAAGAAGACAAAGAGAAGGTCAAAGATGAATTGCAAGATTGGGTAGAAAGGAATGATGAGATCATGATAGAGACAGTACTTTATCCTTTGGTTTCAAATGAGGTTAGTGGATAGCCAAATTTTGTTAAGAAAAAGGTTTATAAACTTGATGATATAGAGATTATTGGGGTAGAGAATCTAATGGCAAAGATATGAGGAAAAGGTGGAGTGATTAAAGGTGTTTGGAAAGGACAAGTGGGTAAATTCAAGTATGCTTCAATAGTAAAGAAGAGGATAGATCAAAATATAGATGGCAAAGGTATTCTTATAGGTTTGAAGGTAGGTTTCACATTGTTTCCAAATGAAAAGAAGGTCAAAGAATATACAACAAGTCAGTTTGTAAATATGGAGGAGTGTCAAGATGGGAAACAGTTGAAGAGTGCAAAGCATGATTCAAATCTTCAATACTGGATCCAGTGGAAAGGCTTACCAAAAAAAGGCAAATTTTGATAACAAGAAGGTGGAATGATCAACCATGATTTACTAAAATTTAGTCCTCAAAGGGACTTGAGGTCTTTTTCAGGCCAAGTGTATGGTGTAGGGGCACCAAGTCCATTTTTTGTTAATAAGGCCTTGTGTTGGTTTTAGGGTAATTTTTGGTGTGTTGATTCTTATTTGAGTCTAATAAGGTCTTAATAGACAATTGTAAATGTATTGAGTCTATGTTGGGTCAGTTTTAGGAAGTGTTATCTCATTTTGCAAATATTGTAAAAATTGTTTTGCAACATTAACACTTTTTGTCATATTTGGAAGCCCAACAGTTAGGGAGTTAAAAAGGAAGTTGTAACCATTGGTAGGTGTTGGGAAACATTTAAAAACACTTGTAAACCTTGAAGTAGAGGTTGGAGAGTTTGTTTTTGAAGATTAAATAATAAAGTTCCCTATTTTTCCTTGAAAACTCTATGTTTTTCCTGGTAATATGTTGTTACAGTGTGCTATACAGTTTCGTACAAAGGAATAAAGGTCTAAAAGTTGTTGAATTCAATGGAGGCCTAAAGTAAAATCATTTTGGTTTTTTTTATTATTGAATTTCATAGAAATTTAAGAGTTTTATTGGAATTTTACTAAGGACGAGTCTATAAACCCTGTTTGAAGGTTTGAGGGTATTTAGAATGCTTTAAACACCCATTCCATGAATAAAATTGCTCGAAACTTGGTGGAATGGATGCATTACTATAGTTTTAGATGTTAGTGTAGAATTTTGGAGTAGGGATTAGGGTTTGGAGGATTTTTTATTCTTCCCTAGGAGAAATTTCATGAGTTTTTCACTTGGAAATGATGGCTAAGAGTTGAAGTTTGGAAAAAATGAATTGGGAAAGAGTGGATGATGATTGGAGAAGATTTTATAGACATATTGTGATGGTTTTGAAGAATTTATAAGGTGTAAAGAGGTTGGGAATGTTGAGTTTTAATAAACCCTCATGAAACCTAGCCTAAATTGGCATAAACAAGGGTTTTGAGTTTTGAGTAACTTATGGTTGCTTCTCTAGTTGAAATTTGTTGATTCTATTTATTTGAGGCTTGGTTGAGGTCTGAGAATGAATTTTTTTGGTTGGTAAAAATATTAAATGGTAGTTTCTTTGTAAATGTGCCTTATTTGGGCTTAAGGGGTAGTGTAGTAGCAGTGGTTTGGGGTTGATGGTCCAAAGTGACCCTATGAACCATGGTGATATGTTGAAGAGTATCATAATGGGTGTTAGGAAAGAAAATCCTTTGGTGGGTTGAGGAGGTTTGTGTAATATATGCTTAAATTTCTTCAATTGGAATACTACAAGGAAATGAAGGTGAATGGTGAGTAGGACAAGTTGAAGCTTTTGTGATTTAAATATTTTTTAAAGCTGATATAATTGTGATTGTTTGAAGGTTTTCCTCCCTAATTTTGCATCACAAACACATGATTTCAAAAGGAAAATCACTCCATTGTTATCCTATCTACACAATCTTGTCTTTGCTCTTAGATTTTTGTAGCAAAAAGCACAAGAGGCTATGTAGAATGGATTTTATCAAAATGAAATTGGGTTCACTCCAAAGTGAGGAGCAAGAGAGCTTATATATATGTCCTCATGGGTGGATCCAAATTTCAAGAAGAATGTGGGATAAAAGAGTGAAATGGAGAAATCAAAATTTATCCCAAATTCCATTAATTAAGTGTAATTTGTAATATTTTGGAAATTAAGGATAATGGATTTATTAAATGATATGAATAGGAGAAGGATAAATAAGATGAAATGATGGATTAATTAAATGGAAATATGATTTAATGTATGAATATAATGATTATGTATAAAATGTGTAATGGATGTATTTAAATGATTATGGATTAATGATTAATGAAATAGATGAGTTAATGATTATGAAAATGGTTAAATGATTTATGTAGATGATTAAATGAAATATGAAATGGATAAAGATGATTATGAGGAAATTTTTATGCATCTACAACATTAAGTTTAGTACCTCTCTTAATAAAATGGACTTAGTGGTGCCTTATTTAGGGTGTTGTAAAGTGTATTTTTACACTTTCACACTAATCTGGGGATTTATTAATTAATCAAGTTTTATTTTTCCTTAATTGGCCCCTTTAATTCAAATTCAAGCGTAATTAATTGTAGATTTTGAGGGATAAAACTTGACATTCATAAATGATATCACACAACACTTAATTTTATAAGGTATGTGTCCTAGGTTAGTGACCTAGGACCCATTCACCACCTGGTGAATGGGTTCCCACTACCTAGGTCCAAGGACCCTAATTTTACATAACATTTAACATCCCCTGAATTATGTCCTAGTTAAGTGTGCTATGGCAAATGGGCCCTCACTGAACCATAGGTGATCTGATTTAGGATCTAGACAAATTGCATAATTGAATGCTTAACTTAAACAATTTAATGGAAACTCAAAAAACAAGTGTACATTATTGAAAGTATGCTTTAAAAATCAAGGTGATAACCAGAATGTGAGAGAGAAGAAGAGAGAAAGTGCAAACAATCTAATAACGCAGTTCACCACAATCATGACTGCGTCTCCGGGTCCATTCCAATAGAGTGAGACCGATCCAATTATTCCTCCAAAAACTCGGTTGCATTCTTCAGCATAGCCTCCCCTTGGATTACAAAGAATTCTTAAAATGCACTTCCAAAGTGTGTGAGAACAAGCTTCTCCAAAAGCACGAAGTTACAATAAGATTTCTCCAAGGAAGAAAAATCCCAACACTCCACTTACAAAAATCACCTCCCAAAATTCTATCTCCCAAGTTCAATAACTTGGTTAGAAAAATGCATCACCAATTTTCCTCTAGAATCCCCTTACAAAAATAATTAGCTAAAACACACTTACAAACTCTCACCCATTTACCCATTTTTATACACCAATTTTAACCAATTTGGTGTATAAAAACTTGATTTACAATCTCCCCAAATTTACATGTAAATCCAAAAGAAATCCCCCCGTTACATAATAAAATCTCTTCAAGATAAATAACGAAGGGCCCTTATAATTTTGGGCTTACAAAGGAAAATAATAATCCCTATAATTTTGTTTTGATAACTCTTACGGGATTATTTATATATTTTTAAGATCTTTTAAATGTTATCCCTTAAAAATAATCCCATTGCTATCTTATAGGAGATTATCCCTTTTGAATAGGGGTAATAATAATTAAAAAAGAGTTTAAAATCCCTTAAAATAAGGATTCCATGAAAATAGTTTTTTTTTTAAAATAACATAGAAAGCTTTTAAAACAAAACTCATGGCTTTAAAATAGGGTAGCTTTAATATGGGCTTTAAGATAGGTGGAGATCCTTTAATATAGGAGAGCCCATGTTTATTAAAAGAATGTGGCATTTTTTATTATTTTTTATTTGTTTTATATATTTTATTATTTTAATTATTTTTTATTTTTTTTAATAAAAATAATATGCCACCTTTTGCCAATAATGGCTTGCCACGTGGAGGAGTGAGATGATGCCATATCAAAATTTCATTTGCTAGTCAAAGACTTTGGAGTGATGTGTCTGCTGACTGGACTGATGATGTGGCGTTGACTGGACTACCACATGTCCACACATGATTGGCTGACTTTGACTTCTTGTAACTTGGGCAAACGAACTCCAATTTTGACGAAACAAACATCATTGAAAAGCTTGCAACAAGCTCTTTGCATTGACACCAGTCTTGACCACTTTTGACAACTTTGATTTTTTGACCTTTTTCTGACTTGGGTCTTTGAGTTGACTGAAGGTTTGACTGAGTGTATCTCGATCACCGTAGCTCCGATTGACTCCATTCGAGTTGCATTGGAGTTAGAATTCCCAATATTTTTTGATGAAGATGTTTTTGGAAAAAAAAAGGAACTTCAAAATTTGACAAAAATCCTCCAGATCAGGCCTCCCCACTAGAGAGCTTTTGGACCTCCAAAAGTGGCATTTATTCAGACATGAAGTGAGGACTTTGCCTCCCCACTTGTCCTGTATCATCTGTACATCTGTAAGCTTGGCTTACAATCACAATGAAGACTGCAACAACATTGTTGAACATAAACATCATTTTATCACTTCCATAAGCATCTACATCAATTGTCATAGCTACTAGCCAACAAATATTGACTAGCATCAGGGTGAACAATAATGCAGATATGAAAGAGAATAAATCAACAACATATCGATCTTTCACAATAGAAACATTTTTACCCAAGGGACCATCAATGCTTTCAATCACCATTCCCTCATGTTGTACTATGGGTGCATCTTGTGACATCTGACCCTAGCTAGCTACTCCAAGTTCCTGTCTAGAACCACCTGTGCTGACAGACATAAGAGTTAAATATTTACTTGCATTAATCACCCTCTTTACTTGCCCTGTGTTTATAAAAGAACGATTAGTCTTAATCCTGTGAGAATGTACAATATACTGAATGCCATCTTTAAACAAATGATAATCATTCTTTTCCCTATCATATAAATAAGGGCTACCCAGAACTATCCCATAGATATCTGGTGGAACCACATCAAATTGTACTTCATCCACAAACTTACTAGTGATTGAGAATTTCAAAGTGCATTGTCTTATTACTTGCAATTTATCGTTCTCGCAAATCTAGCCTAGTGGATAAGGTTTCTTATGCAGTGTAGTTTTCAATCCAAAGTTTCTTACATCTTCAGAAATTAAGTTAACTTGAGAACCACTATCTATGAGTGCATCAAGTTTCACATTCTTAGCAATAACCCTTATGTGAAAAAGTTCATTCCTTTTCTTATCATCAAAGACTTCATTAACTTTAGGTGTAGAAGCACAACTATAAAAGGAAACACTAGCAATAGGAGCTTTACCTTTCAAACCCATAGCTGTTATCTTAGTTTCATCATCAGAATCGGAACCAAGATCCATAACAATATTTGTTTCTTTCTCCTTACCTTTATGTTTCTGATGTTGTTTCTGAGCCCACTTAGGCTTCAATTCCGGATGCAACTTCCAACAATGATCTTCATCATGACCCACCCTATCACAATGAGAGCAAGAAAACTTGTCATCCTTCTTAACTATAGTTGTCTTCTTTCCTTTCCCTGTCTCTGCAAGTTTAGATGATTTATTTATAGAGTTATCATTATCAAACTTATCAATAAAAGAACCCTTTCCTCTTGACTCTAAATGTGTAGCTTGGACACAAAATTCATTAAAATTACTAGGGTTCAAGACCAAAATAGAATGTCTGAGATATGAGTGAAGACCTCCTATGTACTTTAACAAAGTATCTTGGGTGTACAAAGGTACATTTAATGCAGTAGCCCTTTTCCGAAACTCGTGGGTGTAATATTGAACAGACTGTTCTTTCCCTTGCCTAAAATTTTTCCAGTTCATTATTAATTGTTGCATATGGCCTAGGGGAAAAACTTCTTTTTAAGAGCATTAACAAATTCTGACCAAGACAAATTGACTCTACCATGCTATGAAATTTCTGCTCTAGTCCTACTCTCCCACTAGGTGAGAGCTGAACCTCCCAACCAAAGAGTAGCTAACTAGATCCTACAAGCATCATCAAAGAGGCTTTGGAATCTACAATAGACTTCCACTTGCTAAATCCAATCATCTAGTTTTTAAGAATTTAATTCACCACAGTACTTAGGTAGTTCAAATTTAACATCCAATTTAATCTTAGGCTTATTTACACCCTTAAAAGTATTAGCAGAAAGAGAATGTGTAGAAGAAGGAGAAGAAGGGGGAGAAGAAGGAGTAGACAGATGATGAGGGCACAACCTGAGACACAGAAAATAACCCACAAACAAGAGAATAATTTTATTATTTAGAAAATGAAACTTCTTACATGTAGAGGATCTCAAATCCCCAAGTTTTACAACACATGCAAGTTACAGAAAGCTACAGAATCACCCTTTTGCAATATTCGAGCTTGTCCCCCAAAAAATTACCCAAAAATTAGAAACCCACCCATAAATAAAGCTCCTCATTAGTTTGGAGCCAAAACAACATTCAAATTTGAGTTTAGGTAGTTTAGCGCTGAAAAATTACAACTTGAAGTTCAAATTTCAAAAGAACATTTGCAATTGTATCTTTTGGAAAGTGTGCCAACTTCTCAAGGCCATAACTTTTGATATGGAACTTCGATTCACGAACCGTTTGAACCGTTGGAAAGGTCTCAAAGTCAACAACGCGCCTAAAATCTGTTATGCCAATTTTGGCAAGTTTTGGGGCTGATCTAGGAGCTCTAAGTGCCTCAAATCTAACTCGAAAGATTTTTAGGTGCAAATATGGGCAACTAAAACTGCAATATCTTTCAACCTAGGAATAGAAAATAAAAACTGTAAATTGGGAATTTCATTATGACGAAAAGGGTATCCAAAAATGTAAAACCATCTAAAAACCAAGAAACTTGAAATTTAACTATTTTTGGGTGATGCAAGATTGCCCTTACACCACTGGATGCTCCTGCATCAGACACCCAGGGTAATTTGAGAAGTGACCCCGTCATGTCTCAGATGGTGGAGGAAAACCCAAACAATCAACCTCTGGATGAATCTTCAATAGGCCTTCCTTTCCATTTCACCAGATATTCTTCATACTACTTGTTCCTAGTACTCCTTCCCACACGACTATCCAAGATTTCTTCAATCTCCTCCTTTTCTGAAGTAGGTGCTAGAATCCCACACTGTTCCATTGTTGGTACTTCCTCTGCACCACCTTCATGATACTCTATCAAATCTGAAATGTTGAACATAGGGGAAATGTTGAATCCATCTGGCAACTCTACCTCATATGCATTCCCTGAATCATGCCTCTTCCAAAATTTTACAGGGACCGAACTTCTTCATCTTCAATTTGTTATATGTTCCCACTAGAAACCTTTCTTTCCTCAGGTGGACCATCACTTCATCACCAATTTATAACTCCTTATACCTCCTCTTCTAATCTGCCTTAACCTTATACTGCATATTCATCTTGTTAATATGTTCTCTTACCTTCTCACTTATATCCTTGATGTTTTCTGCAAAATCTTCAGCTTCAGCACTTATTTTCTTCTCTTGGTCCATCTTCCTCAATTCTAGAGTTGTTCTGGGGCTACCTCCATACACAATCTAGAATGGTGATCTACCAGTGCTTCTGTTGACAGAATTGTTGTAAGAAAATTTTTCCTGGGGTAAGATCAAGTCCCATCCCTTAGGCTTATCTCCTACCAAACATCTCAGTAGGTTACCCAGAATCCTATTAACAACCTCTGTCTGCCCATCTATTTGTGGATGGTGTACAGAACTGAACTTCAACTCTGTCTTCAACTTCTTCCACAAGGTCCTCCAAAAGTACCCCACAAATTTGGTGTCACGATCTCAAACAATACTCTTTGGTAGACCATGTGGCCTCACCACCTCTTTGAAGAACAAGTTAGCAATTTGGACTGCATCATGGGTCTTTTGACATGGAATGAAATGTTCCATCTTCGAAAACCTATCAACCACCACAAAGACTGAATCATTCCCTCGTTGTATCCTTGGCAAACCAAGAACAAAGTCCATACTTATATCCTCCCACGGCCTCTCTGGTATAGGTAAGGGCTGATATAAGCCTATATTCTAACTCAATCATTTAGCCATCTGACATACCCTACAGCTTTGTACAAACTTCTTCACATCCTATGACAACTAAGGCCAATAATAATGCTCACTGACAATGGCAATGGTCTTATCCCGACCAAAATGTCCTGCCATTCATCCACTATGCTTCTCCTTTATTAGGTTCTCTCTCATGGAAATCCTCAAGATACACAATTGACTTCCCTTAAATAACATGCCATCTTGGATTATGAAATCTAGCCACCTTGTCCTGTCCATTGTAATAGGTTCCTTGCAAGCTTTCCAAGCCTTTGTGAAATCAGGATCTTCTGCATACAATGTCTTAAGTTCATTGAACCCAACCACTTCAATCTGCATCTTTTTCATCAATGTATGCCTCCTACTTAAGGCATCTGCAACCCTATTTGACTTCCCACTCCTATGTTTCAAGACAAAGGTATAAATCTGCAAGAACTCTACCCATTTCATATGCCTCTGATTTAATTTTCCTTGACTATTTAGGTACTGCAAGGCATGATGATCAGTATATAGAACAAATTCCTTCAGCAGCAAATAATGTCTCCATTTCTTTAATGCTTGAATTATTGCCTAAAATTCCTGATCATATACAGAATACTTTCTTTTGGCATCATTTAACTTTTCACTGAAATAGGCAATGGGCTTACCTTCTTGGCTTAACACTGCTCCAATGGCACAACCACTGGCATCACAATCCACCTGAAACACTTCATTGAAATCTGGGAGGGATAGAACAGGTTGCTCTGTCACCTTCTGCTTCAACAGTTCAAAACTTTTTGTTGCTCCACTGCTCCACTTGAATTCTTTTCTATCCCCTCTCATTGTTTCAGTCAAGGGTCCACAAATACTACTGAAGTTTCTAATGAACTTTCTATAAAAACTAGCCAAACCATGGAAAGATCTCACCTCAGTAGCAGTTCTTGGGGTAGACCATTCTAGAATATCCTTCACCTTCTCTGGTCCATCTTGAGACCTTCTGCTGAGACAACAAACCCCAAACACACTAACTCCCTCTTCACAAAACTGCACTTCTTTAGATTAATCAACAGTTTCTCTTCTCTTAACTTCTCAAAGGCTCTCTGAATATGCATCAGATGCTCATCCAATGTCTTACTGAAAATCAAAATATCATCCAAATATACAATAACAAAACTTCCCATAAATTCTTTAAGTACCTCGTTCATGAGTCGCATGAATGTTCTCGGTGCATTGGTTAGCCCAAAAGGCTGACTAACCACTCTTATAGGCCCTCTTTGGTCTTGAAGGCAGTCTTCCATTCATCTCCCTCTCGAATCTGGATCTGGTGATATCCAAACTTTAGATCAATCTTTGTGAAGTACTGAGCTCCACTCAAACAGTCCATCAGGTCATCCATCCTTGGCAAGGGAAATCTGTACTTGATTGTTATCTTGTTTATGGCTTGGGAATCTATGCACATCCTCCACTCCCCATCCTTCTTTGGTGCTAGTACTGCAAGTACTGCACATGGACTCAAACTCTCCCATATCAAACCCTTTCTCAATAACTCTTGAACTTGTTTGTTCAACTCCTCATTTTCTGCTGGAGTCATTCTATGAGCTGCCTTATTTGGCAAACTGGCTCCAGAATCAAGTCAATCGATGACTGATCTTCCTTATTGGTGGTAAACCCTCAAGTACATTATCAGAAACAATATCCTAAAACTCATCCAACATCCCAGAAACTTCTTCTGGAACCTTCTCACTATCCTCCTTACTCACTCTAGGAATCAATGCATAACACACATGCTCATGCTTCATACCTTCTAAAAAATTTATTCCATCTACATAACAAATTCTAGCACTACTGCATACCTTTTCTTCGGTCTCCTTCAGGGGTTTCAACTTGTGACGAACCCCATCATTTGTCAAGGAATAAGTGTTTGCATGGCCATCATGTATAGCTCGCCTATCGAACTGCCATGGCCTCCCCAACAACATGTGACATGCATCCATGGGGATGATATCACAGAGTACCTTATCATGGTAGCTCCCAATTTTGAACTTTACTAGGCACTGCTCATTGACCAAAACTTTGTGGTCTTTCTACAACTAGGCAATCGATACGAATGCGGGTGCCTTTCCCTCTTCAGCTTCAACTTTGTGACCATCTCTTCTGACACTAGATTATCGGTGCTCACCATCAATAATGACATCACAACATTTTCCTTCACACTTGCACCTTGTGAAACAGTTCTTCCTCATTCTGGTTCCTTTTCCTCAGTCACTAAGGCTCTCCTAATCACTAGGGCTTCTCCCCTTTCTACATCATCTGAATGTTCAGATTGGGCCTCCTCATCTGCATGTGCAACCCTTCCATGACTTTCTGGCCTTTTGTCTACCCTTCCTTGGTGTTGTGGACATTCATAGGCTCGATGCCCTTCTTCACCACACTAGAAACACGTTCCTCTGAAACCACCTCTTCCAGATCCTTTTCCATATCTCCCTTGTCCTCTACCTCTTTGATCACCACTATTTTGATCACGAGGGCAGTAGAAGTTGTCATTCTTTTGGCTTCGGCTAGTGCCCACATCTTCACTTTTCTTTTCATCATCATTTCGGCTTCCTGAAGGTCTTCCAGTACCCCTTCCACTTTGACCTCCTCGTCCTTTTTTCTTGCCATTAAATCTTTTGTTCAGCTTCTCTTCCACCTTCAAAGCAAACTGATACACATCCTCAATGGTGGTCATTCTGAATAGGCTCAACTCCTCCTAAATGCTCGGTCGTAACCCATTAAGATATCAGGCTACCTTCTCCTTATTGGCCTCTGTGTGGCCCGTTCTGATGATTATCTTGTGAAATTCTTCAGTATATTCTTTCACAGATTGCTTCCTTGCTTCAACCCTTGCAATTTCTTCAACAGATCTAACTCGTAGTCTATTGGTATGAACTACTTCTTTAGTTTCTCTACCATGCGATCCCATCTGGTGATATTTCCTTTTCCTCTTCGATTTCTTTCCAACTAGACCTCTTTCTACCAAATACTGGCATGGCCCTTCAGCTTCATTTTTGCAAACTTAACCCAATCTGGGTCCTCTATTTCCTCATACTTAAAATATTCTTCTAGCTCGTTGATCCAGTCGATCAACTCTTCCGGGTTCAAACTTCCAGAATAACTGGGGACTTTTGCTCTGGGTCTTTTCCGATCTTTGAGATGAACCTTATTAGCCACATTTGGTCTTGATCAATTGTTTCTTCTTCCTCTTCTACATTTGAACCTCCTTCCTCTCCTTCATCCTCACTTTCCTCCCTCAGGTTTAACCCTCTTCTTACCTGCTCTTGTAACGCATCAATTTTTCTTTGGAGGGCTGCCAGTGCATCTCTTCCACCAGCATTTATGTGACCTCGACCACCTCTGGCACCACCATGCCTACCAGACATCACTCTTGGAGGCATATTTCTTGACCTCGACCCACAATCACAGTCCTGGTGAGAACTACCTCACGATTAGCGATCTGTCCACATGCTCAAGAAGACCTCACTCTGATACCACTTGATGAGGTCACAACCTGAGACACAGAAAATAACCCACAAACAAGAGAATAATTTTATTATTCAGAAAATGGAACTTCTTACATGTAGAGGATCTCAAATCCCCAAGTTTTACAACACATGCAAGTTACAAAAAGCTACAAAATAACCCTTTTGCAATATGCGAGCTTGTCCCCCAAAAAGTTACCCAAAAATTAGAAACCTGCCCATAAATAGAGCTCCTCATTAGTTTGGATCCAAAATGACATTCAAATTTGAGTTTAGGTAGTTTGGCGCTGAAAAATTACAACTCGAAGTTCAAATTTCAAAAGAACATTTGCAATTGTATCTTCTAGAAAGTGCGCCAAATTCCTGGGGCCATAACTTTTGATCTGGGACTCCGATTCACGAACCGTTTGAACTGTTAGAAAGGTCTCAAAGTCAACAATGCACTTGAAATTAGCTATGCTGATTTTAGCAAGTTTTGGGGCTGGTCCGAGAGCTCTAAGTGCCTCAAATCTAACTCGAAAGATTTTTAGGTGCAAATATGGGCAACTAAAACTGCAATATCTTTCAACCCAGGAATAGAAAATAAAAACCGTAAATCGAGAATTTCATTATGATGAAAAGGGTATCCAAAAATGTAAAAATATCTAAAAACTGAGAAACTTGAAATTTAACTATTTTTAGGTGATGCAAGATTGCCTTTACACCACTAGATGCTCCTGCATCAATAGAGGATATTTTGGGGGTTCATCACCACCTCCTAGTTGCTTCTTCTTTCCTTTATGGTCTCCATGATCTTCTTGCTTCAATGCATTATCTTCTTCAAGTTTCATGCATTCTTCCCTTTCTTTGAGTAGCATTTCCAACACGGCTCTCATTTGCCAGAAGGCTCTTCGAAATTCTTGCTCACTGAGTTCTTCGGGTACCTCCATTCCAGACACAGACATTTTTGGAAAAGTTCTTCATTTCTTGATCTCAGGATTATATTCTTCAAGCTTTCGTTCGCCCTTCTAAATCCTAGATCTTGTTAGCATTCACAAAAAATCTGCAATACTAGTCACCAAATGCTCTGATACCAAACTTGATCTAATTTAGGATCTAGAATAATTTCATAATTGAATGCTTGACTTAAAAAATTTAATGGAAACTCAAAAAACAAGTGTACATTATTGAAATTATGCTTTAAAAATCAAGGTGATAACTAGAATGTGAGAGAGAAGAAGAGAGAAAGTGCAAACAATCTGATAACGAAGTTTGCCACAATCGTGACTACGTCTCCGGGTCCGCTCCAATAGAGTGAGACCGATCCAATTATTCCTCCAGAAACTCAGTTACAATCTTCAGCATAGCCTCCCCTTGGATTACAAAGAAATCTTAAAATGCACTTCCAAAGTGCGTGAGAAAAAGCTTCTCCAAAAGCATGAAGTTACAATAAGATTTCTCCAAGGAAGAAAAATCCCAACACTCCACTTACAAAAATCACCTCCCAAAATTCTATCTCCCAAGTTCAATAACTTGGTTACAAAAATGTATCACCAATTTTCCTCCAAAATCCCCTTACAAAAATAATTAGCTAAAACACACAAACTCTCACCCATTTACCCCTTTTTATACACCAATTTTACCCAATTTGGTGTATAACAACTTGATTTACAATCTCCCCAAATTTACATGTAAATCTAAAAGAAATCTCCTCGTTACATAATAAAATATCTTCAAGATAAATAACGAAGGGCCCTTATAATTTTGGGCTTACAAAGGAAAATAATAATCCCTATAATTTTGTTTTGATAACTCTTACAGGATTATTTATATATTTTTAAGAAGATCTTTTAAATTTTATCCCTTAAAAATAATCCCATTTCTATCTTATTGGAGATTATCCCTTTTGAATAGGGGTAATAATAATTAAAAAAGAGTTTAAAATCCCTTAAAATAAGGATTCCATGAAAATAGTTTTTTTTTAAAAATAACATAGAAAGCTTTTAAAGCAAAACTCATGGCTTTAAAATAGGGTGGCTTTAATATGAGCTTTAAGATAGGTGGAAATCCTTTAATATAGGAGATCCCATGTTTATTAAAAGAATGTGGCATTTTTTATTATTTTTTATTTGTTTTATATATTTTATTATTTTAATTATTTTTATTTTTTTTATAAAAATAATATGCCACGTGGAGGAGTGAGATGATGCCATATCAAAATTTCATTCTCTAGTCAAAGACTTTGGAGTGATGTGTCCGCTGACTAGACTGATGATGTGGCGTTGATTGGACTACCACGTGTCCACGCATGATTGGCCGACTTTGACTGCTCATAACTTGGGCAAACAAACTCCAATTTTGATGAAACGAACATCGTTGGAAAGCTTGCAATGAGCTCTTTGCATTGACACCAATCTTGACCACTTTTGACAAATTTGATTTTTTGACCTTTTTTTAACTTGGGTCTTTGAGTTGATTGAAGGTTTGACTGAGTGTATCTCGAGCACCGTAGCTCCGATTGACTCCATTCGAGTTGCATTGGAGTTAGAATTCCCAATATTTTTTGATGAAGATGTTTCTGGAAAAAAAAATGAGGAACTTCAAAATTTGACAAAATCCTCTGGATCAATAGGACCCTCCCTTGGTATTTTTTTGGTGGTATTTTAATGATTTAAATTCAAGATTTGATGTCAACTTGTGTTATTTCAATTTCAGGAATTAGGGGTAAGATAAGTATAAATATAAGGTTTTTTCACATAGTTTCATCTAAGATTTCAAGTATTCAAGTCCTAATAGAAAATTTATGAGTTCAAGAGTTTACAAGAGCATTCAAGAAGGAATCCAAGGGAAGATTTATAGAAGTTTATTGCATCAATGAAGATATCAATCATCACGTCAAAGTCATGCATGTTGTTGAGCTAATGTGATGATGTAGCATTGGTGATCAAGTTCAAGTATTCAAAGCCATTATCTTATGTCAAGTTCATGATCAAGATCTACACTCATTGAGGCCATTTCATGCTAAATTTCAAATTCACAGTACAAGGTTTCAACAAGGTTTGGTGAGTTGTTACATATTGTTGTTCATTCATCATTCCTTTGTGCATTGTTTCATTTCAAGGTTTAATTTCCAAAATGGGGTTTGACCAAGGCAAACCCCTATCACCTAACAAAACAACATTTTTCTTCTCCTTTGATGTGTGATTGCTGGTTTTAGATTGAAGATCAATTGTAGAGAAAAAGTTGCAAAGTTGTTAAAGTTGTCACTTTCTTGCAAAATCATAGAAATTGATCTACAAATTTTTTTTTTGAGTTTCTGATAGTGCCTGACTAGAATTTGGGAGTGTAGACATTAGAGAACAAAACCCATAAAGCTTTTTTCCAAAAACCTAGCCAAGACCCATTCACCGCTAGGCTAATGAGTCCTTAGTGAGGCCCAAAAAAACACTTTTTGCAATAGGTACACAACATTTGACCCTCTTAAAACTTTCCTTTTGATTGCTATATAGGTTAGGTTTGACTTATGATTTATTATTACTATCATAATTGAATGAAATTAGAAGAATATGGTTTATTATAATATCCATCTTTCACACACCCCATTTTTATTTATTTTAGAAACATCAGGCCAAACTAGATTGTCATGCAAAAATAGTAGAACATTTAGATGATCTTGGAAACTGGGTGTCATTGCAAGGAATACCTAGGGAAGTTAAGCTACAACAAATTTCCATTGTACAAATGTATAAAGTGAAGAAGAAAGGTTGTCAACTCTTCGTAGTGAAAATAGAGAAACTTGAGGAATGCAAAGAGTTCATTTCTCAAGATGATGTAATACATTACGAACCTCAAGACTCCCAAGATACTGAAAAAGGTGAGGTGGTAGAATCTAAAAAGAAGGATATGGAGAAATATCCTATCCTACAATTTTTTTTTGATGAATTTCCAAATGAATTACATAGATTAGCTCCCAAGAGAATGTTTGACTTCTCCATCAAGATAGTTCTAGGGTCAGAGCCTATATCAAAAGTGTCATGTAGGATGAACACAACAAAATAAATGGATCTAAAAGATCAATTAGAAGAATTTCTATCAGAGGGACTAATAAGACCTTGTGTTTTTCCCTGGGGAGCGCCAATGATCTTTGATAAGAAGAAACATGGTACATTGCACTTATGTGTTGACTATCGGTTGCTTAACAAAGAAATGATAAAAAATAAGTATTTTTTGCCATGTATCCATAATCTCTTTGATAAAAGGTAAGGAGCGATAGTGTTTTCGAAGATTGATAGATATGGTCAGGTTATCATCAACTAAGGATTAAGGAAAAATACATTTTGAAAACAACTTTCAAGACTAGGTACGGTCATTACGAGTTCACCGTCCTCCCATTTGGGCTAACAAATGCACCAATAGCATTCATGAACCTAATGAATAATGTATGTAGGGACTACTTAGATAGGTTTGTGTTGGTATTCTTGGATGATATTTAATCTACTCTAAGAATGAACAGGAGCATATTCAACATTTATAGATTGTTCTCCAATGGTTAAGAGAGCTTAAGCTATATTGGAAACTCTCAAAGTTTACCTTTCTTTCAGAAGGAAGTATAGTATTTTGGTCATGTGATTTTAGCTAATGGGATTGTAGTTGATCCAACAAAGATAAAAGTGATGCTTGAGTGCCTAGTGCCTAGGAATGTGCTCGAAGTTGGGAGTTTTATGGGTCTGACTAGGTATACCAAAAGTCTATTGAAATTTTTTGAAGAATAGCTTTTCCCATCACTTCATAGCAAAGGAAAGGGAAGAAGTTTGAGTGGTCTTAGAAATTTCAAGCAACATTTGACCAACTCAAGGAGAAGAGCTAGATGATAACTTTATTATTATTATAGATGCTTTAGGATAATTTTTGGGTGGAGCATTGATGTAGGAAGGGTGAGTCATAGCCCATGAGTCAAGGAAGTTGAAGCCTTATGAGAAAAATTATGCTTTGCATTATTTGGAGTTAACAATAGTTTTCCATGCATTATAGATGTGGAGACACTATCTATTGGGGAAACCATTTGAATTGGACACTAATCATCATGGTCTAAAGTATTTTATTACTCAACCTAATTTGAAAGCATGGAAAAGGATATGGTTGGAAGTAATATCTAATTATGATTTCAACATTAGTTATATCAAGGGGAAGGAAAATCAAGTTGTCAATGCCCTAAGTCATAGGAGGCATATCTCTTGAATGATATCAATTCAAAATAACTTCAAAGGTAAAGTGTTACAAGAATCCAAGGGTGATGAGTTTTATGAACAAGTCAAGCAAGAACTCTTAGATAATCCACAAGATTTAAGGTACAAAGGATATCACTTTGATTCTAATGGGTTGTTAAGGTTTAAGAGAAGGATTTATGTACCTAACTCTAGGGATTTAAGGAACTTGGTATGGAAAGAAGTTCACAATGTACCATATTCTAAACATTCTGGTGTAACTAAGATGTTGCTTGATGTAGAGCCATTGTATTTCTAGAAGGGAATGAAAGGGGATGCTACAATATTTTTAGCAAGTTGCTTACAATGTGAAAGAAAGAAGGAAAAGCACTATCACCCTGTAGGTCTTTTTGTATTCTCATGAAGTTCCAGAAAGTAAGTGGCAAGTCATTAGCATGGATTTTGTGCAAGGTCTTCTAATGTCAAGGAATACACACAATTCCATTCTAGTATTGGTGGAAAAGCTTACAAAGGTGGATCACTTTATACTAGGGAATCTGACTAATGGAGCTCCTATAATAGCTTGAAAGTTCATTCAAGATGTATTTATATTGCATGGAATTCTTGAAAAGATTATTTCTAATAGGGATGCTTGCATGACATCTAGATTTTGGAAAACCTTATTTTCTTCACTTGGGACTCAATTGAACATAAGTTCAACATATTATTTAGAAATAGATGGAAAAAATGAAAGGGTGAACCTAGTGTTAGAGGATCTACTAAGGATGTATTCCATGTATCAGCAATACAGATGGGAGGATTACCTACCTTTGATCAAGTTTTCATATAATAACTCTTATAATTCTTCAATCAAGATGGCTTCATTTGAAGCATTATATGGCAGAAAGTGTCAAAATCCTATAAACTGGGATAAGCTATAGGATACGATAAGCCTTGGGCTAGAAATTTTATCAAAAATGGAGGAGAAAGTTGGAATTATCAAGAAGATGCTAGAAGAAGCTAATGATAGGTAGAAGAGTTATATAGATTCCATATGGGTACACAATAACTTCTCAGTAGGAGAGAAGGTTTTGTTGAGAGTTAAACCTCACAAGACTTCTATAAAGTTTGGAAAGTCATTAAAACTAGCTTTGCGCTACATAGGTCCCTTTGAGGTTCTTGAGAAAGTCAACCTTGTTATGTATAGAATTTATTTTTTTCCATCTATTGCTAGAATTCATAATGTCTTTCATGTCGCATATCTTAAGAAGCACATACTAGGGGATAACCATGTTATTGATTGGAATTATTTATAGGTATATGACCCATGAGTGGTAAAAGTTTAGCCTTTCAAAGTGTTTAGAACAAATAAACTTCACTTATGTAATAGCGAGGTTCTGTAATGCAAGGTCCAATGGGATTAGTATGCAAATGATTCTGCTGCTTGGGAAGACTATGCTAAGATGAAGTAAAAGTTTCCACAAGTCCTGCTAGATTTTCAAAACTCCTAAAAATAAATGATGTTTTATAATGTTATGTTTTATGTTATGTTCTTCTTTGATACTTAAAATCATCAGGGATGATGATTCACAATAGTGGGAATATGTTACGCCCCATGTGTTATTACCTATTTACTATTACCTTGTTTGGTTAAAAAATATTAATATATGAATCTTGATGGAAATATGATGAATGAATGTTTGATTCAATTTGATGTTTTATATGATTCTGAAGATGAAATATATGATGCATATGAATTCATTGTTATCAACTAAATACTATTGTAATTTACTAAGTTGGATGCAATAATATATTCATACCTTCGAAAGATAGAGGAAGTATCACTCAGGAGAAGAACTTGGTTTGGTAACCCTTAATGAGCCTAACTAAGCATACACACACTCACATCCTAGTTGGTATAAGTTGGGTGAAGTTAGTTTTGGGAAATTTGATGTAGATCTAGGAGTATTCAACAACATATCTCACAAAACTTCAACAATAATTCAAAGCAATCTTGTATAACACATGTTGTTAGTCATTTTATATCACATTGGAAACATAACCATGGCAACCCACAATTTAATGTAAGGAACAATCACTAATAACTTTCAAAATGCAAATAATGGTGCCAATATCTTTGGTGAGAATGAATAAAACATATTTATAGACTTTTACTTCAATTTTTATGAAGATCCAACAATGGAAAAGAAAGTTATTGCAATTTTCCCAAAGTTGCAAACCCTAGATAGGGTTCATATCTTCCCTCACAAAAATGGTCATAACTTATTCAAATATTAATGAAATTTGATGATAGTTGAATAAAATTAAATTAGATTCACATGGAAACAAAATCCAATTGGTTTTAGATCCCAAATATATACTTTATAATCTGTACCATCACATTTTTTAGACTGTAAATTCTGCACAATATTGTTAGAATAGGGAAGTCTCACCAAAATAGTCATATCTTCCACAAAACTCAATAAAATTCAATGAGAAAAAAATAATTGGAAACTAGAAATAGATATATTTTCATCCATATATTATAATCCATTATTTTTTTCAATACCAGGCCATACAAAACACAACTTCAGCATGGAAACAATGTCAAAATCAGAAAATACACACAAAATTTGAGGTTTCCATTCATCAAACTTTAAAAATGGTGTCTCCAACCTCCAATTCTAGTTTTGGAGGGTGTAATTATAAATTTCCTAAAAAAATCAAGTGTTTTCAACCACCTTTTGATTAGTTTACTAACAAAACACCTTAATGACACTTTTTAACAAGTTGCTTGATAACTTTCTTGAGCAACTTTTACAATATGGAACAACTTTAAACATTATTTGAAAAATGACTTAAAATATGACTTCCTAAGAATAAAAAACCTCTAAAATGGTTTAAAAAACCTTATTATAAGGCCCAATACACAAAATAGAGAAAATATTTAAAAATGGCCTCATGGAGGCAAGAAATCAAACAGGTGCTCCTGCACCAAACTCCCGGGGGAAAAAGAATTCAAGCCCCTTTCAATTGTCTTCTTCTTGATATTCTAATTTATTTTCACTATGTCCTTCATATTGGAAATTATCCTTGGTTCCTTCTTCCTCTTCTTCTTATACCATCTCTTCTCCATCATCTTCTCAACTTCTAAGCTCCAAAACTCCATTTCTTGTGTATAAACCTTAGTAACATCATCTATATCTTCATTCTCATCATTAGAGTACCATATAGAAACATGTTTACCATAACCATAACCTATATCATACTCTTTCAAACCTTCATATACCTCATTAGCAAACAAATATGCAACATCTATATCTCACTGGATTGATTGGCTTCATTATTTGTTTTGTGGAAGTTATCAATGACTGTTTGTTGCATTAAATTGTGGGCTACCATAGTTATGTTTCCAATGTCATATAGAATGCTTAATAGCATGTGTTATACAAAGATTTCTTTGAATTATTATTGAAATTTTGTGAGAAGTGTTGTCTAATCTTCCTAGCTCTGCATCAAATTGGTATCAGAGCTTGAAGATGCTCTAGGAAAGTTTTTTATGATTAATTTGTTTCTAATGGTTAGTTGAGATTGTTGGTTGGTTGCAAGTGCTTATCCATCTAAGCTGCATTGAGAAATTCCAAGAGACTAAGGAAGAGTAAGTGGAATGCCCTAGGTGAGGAAATTTGAGTTGTGTTGTAGTTAGAACCTAATGGATTCTTGTCTAAAGAAGCACTGAAGTATTGCAGCTCTAATGAAGGATACTCCACTAATGGGAGTAGTTGAAAAGGAGTTGAGAATGTGAAGGAAGATTGTTGAGGAGAAGTAGTTTGCAAGGATAGTCCTATTTCCTTGGTTGAGAAAAGTGTGCAAGGACAGTCCTATGTCCTTGTTGAGCAAAGAGTTGCTGAAAAGATGAAAAGGATAGTTATATGTCCTTTTGGAAGAGGAAAAGATGATTGAGAACCTGATGATGAAGACTGAGAAAGGAAAAGAGGAAAAGAGAAGATAGAGATGAAGGAAAGAAGATGACAAGAGAAAACAAGGATAAAGAGAAGACAAGTAAAGAAGACAAGGCAATGAAAAATGGAGGTGAAGAAGGAACACGAACAAGACAGGTTTTTTTTTTGTGGGTACAAGTGAAGATAATGCAATGTGTTTCCAAGGGACTTGGAAAGCTTTGTTGGTTGGTTGTATGGTGCAGGAGCACCCAGGACATTGAATGCCTTCAAAAGACTAATATGTGAATTTATAATGTTCAAGTCAAAATTCATGTGTCAAAACCATGTAAAGGCTAAATTTAATCTATTTAAGGTCATGAGTAAGTCTAAGGTGGTCAAGGAAAGGAAAAGTGCAAAACTAGTAATATTGTCATATTGTCAAATATGTAAAAAAATAAAAAGAAGAAATGTGAAAGAACAAGTGTAAGGAAAGTGTAAGGTCATTCAAGGTAGTTTAAGGGGTGGTTATTAGTTGGAAAAGTTATAAAAATCTTGGAGAGGTGAGGAAAAGCAGCAATCTTGTATTCTTGTAACAAAATTTTGAATAAAAATTCCCTGTTTTCCTATGTTAGCAGCACTTTACTCCATTCTTTTTATCTTTGCATTGATAGATCAATAATATCAAGTCATATTTTGTGTGTTCAAAAATTAGAAGGAGTTAGTCTCATTTCAGGTAGTTAGAAAGTTCATTTTTTAAAGAAAAAATGTATTAAAAGCAACTTCCTATACCCGGGCAAAGTTATTTTTTCCAGTGATTTTCAGAGTCCTTTAAGAAAGAATTCACCATCCCACCAAATTTAGGATTATATGTTGGTGGGATGTAATGTTTAGGAAGTTTTTACGGTGTTTAGGATTTTTATATGTGCAGGGGTATCAACGATATGAAACCATGTTGTTGTTTTAGGGCAATTTCTGAGTTTTCATCTTGAAAAATGGGGGTTCCAAGAAGGTTTTTGAAGAAATAATGCGTGCATGGAATGGGAGATGGAGTCAAATGATTTAGAATAAATATTGTGACATGTTTCAATTGTTTTATGGAATGCATGAGGTTTGTAAGGGTGATATTCATGAAACCCTCTCTCTTTTTGGTGTATTTCACCCTATAAACAAGTGTTTGGTAAAATAATGTGTTTTTAAGTTCCTCCACTCTGAAAAATGATGAGATCTTGATTTTTATGACATGCTTAAAAAAAATTTGAGGTTTTTTGACAAATTGGAGTTGAAAAAAAGGTGGATTCTTTGTAAAATAGGCCTATTCTAGTAGCCTTTTTAGGTGCACAGTCTGAGAATCTGAAGATTTCTTTGAGACAGTCATTGTAAGATTTTTTTTTGTTGATATGGACATTAAGTGGTCTCTAAATATGGTTTGGTTCTTGGGATTTGCATTAGATTTGTGAGTTTTACCTGCTTTAGGGCATGGGGTCCTATTTAACAAATAATGCCTTGATGTCATAGAAATGGGAAATCTGATAACACAGTGTAAAGAATGGTTACAAATGGTTGAATATTGTCTTTTAATGTTGTGACAAGTTGTTTATAAGTTTGGATAAGGATTCTAAGGTAGGATGATGTTTTTGACTGTGTGGAGCAAGGTTACTCAATGAACATTTAAACAATAATGAATTCTTGAGGCTACAAAAGTGGAAGGTTTGTTAGGACACAGTTATGGATGAATTATTGGTTTGTCTTAGATGTAATAATCATGCATTTAAGGATGCTTCTATGTTTTGAGGGAGGTCATAAGGTTTGTTGTTTTGGGTGACTTGAACAAGGACTTCTTCATAAGTTAGGTTTGACTGTAAGTTTGAGAAAAAGAGGTAAGGTTGCTTTGTATCTATCATAATAATGACATTAAAGATGTGTAGAGGTATTATATAGAGATGGATAGCTAATGGAATGTTTAGTTGTTATTTTTCCTTGAAGAATGAAAGTGATTTTTGATGAAAGTTAAGTGAAAAAAATTATGTTTAACATTTGATCTTCTCCTAATTTTGTTTGGGATTGAAATCCCTTGAAGAAATGATGATGTTGTGGGGTTTGGTATGATGCTCTGCATCAAATATTAATGGAGGTGGCATCAAAGTGGCATAGTTCAATATTGAGAAAGGAAAAGAGCATGCGTGAAAATGTGTTATTAGGAACCAATAAATGCCCTACAGTTAAGACTAGGTCTGAAAAACAAACAAAGTTTGTAGGAAATACAATACCTAAGTTTGATTTGACAGTGACAAAGCAAGGTAAAGGGGCAGTAAGTGAAAGACAAGAAAAATAAGGAAAGAAAGATAGTTGCAAGCATGAAGGTGCCAAAGAAGGGAAGACAACAAATTATTACTAATCCTTTTTTTTATGCAAGTGAAAAACATAGTAAACAATCAAATGATGGTCAAAGAAAGGATGAAAGACTGTTTGTAGGTCTGAGGATAAAGAAGAGGGAAAATGCATGTATCAATACATTCCAAAATGCTAGAAGTGCAAGGAAGAATGTTAATCTAGTATACATGAACCATTTGAATGGATTTGTGAACCAATGGCACATCTATGAAGCATGGAGACAGTGGCTTCAAGGAAAACTCATGAGGCATGAGTCTTTTCTAGGGGAGTGTATGGTGTAGGAGCACCTACACCTCAACCTCCATTTTGGATCCTTTGATGGTGAATATGTTAGGAAGATATTTTTTGAGTATTTTGATTTTTTTCATCTTCAATAAGGTCTAGTAAGACCATTGAGTAAGATCTAGGGTGATTCTTTAAGTTTTGGAGTCAAAATGTAGAAAATTGCAATCTTGCAAAAATGTTGTCATGTAAGCCTTGAGAAGGAAAAATCCTAAATTTGTGCTTGGATATACAAGGTTGAGGTTTAAAATTTTCAATAAGGCTATTTTGAATCCATTAGAATGGTTTTAGGAGTCATAAGAGTTTAGGATTAAAAGTTGCTTCACAAAATGCAAAGTTGTCATGTTGACAATATGATGTAATCTCATTTTAATGTTGTAAACACCTTAACAACGGCTCCTTTATTCAAAAATTAGTTAAAGGAAATTGGGGAGGATGGGAGCATGTTTATAAAGCCTCCATGGGGTTGAGGCATAAAGGTTGTTTAAGTTTTGAAGCACTAATACAAAGAAAACTCTATATTTTTCTAATTTTACAACATTTTTTCCTGTTCTTGTGCATTGTATGGTCTGGTACTTCATTGTACTACCTTCTAATTCATATGGATTGAAATAGGGAAAAATTTTATTTCTTTTGGTGGTTATTTGAGGTAATTTTATCAAGTATTGAGTAAGTTACATCAATTTTAGTGAAAGTGGTTCTAAAACCTTGCAAAACAAGGGTTTGGTCACCAAAATGGATGTAATTCCCATTTCCACCATGGTAAAATCTGAAACTTGGTGGATTGGTAGATTTAAGACTCATTTACATTCTGAATTTTGTTTTAGAGTGAAAAATGGAGGTTTGCAAAAGTTATCTGATGCCCTAGGTCTGGTTTTTGCCTTGTAGAATCCAAAATGTGATCATTTAAATACATTATTTGTTGATTTTTGAGTATTTGAGTAAATATAATGGATTAAAATCATGGAAAAGGTCTTGGGGAACCTGTTGAAGTATTTTAAAGGAATTAGGGGTGTTGGGGTGTTCCTTGACAAGTTGATTCCTTCTTTGCACAAGCCAAATGAAGCCTTTTGGTGGCTTGTAAATTAGTTATACTTGCTCTTGGTGTTTGGTACGATGATTTTGGGGATCTATAAGGGTCTATGTAAGAAGTATAAAACATATTTTATTTCTCTATTATTTTCCCTTAACAGATTTTTATCATGACTGTCCTATTGGTGAGTGCTAGAAGGAATGCATGGCATAATGGAAGCAATGGAGGAATGGGTGTTTCTGAGTGAAAATACAGGTTGGTTGATCATGTTTTGGCATGTTAAGATTTTCTACATCATCCCCGAGTCCTATTGATGTATTTGGATGTGAGATTCAATTTGAGTGAATAGGTTACTTGTTTGAAGGGTATAGTTGAATAAGTGTGTCAAGTTGGGTGCTTTCCTTGCCACTCTGCATCAAAGTGGTAAGTGATCTTTAGTTTTGGTTGTGAATGTTTATATTGGTTTATTATCTTGTTCTATGAATTTTTTGATTGGGGAATGTGATTAAGTATTTATGTCAAGTGAAAGTCCTTCCTTGTGTGTTCATGTAATGTCAAAAAAAGTACTCCCTAACATGGCCTTGATTTAGTGTTGTAATATGTCTAACATATCACATTAGGTCTTGGGGCCTTGTGTACTAAATGAGATTATTGGTGCCTTATTTAGAGTGTTGTAACACACTTTCACACTTTTCTGGGATTTTATTAAATAATTGGCCTTATTTCACATCCACAAGCCCCATTTAATGCATCATTTTCTTGACATAAAACAACATCCAATCATAATTCATGTGTTTTTAGGTTGTGTGGCCTAGATTTAGTGATCTAGAACTCATACACCACCTTGGGAGTATGAGTCCCACCTAGGTTTTAGGGCCCCGGTCAGGATTTTACATCATTCTAAGCATTTTTGAAAATGTGTCCTATAGTTAAGCCTAATGGCACTCATATGCCACTTTTGGCATATGAGTCCCATGTGGCCCAAAATCAAATTTAATTCAAATTCTTGGCTATATTTTATTCTCCTAGATCTGATGTTGGTTTGTAGTGTTGTAATTTCAAGAAATTTGCCATAAACAAGTATAAATACAAGGTTATTTCACTCATTTTCATCCAAAGCTTTCAAGTATTCATGTATTATAGAAAATTTGTGATCAAGGAAGCATTCAAGAGTTTACAAGAGCATTCAAGAGTCTTCAAGAGCTAATTATCAAGTGTTTTAGAGCATTATTAAAGCATCAAGCATCATTTCAAAGTCATCATGCACCATGTTTGTTTTTGAGTTAACAATTATAATGTAGGGTTTCATGATTCAAGCTAGCATTCAATTCAAGATCTATCACATTCAAGGAAGATTCAAGATATACATCCATTGGATCCATTTCATACATGTTTGCAACACTTTATTGCTAGGGCTTGGTGAGTTGCAACATTACATTTTGTTCATTCACCATTCTCCTTTCCTATTTCATTTCATTTCAAGGTTTGATCACCAAAATGGGGTTTAACCAAGGAAAAACTCATTCCACTAACAAAACATAGTTTTCCCTCTCTTTAGTGTGTGATTTATAGATCTAGGTTGAAGACATATTAAAGAGCAAGTTTGGAGAAAGTTGTCAAAGTTTTCACCTAGCATTGGATATCATTGAAAGACATGATCTACAAGTTACAAATACGAGATTCAAACCCAGAAATTGGGTGGAAAGGACAAAGCATACATTGAAGAGTAGAACCAAACTTTGAATTTCCAAAAAATCCTAACGGAAATGATATGCCACTTCTAGCGTATGAGTCCTAGTATAGTAAAAATTACTTCTTTTAGGAGCTTCAGACATATCTCTGCCATATTTTTTTTCTTGCTTAGAAACCCTAATATGGGACTAAATCACCTAAATCACCCATACTAGCATAGAGTCCTAGTAGGCATTAATTTTAGTATTTTTCGGTATTTCAAATCTTCATCTAGTCCTCTTAAGGTTTCCAAGTGCACACTTCTAATTTCTCAGCTTTTTGTTTTGATTTACATGCTTTTCTAGGTCATTTAGTGAAGTTTTGCATTGCATTAGGGTTTAGTATTAGGTCCTACTTTTCCTTAGTCCTTCCAAGCCCTAGCTTGGAGGTGAACCCCTCTTTAGTTTCTAATAAGACCCTAGGAAAAAGCTATTTCAATATTTCTTTCTCCTTTGCATACCTTAAGTTGATGCCAAAAATTGGCAAGGTAATAGCCTTTATGGGAAACTCAGTTAATGGGGGGACCCAATTGCACTAAACAGAGTGACCTCCACATTTTTAAAATAATTCGACTTCTTCTATAACTAGGGTTTTGAATGGGAAAAGGAAGAAGATATATAAAATAAAAATATAACTAAGGCGATGCACCAAGATTTAGATAAAGGCATGGTAAATCTATCCTTTGGGAATAAATTCAAGGGCCCATTCAACAATCTACTATGTTTTAGAATAATAGAAATCAAAAGAAAAGATCTGAACAATTCATCTAATGACATAAAATGATTATAGCATACATCCATTGAAAAGAGGAGTCAAAGACATGATCTAAATCAACAATTTGTATTTAAAATCATAGAAGTTCTTGCAAATGAACAATCAAGACAATAACAACACAGTATTAATGTATTATCAAATAACATAAGAAAAACAGAAATGCCGAACAATGGCACAGTCTGAAAGTTTCATATAATAATCTTAAAAACAATACTAAAGGTCTGGTGTCTCTTTCTAATTTTTCTGCATCTTCCCAACTCATTTTCAGAAATCAAAAGCAATACTTATAGCCAATAATCCATTGCCTAGTGAGCTTCAAACAGAAAAGATTTAGTATCTTTGGGCAATGATGGTTGCAACAATGATTTCCCTCGATCGTTGCAACATAAACTATTTAGGCCATGACATATAGACGCTTCTTAGCTAGATGCATCCCTTGCAAATGATGGTAGTGGTCCAAGAATATCCCGAGTAGACAAGTGTCATCTCCTAGTGGAGGCAGTTAGAATACGCGACAACATACCCACTAGTACACAAACAACAATATATGACTAAATAAACTACTAAAAATTGCATATAAATGACTAACTTTAGTCACACGACTATTATTGGTTTATTTGTAGTCATTTATAACACCACTAAATTTATGACTAAACAATTTTAGTCATTTATTTTGTCATTGATTTTAGTCATTAATTTAGTCATTAATTTGGTCATTTATTTAGTTATTTATTTAGTCATATATTTAGTCATTAATTTTAGTCACGTGACTATTTTAGTGGTTTATTTGTAGTCATTTATAACACCACCAAATTTATGACTAAACTATTTTAGTAATTTATTTAGTCATGGTAGTGATTTGTTTAGTCATATTATTTAGTCAGTTTAGTCATATATTATTTGTTACAATTCAAATCTAACTTAATTAATCCTCAAAAAAATTATGCATATAAACTTCAAGTATCATAGATATTCAAATGTTAAAAAACATTGTGAAATGAAGACAAATGCTTGAACAAATATGATTGATTAGACACAAACACAAACAAATTAAAAATCAAGAGGAGCCACAACACAATATTTATGAGTGGAGAAAAAAACACTATGAAAATTTACTTCATTAAGCCTCATTGGCAAATCGAAATCTCATTGGTTACATTCAATGTCTCAATGACACTGTACAACTCACATACACTATATAAACATAATACTCCTTTTTTCATATACTTATACTATTTTCCCTTCCTTAACTGCAGTCATTTTGGAAGGGCAGTGACCTCCTATAGAGGCTTGACCCATTTAATCCCCTTGCAAATCCACAACTTTTCCACCTCTATTGGCTTCGGCTCCTCAAAAATATTCCTCGCTGGTATTCACCTTTCACTTCTCCAATATGGAGCTACAACCTAAAAATAAGGTTTTAAAATTTGCACATCAAAAACTCAGAAAAGTCAAATAATATAGAGGATAAAATTGAAACATTTTCTTTTCCTTTTCCAATTATGGCACCCTAAACTTAGGCACTAGATATAGTGAATGTATCAAAATTAGATATAACATCCATCAAAAACATATTTGGAAGTAGATTTTTATCAAATATTATAGTTGCAAGTTCCACTAATTATAATAAAGATAAATAGTTTTACCTTTTGTATCAACTAATGCAATTCTGATAACTTTTAGAGGATCGACAATGCTAGCCTTTATCATATCAACATACTCACCTGCAAGTTGTAACACAACATTAAACTTATTAATTAGACTCAACATCTAAGAAAGAAAAAGAAACTTCAAACATTATCAATTTAGTCAAAAAATCATCAATTTCAAAGATCAAAGTAGCCAACGCTTCACTCTCTACATCCTCTGCTATAGTCAAAAGAGGCCTTTGTTTCTGTGATCAATGAAACAATAAATTATATTATTTTTCAAAACTTATCACTATGTAGTTATGAACTCAAGATCATTTAAAATTTCAAACTAATTGACATGACTACCTAATTTCTTTCTATGACATACACTTTGGGTATACAAGATCGTTGAGAATCCCAATTATTGAACTATGAAATTCAGTAATGCAACGAAATTGTCTCTTAAGTAAAATGTAAATCAAATCAACATTACAATTCTTAGCTTATCAATTGATCTCAAATTGTATATAAACCTTTTTCATATAGCTTAAGGACATCTACAATAGATATGCACAAAATGAATTTGGTGGAAAGACTTTAAAAAAATTCAAGGGAATACAATTTATAGGTGTAAATCCAAATTCCACAACCATTGCCAACATCCTCCCTGTTTGTGCCAAAATGGGAGCTTTGAAACAAGATATGAATATCCATCAATGCATAGACAATACATCCCTATAATAAATATTATACTCCCTCAATTAAATATTATTACATATTATTATATTGGGGGAAATTTACTTTATTGGGGGGACTTTTGTTTAGAAAACCTACATCACCATCAACTCATGTGAGAGGTCAATAACCCACTATTAAGCCTACACATGGCACATGCATGCACAAAATAACAAAGAAAAATAAAGATCATGCATCACATAATAAGTATAAGACAAAAAAAATGTTGAAAGAGCTATGTTAGGACTAAAAAAGAAAAATACCACATATTTGCATTAACATCTATTCATTTATCTCCTAGTCCTTACAAAATCTCACTAGACTCAATTTCATGATCTAGACAAATTACTGAGGTTCGTGTAAAAAATCCATTTTTGTAACCAACATACCCAAATAATCACATTCATGAAATCCATTGAAGTCCTTTGATACCATTGGGCTAACAATACTTTTTCGGTGGAACTCCCATCACCACCCCACTGATAGCCCAATAGGGGCAATTCATATCCTTACATCTGTGTAGTATTCTTCCATCATTGTAGCTCTGGTGCATTAGTGGAATGAATGATGAAGATCCCCTAATAACCTGATATAATCATAGGATATCAAATTCTAACACTTATCAGTGAAGTTGGGATGCATCAGGATAACATTGTTTGATGTCTTACCGATAGACTGAAAGAAATCCACTTATTGGTGAAGAAGGTGGCCATCAATGGAAAATGAACCAAGGTCCCAATGATATAGCAATGAATGATTACTACTAGCTGATGTGATGTCAAAAGCATCATCGAGATATTTAACATAAATGCTCTCGCCGATGACAAGAATGAAGCAGGTGGTATATTAATGAGCCAGAACATAGGTGAATTGCACCATGAATTAATCATACAATTTGTAGAAACCAAAAAGGCTATGCTAAGGACAGAAGTAGAAAGGACAAAAATCAGAGCTCTCACATAGTGAAGCCATGAGAAAAAAAATCACTTAAGTACTCCACTTTTAGCTAGAAAGTTGCATTTTTTTAGAGTTTGCAATGGAAGAACATGTGGAAAAACCTAAGGCAAAGAAAAAAAAGTAAAGAGAGGAATTTAAACCAAGACTTGATAGATCAATGTCTGGGGTCAGGGCCAAGACCTAGAATAAGTGTTCAAGCAAGTAAATTGATAGATAAACATAGGGGTCTTGGGGATGTTTGGACACCACACTGGGGCTATGAGCTTTTTATGTATCAGTACAAAAAATAATTTAGATTTCAACTAGTTTGTAACCCATGGAGACTGAACTTAGGAAGGCTTGTGGTGCCAAATGTGTTCATCAACATAGAATTGGTGAAAGCTCTGGCCAGTTGGTATAATGCCAAGAAAATAACTATCCAATCACCAAATGGGGTCGATATGCTTGTTATCTCCCAATACTTTATCTCTAATGTATTTTAGCTAGAAGGTCCTGTGAACTTTCCATTCACCATTAGAGACTTTTTTATAGAATATTGTTGCATGGATACTAGCTACAAGAGATGGAAGCTAGCTTTGCATAGAACTAAGAATGAGCAAGGTCAACTCAAAAAAAAATTGAGCAATGAAAACCCTCAATTTCATATAGATTTGTTTGAAGAATACTTCCAATATACCTACTACTCAACTGGTCAAGTCTTGGGAATTGAGGTTCCACCACTTATGTATATTGCACTGATGGTTCTAGTAGTAGATATACAAAGCAAATATGCTAGGTCATTCAACTATGCAAACCATCTGGTGAATGCCCTAAATCAATGGCTTGAAAGAATAAAAACCAACAGTGATTGCATATATTTCAAGCATTATTCCTTGTTAATGCATTTACTTTTATATGAGGGACATGCTAGAAATGTGTGGGGTAAAGAATTAAGAATCAAAGACACAAATAAAGATGGAAACTTTAAACCTGTACAGATGTGGACTGCACTATGGGATAGCCGATGTGAGAGGTATCACTATTTATATTTTGAAAATATTTTGTTAAACCACTAATGAAGTTGCTAGGCTATTCATATGATCACAATTTATCCCCTAAGGTGTAGAGATTTTGAGACCAAAGGAAAAAAACCCGAGAGGCAAGGTGAACCATAATTGGGGAGACTGGTATGCCTTCTCTAATTGCACAATAATAAGGGTTTATGGATTTGAAGGGGTTTCACATTTGCTACCCGGAGTGGTTCCTAACAAAGTTGCTTATTTGGGAATAGTATGGTAGTTAGAAAGGTATGATACTAAACATATCAAGAGTCATAATAAGCAATCACTCTTGCCTAGCACTCTTTGTTTTGGAGATTTCACAGTATGTTCCATTGAAGGATATAAATAAATTGATGCTAAATCAGCTCATTACAACCTTCCTCTTGGGTATGAAAGAAATAAATTTGATGCAGAGGGATTTATTCATCAAGCAAGATTAACTTAGAATTTGTCATGGTATGATCATTGGTTTGCACTTGATGATGTGATCAGGAACCGAGATGAAGCTTCCATTGGTAAGAGAATGGCTTCATATAATAAAGTTGTGCTTGCAAAGGAATGGAAAAGAAAGAATTTCCCATCATATAGAGAAGCATTTGTTGATATACAAGATCGCTTGGCTAGGATTGAGCAGATTATTGCTCATATGAATGAAATAGTAAAATATGTTCCCTCATACATTTTTGATACATCTCATATGAGTTACATAGGAATGTAGGCTAAGGATGTGGAGCATTAGGATCACTTACCCTCACAACCCACCCTTGATGTATGTTTCTCCACTAGAAATAGTGAAGAGGAAGGAAGTGATGAGGAGAGTGATGGAGAGGAGAAACAACTGGAACAAATAAATGCCCTTGTGATTACACAATATGAGCTCCCTTAGGAACTTGTAAAATTTGAAACATCAAATGAGTTTTCTGATGACATTAGGGTCAAGGTTGGTCATGAATTCATTTCTAATAATTATTTTGTTAAAACTCTTGAGTTCAAATCATTTATCAATGAGTATAAGGGAACAAAATAAGACAAAAGGAGAAAGACATTACTCTTGAAAAGGAAGTTGATGCCTTAGAAGAATTGAAAAAGGAAGTTGACATGGAAATGCAATCCATCACTCCTGAAAGAGGTAGAGAATTACTTCAAGAGGCTGGGGTACTACTTCTACCAGGATGGGACATGAGCTCAACAATTGTGTTTGAAAGTTTCAAAAAAAGAGGGGATACAAGAATGAACTTATCAAAGGAAGCTAGTGATAAGACACATTCAGGGTCTAGATACAATCCAGATGAGGATTCCTTGCTTATTTGGTCACTATACCCTCATGAGAAGAGGCTAGCAATGTTTGATAACCCTAATCAAGTATTTGGACACCTTTTGGTCAAAAGAGTTGTGAACACTAATCCCTTAGAAACTGTAGAGCTAAATGTCAATGTGGAAAAATTCACTAGAGCACAAATTGAAAAATTGGTCAAAGAGAAGGACAAATTGAAAAAGAAGTTATCACATCAAATGGAGTTGTCTTCCTCTTCTACTCTAGAATTGTACAATCCATGGCTTGAAAAGGATAAGAGAGTGTTAGATGCATTAGCTGATGTAGCCTATTGGAAAAATTCCCATTTGAAAGCCCAAGAAACGTGTAAAACACTAGAAAAGGAGGTGAAAATCATTAAGTACAATGTTGTGTCCAAGATAATCAAAAAGAGGTTCAATAAGCTGATAAAGCAAGCTGATGATTATTTGGGTGTATTTAAGACAATGCAATCAACACCAGAGGAGAATGTCTAGTTACAAGGAAGAATGATTGATAAAAAGAAGGAACTTCTAGGTAAACAGATCCTAAAAGACCAAACACTGCAAAGATATAATGACTTGGTGAGATCCCACAACCAATATCAAGAAAGACTCGAAGAAGACCTCCGTTGTTTTAATTTAGTTCTTGAAATCCATGATGATACGAGGAATTTGTCAGAAATGGATGATTGGAAAGAAAAATTTATAGAGTTTCTAACAATTGCATTGTAGGAGATCAACAATGAGGATATGGTCTTGCAGAATACTCATAAACAAATTGAGAAATTCATGCACATAGAGTATAATATGAAGGAGGTCATATCCAATGTTGACACTCATGCAGAATAGGGGTACATTGATCATCGCTCAGCTTTCAATATGTTTATAAATCAGGTAGTGGATAATTTGGGCACAACTGAGCAACAATTAGAATCAATCGGTGGTAATGATGTGGACCCTATCATATAGTAAAATTTTTAACCACGAGCTTTTACTCGAAGATTAATGGATTGGTACACATGTTTATGATTGTGTTAGTTTCTTAAATTAAGTTCAAAATCATGTTTTGTTATCAAGAGTCATGTCTTTTGGTTTGAAGCTTGTTGCCTCTTGTGTATATAAGAGAGATCAGGACCAAAAGAAGGATATAGGAGAAGATACGAGGTGAATAGGGATAGATAGAAAATAGAAAGCTTCCATAATATTTCCATTTCAAAAGACTATGTTGTAGATATAATTTTGAGGAAATCGATGAAATATCTCTAATTCTGTGGCTTTATATTGGTATCAATTATTTGTTGAAAATATTCAATTACCTGGTTGTCTCCAGTTTAATATTTCCTTATTATTTAAATTGGTATATCAAGTATATATTCAATTTCTCAATGCACATTTTATGTTCGATGGAAGAGCATCTATTTTCCTCAGACATGCAAATTTTTTCATGTTGCACTACATTTAGCAATTTTGCAAAACTTGACAAAAATGACCTGTAACAACTTTTGATAGTATGCAATTTTATAACTTTTTTGCAACTTTTTCTCTTTTTCCCAATTGACTCTAAAATCATCCTAATTCATAGTGAATGGTATCACAAGACTTAATTAACATAAAATGACCTTCTCAAATGCTGAAATGACCTACTAAGATACAATGGCCTTCAAATTTGAAAATGGAAGCTTAGGTGCTCCTACACCAACATGTATGCTAAATGTGGGATCATAGACAAGGCACTTGAAGTGTTCGAAAAAATGGCTCAAAGAAATGTTGTCTCATGGACTACAATAATTGCAAGATATACACAAATTAGATCTGTTGAAAAGGCTTTAGAAACTTTAAAGCAAATGCAATTTGCAGGTTGTTCCAAAACAACCTCTGGAAAATTTGGGATATGTTTTAGAAGTTGACATTAAAGGGTATCTGAAAAATGGTTTTATATCTTGCCTATAGTGCTTGAGGATTGAAGGAATTGAGAGATTGAAGCCTATTTTTTGTGAAATTTGTCTAAGTGAGGTTGAATGGTGCTCCTGATTGTTATTAGGCTCCATGTTGGAGATGCCCATGCTAACAATAGAGACCTTTTTGGTAGATCAATATATGGATGTTGAACCCACCATGCCGGTCTACCAAGATTATGTGACCATTATCCAATCATCAAAAAACAAGATCAAATCACTTAAATGAAATATAACCTCCTATAACAAGTCAATGAAAGAATATAATAGAAAGATGAAGGCAGAGGCAAAGTTCTTGGCCTTCAAATAAATTTGATGAACCAATTTTCCATTAACACAACCAAGGTAGCATAGAATTAAAAATCCAATGGGGGCAAGGAACCAATGCTTTGGAAAAGGATTTAGCCAACCACATAATAGGTGGAAGGACATTGTACTAGATAAAGCTTATGCAAAATAAGGTGGGGGCAATCGGTTCCATTTTCTATAATGTGGTAAGAGTCATATAGGTAACACTATGTCAGGCTAGGGAACTCTTCTTGGAGGTTCTAAATGATTTTCCTCTTTTTAATAAGACTATGTTGGCAGTGCCACCTGGATCACAGTTGTTTCATGGGATTCCAAACTCAGACAATGAGGTGCATTTGTGGAAATATAATAGAGAGAAGCTACAAGCTACCATGATGATTTTGCTGAGAAAATTTATATCAAAGTCTTGCTTAGCATGGCTTAAGACATGCATAGATGATATTCTCTCTACATATAGGTTTGGGGGAAATTATTTGCTTGATCTTGTGAAAGGTGGTAATGAACTTGCAAAGAATGAGACATTGATTAGAGAAACATTGGATAGTCTAGATGCATTTGAAGGGAGTTGGGAGTGGCTAAAAATGGTTTTTCATTCAAATGTTGAGTTTCCATGGAGATGCATGTGTGAGATTGTTTTGAAGCACTCAAAGAGTCTATGGGATGAACTTTTTGAAAGCCTATTCATTAGTAGGATGAAACAAATAATAGCTGATGGATTTGCAGATCTACGTGAGAGAGTTAAGGTTGGTAAATTCCTTGAAGTTACATCTCTGGAAAGTTACAAAGATGTTGAAACCTATTCTCAAAAATTAATTACTAGTGAGGGTTGGCTTGTCAAGAGAGGGGACCTAAAAAGTGTCAATTTACATGGGTTGAGTTTTAGATATATAATGAAAAATGATGAAGACTGGTTTGGTTGCCTTAACACTTGTTTTGGAATTGAGGTTATTCAAATAAAAGACACCATAGATGAGGGGTCCAAGAATATTATGGAAGACCTCCTAAGATTTTTTCATGCACATAAATCTCCTTCAAGGATAAATGATTTAGCACCTTATTTGCAAGAGAAATGCTTCCATTTTATCTCAAAATTGATTGTTGAGATTGAAGAACATATTGCACATCTTTTAGAAGCTCTCTATCAAGAAATGAAAAGTGAGGAGATGCCTAAAAAAATGAACAAGGAGACACTAGAACCAACAGTTATAGTGGAAAGGGCACTTTTCTTAGGAAGGATTTTACTTCTCAATTTTCATTCAACTTCCCTTCCACTAGTTCTTGGCTCGTCTCAGCTCTATTTTGTCGAGAACAAATCTTCAGTTTGAGAGAAAGGATCTTCGACTTTCAAATATTCCAATACCGATTTTGATTACCCTCTTCCAGACAGTTCTAGAAGACAAATACTAATGAGAGGGGTTGGTTTCAAGCCCGAATCATAGGATAAAAATAATAGCACCAAATTGAGTAAAATTTGAAGAACTATGCACAATCTTTGTATCAAAGCTCAATGTAATGCCCACATTTTGCACACTAAACAACCTAACAAACTGTAACAATTTTACTAAATTTGCAATAATTTTTTTTAATTCAAGAGACAATAGCAACATAACTCACTACTTATAGCTTTATTAACATAATATGCTACCTAGAACTCTGATCAATGATATCACCAGTTATGAGCAAGGATAGAAATAATTTACTATTTTTAGCAATAGAGTCTACTTACTTTGGGTTGGCTTAACATACCTCTTGCACACTCAAGCACCTCTTGTAATTCAACACCTCATAATTTTCTTGCTCCCAATTCATGTACCTGCACGATCTACAAGACTTGATGCATGTGTAAGATCAATGAGTTATTAGTACATGATCACCATAATAAGTGATATAATTGCATAGCTAGCTACAAGTCAAAATGAGGTTTACAACATTTGGAAAGAATAGCAAGGCCAAAAACAAAACTTAGAAGGATAGTCTTAAGGGCCCAACCTAATTCCTAGGGGGCTCGTCTCTGACGACCTTGCCTACATATATAATTCACTCAGGAATAATAGTTTGACATCAAGGACTTCAACCATCACACACTTGGATGGCTATCAAAAGGGTATAACTTCAAGGCTCAAACGATGTAATATTAATTTACAAAACAATGTTATGTGTTCAAGCATTCTCACTATCAATTCTACTATTATCCATGAATATGAAACTCCATATGAACCCAATTACAATTACGATATCAAGACCTATAGAAACATTACACACCAAATTTCATAATATTAGACCTTGAACTTCTAAGGAATACCAATTCTATGAATGTCCTACCAATATTTATACGATACTAAAAATAATTTTAGATTGATAACATAATAATTTACATGTGACAATTATTGATTAAAAACATGGTAGCTCATACAATAGTTAAGAAAATCACTATTAGTGGATAAGAATTTACTTACTATATAAATCATAATAATAACCACAATTTAACATAAATATGTGCATGCATGATGCCAACAAAACAATCCAACACATTCTATAGTGGAGTATGGCTTAAAGGAAATAATAATCAATGGATACTCTTGTCACACATATTATTTTGTCACAATAAAACATAACAAAATAAAATGAATAATTAGATCATATAAACCAAATCATAACATTACATCTGAATAAATTGCAGCCAAAAAGGGCAGAGTTGAAACGATCATAACTTTTAAATCTCTTAAACAAAACTAAAACTTCAATATGTTTTGGAAAGGGAAAATAACAAGGAATAAAACCCAAAAATCGTTTGATAAGATTCTTAAACACATGTGAGCATATTTTTCTGCAACCTAGCCCACTATATTACCTAAAACAATAGCCTTAATAAAAGAAACTTAATTCTTTTCAATATACACAATTTTATTACTCATAGACCAATTAAACTATCCTAAAAAAAGCTTAATAGTAAGTTATGGAGCATAGGATAAACACTCATACTTGCGCAAACATTTTCACAAGACATAAAAATGATAGGAAGAATTTAAGTAAACCTAACAGATAATATCAAGTATCCTACCCCTCGAGTTTTAGAATCATTAGTATGCTATGCTCTTAGGATCACCCCTATGTCGTTTATAGATCATATACAAAAATAACAAAAAGCACAAAAGAAATTAATCACCTAGTCAATGCCATACTTCAAGTATCTAAAACATTAGCTTTGAATCATTTCTAATTTATTTATTTTAGGTGATACAAATAAAACATTATTTATTGACATGATTTTCACGAATGTAAGATTCTACTAATTTCTCACCCAATCTTTAACTATTAACCCTCAAACTACATTTTTGACAAACAATTTGTAAATAATAGGTATGGAGACTTTCTTGATATGTTAATTTGAAGGATGTGAGTTCATATTCAACTAAATGCTATCAATTGAAATTTTTAGATCCAAGCTAAAGAGATTTCAATAAAAACTAGTACTTTGTTTGTTATTGTAGTAGAGTTTAGTAATGTTCAGTTTTGCTAATTATAACAGAAAATAAAGGAATACATTAAAAAATTCTGACCTATTATCAACTCTGACATTTCCCTTCTTATAAGGCTTATTTTTTTCAGGTTGTAGCTCGCCACATTGCCCCCTTCCTAACATCTTAACTAGCACAAGACTTCATGGTTCTTTGTAAATGCATCGTTATTAAATTGCAGTTTCTACACCAACTACTTCCATGATAAGCATTTGACTCAAAGGTTTACATTCATTAATAGTCACATTCAGTTGAATAAGATGGCAAGTGTGATTTCAATTCCAATAGTTATCTGTAGTGTGCTTCTAGACTTTGGCAGAAGTAAAGATTTTAATATTATTTTTATTTTATTTTCTTTTTTCAATATATATACATATTTATAAATAAATAGATGTTTTAATGAATATTTCCCACTAGTATTGAGCAATTTGAGGGGTAAATAATAGTATTAATAGTGTTTTCAATTTAAATCGTCAATAGTCCCCATTGCAGTAACACTGTAAGATTGAATTAATTTGGTCAATGTGTAAAGTACAATCAATCTTTTAGTTTATATTAATTTGTTGTTATTGTTGTTATTGTTTTTTATTATTATAATCTTAAAAATATATATATAAGACCATCCCATGATAATAATTATATTAAATAAATTCCTCATTTAAATGTAAAGGTCAATCTATAAATACTTTATAATGAATAATAGAAAAGTTGACTAGAAATACTACATAATCAAGCACATCATAAACTTCCAATATGATATAATATAGATGAAACTAATACCAATAACTATATCAATTTAAAACATGCTCTCAAGCTATGTGATCTAGAAATACAAGTGTAGATGTTAATGATTATCAAGGTTGTGTTATATAACAATGATATTTGTTATCCACAAATGTTGATCCACTTTTCAAGAGCATGCATAATTTTTAAAACTCTTTTATTTGTTATATATTGATTAATGCTATATAATAGTTAATAGAATAAAAATAGAAATCATAGACATAATGAAAGTGAGAAGTGTAAGTAGCATCAATCTTTTATTTATTACTATATATTAAATCCTCTCATAAATAGAAAATATGCCTACAACTAATCAAATATGTCATGTGACTATTATGAACTTATATCTTAGATTTGAAACTAACAATATTGATCTTAATATTAATATCTACAATCTACTCAAAGGCAGCTTATGTGGCTTGCTTAAGTTTATTCATGATACTATAAATTAGTTATGCTACTCACAAACAAGAAGATGAGAATTGTTAATAGAGACTTCTTTAATTACTCAACTATGAAAATTATTCTTTGATATCTTCCCCTATTAAACTCTCAAGAACATAACATGTGGAATTTGGTGAAAACATTATGTTGGGACTGTAAATTTCTAAATAAATTCACATGTTGTCTACATTCATAATCTTCCAAGTGAGTCCTACCTTGAATGCATTTCCCTCTCTTCGTGCATATTTTCTCCATATTTTCCCATGTTGCTCCATATGTTTCATCGGGTCTACATTTTTCACATTCTTGTTCCTATTGGCGTGACAAAATTAAGGTCTCCTTGATCCATTCTTTTGCTTGTAAATGTCTGTGTTTCCTATCGGCAAGACGTTTCTTGTGTCACAGCGATTGAAGTTTATTCACTGGCAGCTATCGGCAGGACACTTCTTTTGTTTCGGCGACAAAAAAGATTCATATCGACATAAGTCATACCATCGATATATGGTCATAGCAAACTTGATGTGTCTCCCTGACTTGTGCATGGAAAATTTCATCGGTGGGAGTCAGGTTGTTGGGGTAGTGTCTTACCGAAATCAAGATGTCTCAGCAATAGGTACATTATAGGATCTCTTCGGCCAAATAAGTTGTCTGCGGTAGGAAGTCATAGTGAAGTATGTATGTCTCACCGACGGGTTACTAAAGGTTTCTATTGAACGGATTTCGGCAAGAGGTTTGTGTCATCTTGGTGAATGGGTGTGAGCTTGGGTGTTTCGGTATAACTCTATAATCTACGGGACCTCTCACCGACATCATAAAGTTACAGTGACATACATAAGACAGATGGACTCATTGGCAGGAGAAATCATATGTCACAGTGACAGGTTTTGGTCATGTGGACTTTTTAGTGAAACAAAGAATGATGTGCATAATGTTTCACCGACTTTGAAAGTCACAGCGAAGCAGTTGGAATGAAGGTTGCATCTCGGTGAGATTACCCTTATGTCTTGACGACCAGATTGTATTTTAGGGGCTTTTGGCATAACAATTGAATTCTCTATATGGTTTTCCCGATAACGAAGGGTCAAAGTGATACAAGTGATAAAAGTGTTTTCAGTGAGACATAATGATGGTGGTATGATATCTCCATGATTCAGATTGGTCACGGTGATGAACAAGGGAACACGGGCAGACAACGATAAGCGATATTTTTCCTTCAACATACTTTCAACACTATCCTAGCGACTGTTCCATTGGCGATTAACTATTTTCAAATGTTGTGGGCCGACATAAATGAATTTATAAATGCTGTTGAGGGCTGACATGGATTTGCCCGAATTCTACAGTGGCCGACATGGATTTCCAATTTAATTTATTTTCTCATGCTGGTGTATAAATTAGCATTTTTTTAATTGTAAAATGATCACGAACTATAAGATATTCGATACACAACAAGTAGATACAGTGGGATAAAATTATCCAATCAAAGACTATTGTTGCATGATTTCAGAATGGAGGTATTTATGAAAATCAGTTGATGTTGCCACATTTTTTCAGGTGTTAATTGTTTGTTGAATTCAATGAAAATATTGCTAAGTTTTCTCCAAGATGGATTCTTTCTGGTTATTTAAATTGATGTAACAAGTTTATATTCAATTCATCAGTGTACATTTTTTGTATCTATGTGGTTAATTGATTGGTTCTTTCAAGTAGAGATTAAAATCCTCTTAGTTGATCACAGTAATCAGAGAGATTCATTTGGATTGTTAAAGTAGAGCTTAGTAGTTACAATATTACATGTTTATACAAGTTGTAAACAAAATGTATGCCAGATAATTTGAGTTTTCTCCAGAGAGTGTTGCTCATCTTGATTTCATTTGACTCTGCATACCCAACAAGGCACTGGTCTCTGCAGTTTCGTCATTAAGACTCATTTATTCTCTTTATATTAGTTAATTGAGCATTTTTAGGATTTAGATCAAAATATTGCTATTGCTATCAAGTTTAATTTCATTTTTTCACCTCCATTTGCCACTGTGAACAAATTGCTAAAAGAGGTATAATCATAAGTCTGCTTAATTCAGAGAGGTACACCCACCCAAGGTTTAGCAACACCTAAAGAGTAGAAGGTTGAGTTCTCTTGACCTTGTCTGTTACCCTAAAGTGTATCAAGAGATTGGCAACCTCTTGTGGCATTTAGCCTGCATTTTTGAGAGCTAACACCTTCCATGTGACATTTATTATTTTTCTCTCAACATTGATATTCACATTAAATTTCCACTCTATTTTCACCTTCTATAGTTGAAACTACCATTGTTCAAACATTCCTTCTCACTTGAAGAGTCATCAATAAATATGATTATTACGTACAAATGACGGAAGGTTAATGACTTATTATTGAAGATTTTCAAACTTCATTATACTTATAGGAAGGGTACTAATAGTCAATAGAGGTCACAATTCTAAGTCCCTATATTTTACAAGCTAATGCCTCCATAAAGTCCCATGAAACTGAAATCTCATTAAGCTCAAATTTATCCCTTTGTTTTTGTTTATAATTTTCACATGATGTTATTTGTATTGTACAAAATCATGCAACTCAAAAATGGCAATTTTTGTCTCTATTGTCCAATACATACTTTTCATTGCATATCTATAACATCATTTTAATCATCACTTAATAAATGTACCCATGATACGGATAAAGTATTTTCTACTATTGGGTAAAAGGGTGGGGCTTCACACATAGCATGTGGATATTGTGGATAACTGAAGAGCTTTCAGGAATTCTCACAAGATATCTAAGGGAGGAGGATTCTTTATCCATGACAACTCCTTTGAAAGCTTGTATTCTCATTTGTATTGCATATTTTGTTTGTTGTCACTTATGGAGTTGGTTTCATTTCCATGATTCATCTAACCACTGATCTCTTCTTGTAGTTTTCATTAGATTTCTTCTAGTTCTAATTTAAATCATCATGGTTTATATCTAGATATGTTAATAATCAAATGAGAATAAAGCATCTAGAGTAAAGAGCTACATTTGATTCTTTCAATCACTTCAAACTCTTTATTGTCCAATAAATGAAAAATACTAACATGTGCCCTTTCTGAAGAGCTTTCCTCTCACAAGATATCTAAGGGAGGAGGATTCTTTATCCATGACAACTCCTTTGAAAGCTTGTATTCTCATTTGTATTGCATATTTTGTTTGTTGTCACTTATGGAGTTGGTTTCATTTCCATGATTCATCTAACCACTGATCTCTTCTTGTAGTTTTCATTAGATTTCTTCTAGTTCTAATTTAAATCATCATGGTTTATATCTAGATATGTTAATAATCGAATGAGAATAAAGCATCTAGAGTAAAGAGCTACATTTGATTCTTTCAATCACTTCAAACTCTTTATTGTCCAATAAATGAAAAATACTAACATGTGCCCTTTCAACCCTTCCAGATATTAATCATGGAGATGTAATCTGTAAGTATGCAACAAAGTATCAAAGGGGAGCCAAAAAATTAGAGATTTTCATAAGGCCTATGAATCAACTCTTGTTGTTTTTATATGAAAATATTATTGTTTTTTTTCTATTTATAATATCTATTGGCATCATTCAGGAAATCCTATTTGTAGGAATTCAGTAAGAGTTCTCAAACAAACTAGGATGACATCTACTATACAACTCAACATTTAAATGGAATTTGAAGCATCATTTTATTTAATTTTTAATTTGATTCCTTAAGGCAACCTCATTAAATGTTCTTTTCTAATTGTATATCAAACTGCCTACTACTTCTTTTCTTTTACCGTTGCTATAGACACCTAAATTTAGAGACTTGATTTATCCAAATTTATCCCCTTTCGTCTAAGCATCCCCTTATTTGCATTAATTAAGTAATATCACTATTATTTAATTAATATCCTTAATTTTTTCAAATCCCTAAGGTATCTAGTTAAATAATTAAATACCTTTTCTTTTTCATCAAATGAATTAAATAAATATGCCATTTATTTAATTCCCTTTATGTCACATCCTCCATCATTTTTATCTAATCCTAATCCATCTTCTAATCTCATCATTAGGATGTGCACATGCCTAATCCTTGATTAGGATGTGTCACATCCTCCAACTTTTGCAAGTTGGCCTCTAATATCTCTTAGCCACCTAACCCTCCTTTAATCCTTCATTAACTAGCCTAATCAACTTCTCAAGGAATTTTTAATTCATTTTATCCTCCCAAGGAATATTAAATTCCTTTTTCTCTTCCCCATGTGATATTTGACTTGTCACATCAAGTCACATGTGAAATATAACCCTCTTCTAATATGTCATTAATTAGTCTAATCAAGTACTTGCACAACCTTAATCAATTAATCAAATCAACCCTATTAAATGCTTTCTCCTTTTGGACAAGGCATCTCCATTCCCCATGCAAATTTTTAATTCACATTTAATTGCCTAATGCACTTAAAGGAATTTTAAATTCCTTCTCTCATCCCCATGAGAATATTTGAAGAATTTTTAACTCCCCGCTTGTCGTCTCACCCACATGGGGACAAGTACCTCCTTTATGAGGAGATCTTGTCCCAATCCCAATGTACTGTGTACCCCATCCATGTCATGTACTACCACTCCACCTCATGTACAGATCACCCTTTTTAAGCCATATCATATGCCACATGTCAAGATGTGAGGGCTTGTGAGTTCTCAACTCACCTTAGCCCTACATCTTGATCTTGGTGGCTCAATCTTGACCGTCCATTTCCCTAGGGATTTCCAAAATCTCTATAAATACCCCTTCTTTTCTCTCATTTTGGAGAGATCATGCATTGTAGTCAAACTCTTGCAAAATTTTCCTAGAATCCATATTTAGCCATTTTCATGCTTGCACCCACTTGCATCCATCTTCACACCATCATCTAGCTTGCATCTCTTGCCATCCAAGGAGCATACAACACCAAAGATCGAAGGGCCAACCAAAGGATCAATTCGAGACAAGGTATAAGGTTTCATTTATCATCTTTATTTTGTGTTGAATTCAACTAGGCTAATTTTGAGGTGTAGGTTGTTTTTAGTGTTATTTTGCACTCTTTTGTTTGATGCTCGTATTCTAGCACAAATTCGACCTATCCCATTTCTAGGATGCCTGGTGGGACCTACAAATGGGTCTCTTGCTTTCACATTTTCTATTTTTTTGAATTTTTGCAGGTACAAGTTACAAAGGGGTGGCCCGACCTACACAGGGGCGGACCTGACCTTTCCCAAGAGTGGACCTGCCCTCCACAGACTACAGAAGTTTTTTTTTTGGCAAAATTTTCATGAATAGGCAGATCTGGCCTAACAAAAGGGTGGACCCGACCTACACAAGCAGACCTGACCTTTCCCAGGGGTAGACTTGCCCTCCACAAACAACAAAAGTGGTTTTTGGCAAACTTTTCACGAATAGGTGGACCTGACCTGATAGAAAGGAGGACCCGACCTACACAAGCGGACCTAACCTTCCCTAGTGGCAGACCTACCATCCACAGACCTCAGAAGTCATTTTTGGAAAAAATTTCATGAATAGGCGGATTTGCCCTAGTCAATTTTTTTTTAGAAGGTAAAATTTCAATTTTTCGTAATCTTTTGGCTGTTTTAAGGGTTTTGAACCCCTAATTTAGGTATATAGTGTAATTAGGGGGTGTGAATAAACCTTGTTTATCGTGTTTTCTACGTGAGCTATTTGACATATCTAATCCTCTTGCCCATTCGACGATCCTAGGTGATGAGAAATCGTAGCTTACCACATCTTTTGAGTTCACCCCTTTTCATTTTTCTTAGTGGGACCTACTTGGGGATTTCATCACCCCAAGGGACGATTCTAACCACGCGTACTAACAGGGTATATAAAGGGGGGAGAGCGAAAGTTGTACCTCAATCCAACCACGTTGTAATTGGCGAAGCATCGGGATGATGTGAATAGTTGGTCTGAGCCCTTTAGGTTCCCGACTAACGCTTGTAACAGGTTGGTGTTCACAGTTTGGGCCTCATGTATCGGGTGTATATCGAGAACTCCCTAGTAACCATGTTCATCCTAGATTAGAGGACTTTGTCGACCATACCCTCTCTACTAGATTTAGGCTCGTACTGTTTGAATTATCTTCTTTGTGCGAAACCAGTGATTATTTGATTTATTTCACTCATCCATAGTCTTTTGATTGATAATTGTTGTGTTGTGAGTCCTTTGCCTTAGTCTTTTTGTCAAAAAATCAAGTCAAACTCATGAATAGGTGGATTTTCCCTCACAAACAGGTGGACCTACCCTACATAGGAAAACTTGACCTTTCCCTAGGGTGAACCTTCCCTCCACAGGCCTCAGAAGTTGTTTTTGGCCAACTTTTCATGAATAGGCAGATTTTCCCTCACAAACAGGTGGCCCTGCCCTACACAGGCAGACTTGACCTTCCCTAGGGGCGGACCTTCCCTCCACAGGCCTCATAAGTTGTTATTGGCCAACATTTCATGAATAGGTGGATTTTCCCTCACAAATAGGTGGACCCACCCTACACAGGTGGACCTAACCTTCCCTAGGGGCGAACTTGCCCTCTATAGACCCTAGAAGTCATTTTTGGCAAAATTTTCATGAATAGGCAGATTTTCCCTGAAAGACAACCATATATGCCCCACCATTTGCACATTGTAAAACTGTTTTCCTCCATTGAAGCACCAATCTTCTCAATTTTTTGTTCTCTTTCCAACAACATATACCACTTCATACTTTTGACCAACCTTTTTTCCTTGGGTAGAATTTCCCTCTATAGGGGTGGACTTGACCTATTGACCAAGCCCTTTCAAGCCTATTTTGATCAAATTTGACAAAAAAATTCTCCTTGGGTGAACCTGACCCATAAATAGCCAAACCTGACCCACAAACAAGCGGACTTGACCCACAAATAGGCGGACCTGACCCATAAATAGGTGGAATTGACCCACAAACAAGCAGACTTGACCCACAAATACGCATACTTGACCCACAAATAGGAAGATTTGACCCACAAATAGGCAGATTTTCCCTGATAGACAGGAATATATGCCCCGCCATTTGCACATTGTAAACCCGTTTTCCTTAGTTCAAGCGCCAATCTTTTCGATTTTTTGTGCTCTTTCCAACGACATATACCACTTCATATTTTTGAGAAGTTGACTAAGGCCCCTTTTTCCTTACCCATCCACCTTCTTGAGGGGGCATACCCTACCGTTCTCTCTCCATCTTCCATCATAAACCTTCCCTTATGAGACCAGAGCATCCTCTCTAGATAGCCCTCTAGACAACCATACTTTCCCTCCTCCAGAGCCATACCTGCCCTCCTCTGGAGCCATACCTTCCCTCCTCAACAATCCTAATCAATCATTTGCTCATTCTGAGTAGTCTTTCAGCTATTTGAAACCTTCATTTTCTCGTTTCAAGAATCATTCATCCATTGTGAGCAGTCGTTTACTTGTTTCAAGTAAACATTCATCCATTTAACACATCCTTTCATCATTTCAAACTCTCATTCTATCATTTTGATCATCCGTTTACTCGTTTCGAGTAAATGTTCATCCATTTAACACTTCCTTTCATCATTTCTAACTCTTTTTCTATCATATCAATCATTTGTTTACTCGTTCTTAGTTAACATTCATCCATTTAACACTTCCTTTCATCATTTCAAACTCTTGTCCTATCATTTCGATCAGTTGTTTACTCGTTTCGAGTAAACATTCATCCATTTAACACATCCTTTCATCATTTCAAACTCTCGTTCTATCATTCTGATCATCTGTTTACTCATTCCGAGTAAACACTCATCCATTTAACACATCCTTTCATCATTTTGAATTCTCGTTCTATCATTCTGATCATCTGTTTACTCATTCTAAGTAAACGTTCATCCATTTAACACTTCCTTTCATCATTTTGAACTCTCATTCTATCATTCTGATCATCTGTTTACTCGTTCCGAGTAAATGTTCATCCATTTCGCACCTTTGTCTATCATTTTGAAATGTTGTTCTCTCATTCCGATCATCCGTTACTCGTTCTGAGTAAATGTTCATCCATTTAACACATCCTTTCATCATTCTAAACTCTCATTCTATCATTCCAATCATTCATTTACTCCTTCCGAGTAAACATTTATCCATTTCGAACCTCCTTCATCTATCATCTCAAACATCTGTTTACGTGTTCTGAGTAAACATTCATCCATTTCAAACCTCGTATCATTTCAAACTCTCATTCAACTGTCCTAATCAATTGTTTACTCGTTTCGAGTAATCTTTTGTCTATTCCAAACCTTCATCTTCTTGTTCTGAGAATCCTTTGTCTATTGTGAGAAGTCGTTTACTCATTCTGAGTAGTCATTCATCCATTTACTTGTTTTGAGTATTCATTCATCCATTTTTATCATTCGTTCCTCCAATCAAATCATCGTTTTCCCCATCCAAATCCTCTGAACTTCGTCTCAGGTTATTATCCAAATTGACCTAGGGGTCTGATCTGATTGTTATCATCAACATTTGCTTAGGATTGTCATCCATCCTAAGTCAATCATCATCGTTGGCCCAATCAATCCATTTTCAATCTCAAAGTGGATTCGGTGCCACAATCATACATTTATCCTTTAATCCGATCAATCAGCATCCTAAGCCACCTAGGATAATCTTTGAACGAGGTTTACAGTCCCTCTCATCATCCTATCTGATCCATCAATCAATCTTATCAATCAATCGATTATCCAATCCAATCTAATCACATCCCTAACCAATCACCTTCGACCCAATCAATCTATTTCCATCTCGAAGTAGATTCAGTATCGTAATCGTCCTTTGATAATCAAATCCAATCATCAGAATCAATCGCATCACATCATCCAATCATCCTAATCTGAGCTTTAATCCAATCCTTATCTGAGCTTAACCTAAATCTCGATTTGAGCTTTAGTCCATTTCCATCCATAGTCTTTGATCCATCCTCTTTATCCTTTCATCATCATGAATCCTTATCCTCCATGAATAGTGGTCAAGGGAAACCCTAATTACATCGACAACGATAACGAAAGTCTAGTCGATCAAGAAGAATGTGACATAGATCCCTTTGACACTATCATTGCTAGTAAGTTTTCTCCACCTGCTTTCCAAAATCCAATCATCCCTTCGAGTTATCCTGTTATGTCTTCATCCATGCCTAATCATACTCCCTATGCTACCTGTGACAAGGGATACCCATCATATCCTTCATCTACATCATCCTCTTATCCTAGTCTGCCATATAATACCCTTGTCCTAATCCCCCATCCACATCCTCCTATCTCAATCCTTCATCCGCATATCTACACTACCTCAATCTTCCATACCAATCTACTCACCCTAATCCAACATCCACATCTTCTTATCCTAATTCAACATCCACATTTCCCTATCTCAATCTACCATCTCAATCTTCCCATCCTAATCCACCATCCTCATACCCTTACTACAATCCACTACTCACATCCTCGTGTTCTACTTCACCATGCCAATATATTAACCCTTCATCTAATCTTAATCCCCCATCTATTCCCACTTTTTCATCTAATCCCATTCCCCCATCTAATCCTAATCCACCAATCCATAGTCCTAATCCCCCACTAATCCATAATCCCTCATCCACTCCTACCACACCATCTCAGCCTAGAGTATACAAGTCTCTCATTTCAGAAGTTCTCCAAGGACTTATAACAAAGAATACATCCCCCACTCCACACCTTAAAGTTGTGGAATCGTGTCATCTCAACCCATCATTCAAAATCATTAGTGACAACGCCCTTCTCCACCCAGCACCTATCATTGATGATACCACCCCTCGTACCACTCAAACCATCAAAACCATCTCATCCTCTGAATCCACTGAGCCCCCATCTCCTACCATAACATCTATCAAATCCATTGAACACCCACCTCCTACTCCGAGAGTCGTCAAAACCATTGCTAAAACCCAAATCCAATGCACTCCTTCCACTACTAGTGTCACTAAAATCCATTCTAATGACTGCATCAAATCCTCCATCCTTCCATCTCCTCAACTTGAAGAGTCTCTCCAACACTCTGTCATCTTTCCATCCACACAAGATGAGTCAAGCCTAGAGCCTGATCCAAAGCATGCCAACATATCCCATTCTCTAGATCAAGACCTACCATCCCATCTAGTTGACCTCAAGATCACAATCCCCCATCCATTCCATCCCATGATCCCCTTGTCATTCAAGACTCAACCACTCCATCTCCATCTCCATCGCATGAGCCCACTACCACAAATCTAGATCCTATCATATTCCCTAATCCCTCTCCTAATACCACCCATCCAAATGTTGCTACCCCATCATCTCCCTCTTATGATCCCCCATCATCGACTAAAACTACTATCCCCACATCACTTGCATATCCCCTTGGTACTCTCACATTCTTCCATGGTGACCTTCTCGTATAAGAAAAACACAATTTATTTACCACCCCTCATCCTCCACCTAATAACGGACTTGCATCAAATTTTCAGAATAACACAAATCCTATCATGGATCGCATGCTCAAGAACATGAACTATCAAGGAAAAATGTCTTGGCCTTCATGAGCAAGGTATTTTAGAGCCCATCCAAGTCAAAGAACAAATTTGCATGCAAGGTCTGGGACCTATTTCCCAAAACTCACAATCTAAAGATGTTGGTACAACCTCTAGACGTCCTCAATGAGCCTCTTCCAAAAGAAATATAGGCTCTTCCCATCTCTCCACCAAATCATTTACTGCCATCCCTCCTCCTCTATCGTATCACCTAAAAACAACCGTCCATATTCCTCCTTCATCTGCTCCATCCATTTTGGGTCCTTACATCCCTCCATCTACCATATCCCATTCTTCATCTACTCCATCCATCTTGGGTTCTTATGTCCCTCCACCCACTCTGTATGCTTTGGGTCAATATATCCCAAGATCACCTCCTCCATCTCATCCTTTCATCCATCCAAAACCTATCCATGTCATCCATCATAAGCATCCCTCTCACATGTCCCCTAATCAGGATCAGCAAAGGCACATACATACACATTCTCCATCTCCACGTAATCCTCATAATCCTACCTCCATTGCTTCACATCACCCATATCCTTGCACCCATCCCATTTCTATCAAAAGCACTTTGGATATTAAAGAAAAAGTACATAAATCCAAACATCCACATGAATCTAAGGCTCCCCATGTCCCCTCTAAAAGACATGGTGAAGAGAAGAAAAATCTAAATCCAAATCAAACCCATTAGCCACAAAGGCCCACCAAAGAAAAAATCAAAACCATGTGGATCCCAAAGAAAAAAGATGCAATGCCATCAAATGAAAAATATGTAAGAACATCCAAAGTTGCTAATCCAAAAGCTAATCATACACCCCTTTCATATCCTAAGCCTGTTTTCAGTCCCTATGTCCCAAAACTCACTATTCCATCTCCTCCATTATCCCCACATTCTCCATCCATTCATCCTCTGATCTTTTCACATCCACCACCACATGTGCCAATGTTGGTCCTGAACTCACCACCCCATCAAACACCACCCCATCATTCTATCCATCCCCTCTTTAGCATCCCATCCATTACCCCATATATCTCCCCCATCAAATCCCTCTAATTCATCCTTTTGCATAATTCATTTCTCCTAATAAGGTTGTACCAACATCCAACAGTTGGTTCGAACATGAGCTCTTAATACCTCGTATGGAACTTGATGCTTGAGTCCTTCATCCATGTTCTTATTGCATGTCTTCTAAATTGACTTATTTGCCTCCCTATCCTTATCCATCTCCTTCTGCATGCTATCCAAAAAGCCAAAAAATCCAAAAAAGTCAAAAAAATCCAAAAAGTCAAAAAAAAAATCCAAAAATTCTTTAGAAAAAAAAATAGTAAAGAGAAATAATCTATCCAATGGTAAAAACTTGGAAAACAAGTGCCTTGGATAAGTACCATGATGAAAACCTGGCAAACAAGTGCCATGCATAAATCCCCATCTACACTTGGGGGCAGTTTCCTAATATGGATTCCCTCCATCCGCTATGCTTCATGCTATGCTTCTAGCTATGCACCCATCTTCTTGCTATATGTCCTCTTCATTCATTCCCTCCATCCTACCTATCTTACACATACTGCTTGGCATATCTCATTTATCCTGTCCCTCCATCCTTCTTATGATCTTGATAAAAAAATAGGGGCACCTATCTATGCATGCTTTGCACACCTCTTGGTATACATTCCCTTCACACATACTCTATCATATCCCTTAATCACCCATCCTATCCTCCTCTAGTTATCTCCTTCATTTTCCCATCTTCCATCTCTCATGCCTCATTATACATGACATATCTAGAGTGGGGGAATCTATCTTCCTTTGTGATACTATCCTTGGAGACATCATTCATTCCATCAGAAAAATCCCTTCCATTTCCCTATCCTTATCCTTTATCCCTCCACACAATCCTTATATCCATCTTTCCATCCCTATCTTCCTATCCTTCCATCATGGCATCTATTTTCATCTATCCATCTGGTCACCTTTTCCTCATCCAAATCCTTATCCCTTTATCCAATCCATCCAAATAATCATTTTCCATCCCCCATCCTCTATCTTCATCCCATCTCATAATCCCTTTTCATTGGTATCTAGCTATAGGCTATCCCCACACAATCCAATTTCATCTATCTTATCATCATCACGTCTTCTTCTTTTACACATCTTTTCAATCTCCTCCTCATCCCATCTTATAATCCCTTCTCATTAGTATCTCTCCATCATATCATCCTCCCAATTCATCTTTTGATGATTTGGATAACTATCCCATCCCTGAGCTTTGTGATCACCATCATCCTATCCAATCCAAAAGGTCTATCTTGTATCATTGTATTGGTCCCATCCTTTAATCCCCTTATCTAGGGTTATCTCATCATCTTTTATCTATCACTTGTCTTTGTCCTTTCGCCAAACTATGTTTCCCTTGTGCTTTCACATAGGCAAGGTCAATCATTTGATCTGCCCCCGGGGTTCCATCCATCATTGATCTATATTGTCCACTTTTCTCCTTTTTTTCATCTTATCTTTATCATCCATCAAAGTCTCCATCATGGTCTATCGTCAGCCTTTTATTGAACTACATAGTCTATGCGCTTTCACGTAGGCAAGGCTAATCTTTGATCAACCCCCAAGCCCCTAGGTTGCTAGGATGTGTCAGTCTCCTATCTTGTGTCATGTCTCTTGTGTCACATCATCAAGCTATTCCCTTATCTCATTGGTTCTTAACAAATGAGATCCACTTGTATCATTAGATCCAATCAGTTCTGAATATCCTGCGTCATACTGATCTTTTAGTTTAGTATCCATCTTTGGTCTCAATAGGATGCATCCTTCCTAATAGACCTCATTAATCCCATCCATCCCCCTGATCCTATGGAAAAGGACATTTGAAATTGATTGCAATATTTTGATGCTTTTGGCTTTTTTTTATCATTTGAGCTCCCTATCATCACTTGTCATGGTCGCCTTGATCCATCATATCATGGTGTGCTTTGACTAGTCAACATAGGGGTGTATCTTTATCTTTTCTTTGTCTTCTCGGTTGTCCCACGTAGTATCCACCAAGATCCCTAAGGTCTTGTGTTATGTTGGGGCATCCTTGTGTGCTTGTGGTTATCCCAATACCTGGCCTGACGAAGGTCATCGCAACTTTGGGGTGTTGGGATAGCCTTCTTGTTTGTTGTGTTTGTTTCATGCATTAGACACTAATTTTCCTTGGTCCTTTATACCTTGGAATATCATGTCTTCTGCTATAGCAAAAATCAGTGCTCCTACAAATGGAAAATTGCATTTGGATTGCATTTCATCTCCATTCTCTCATCCTCAAAATCCCCCCCATCCATTCATCCTTCATAACTCTCCCCTCCCAATCTTCTGCCACCTTTTCATCCTTTCTCACCAATTACTTTGCATCATCTCCTTCATCCCCCTTTGCATCATCTAATCCATTTCGAGAGCACACTTGTGTTCTCTTGAACCCGCATGTCCTCTCGAGTGGGTATCTTTCATCCCTAATTTTTCATCATTTTCTTTTCTCTTCCTAGTCACTCCTTTGAATGACTGGGGCATCTTTCCCAATCTAACCATCTTCTTCTAGGTTCTATGTTTTAATATTCTTTGAAATGATGCTACTTTGTAACACCATCTCAAAGAGGGGAAAAATGTAGACACCTAAATTTGGACACTTGATTTATCCAAATTTATCCCCTTTCATCTAAGCATCCCCTTATTTGCATTAATTAAGTAATATCGCTATTATTTAATTAATATCCATAATTTTGTCAAATCCTTAAGGTATCTAGTTAAATAATTAAATACCTTTTCCCTTTCATCAAATGAATTAAATAAATATGCCATTTATTTAATTCCCTTTATGTCACATCCTCCATCATTTTTATCTAATCCTAATCCATCTTCTAATCTCATCATTAGGATGTGCACATGCCTAATCCTTGATTAGGATGTGTCACATCCTCCAACTTTTTCAAGTTGGCCTCTAATCTCTCTTAGCCACCTAACCCCCCTCTAATCCTTCATTAACTAGCCTAATCAACTTCTCAAGGAATATTAAATTCCTTTTTCTCTTCCCCATGTGATCTTTAACTTGTCACATCAAATCACATGTGAAATCTAACCCTCTTCTAATATGTCATCAATTATTATAATCAAGTATTTGCACAACCTTAATCACTTAATCAAGTCAACCCTATTAAATGCTTTCTCCTTTTGGACAAGGCACCTCCATTCCTCATGCGAATTTTTAATTCACTTTTAATCCCCCAATGCATTTAAAGGAATTTTAAATTCCTTCTCTCATCCCCATGAGAATATTTGAAGAATTTTTAACTCCCCACTTGTCCTCTCACCCACATGGGGACAAGTACCTCCTTTATGAGAAGATCTTGTCCTAATCACAAGGTACTATGTACCCCATCCATGTCATGTACTACCACTCCACCTCATGTAAACATCACCCTTTTTAAGCCATATCATATGCCACATGTCAAGCTGTGAGTGCTTGTGAGTTCTTAACTCACCTTAGCCCTACATCTTGATCTTGGTGGCTCAATCTTGACCATCTATTTTCTTAGGGATTTCCAAAATCTCTATAAATACCCCTTCTTTTCTCTCATTTTGGAGAGATAATGCATTGTAGCCAAACTCTTGCAAAATTTTCTTAGAATCCATATTTAGCCATTTTCATGCTTGCACCCACTTGCATCCATCTTCACATCATCATCTAGCTTGCATCTCTTTCCATCCAATGAGTATACAACACCAAAGATCGAAGGGCCCACCAAATGATCAATTCGAGACAAGGTATAAGGTTTCATTTGTCATCTTTATTTTGTGTTGAATCCAACTAAGCTAATCTTGAGGTGTAGGTTGTATTTAGTGTTATTTTGCACTCTTTTGTTTGATGCTCATATTCTAGCACATAGATTTGACCTATCACAGTTGCAAGCCACAATTTTAATGTTGTATGCTTGCTTTGTCTCTTGTGGTTTTTTGTTCCATGGTTTCAAGGCTTACCATTTATTAGTTTGTGATTTGTAGGGTTGGGAAGAAACTGAATTTAAACAAGAGCATGAGGGTGGAGGTCAACTAGAGTTAAGGTTGGTAAATGCCTTGAAGCCATAGTTACAACTTTGGAAAGTTACAAAGATCTTGAAAACCAATCCCAATCTTCTAACTACACTTGTATTCATGTTGGGTTCTTTTAAAAAAAAATTGATTGATTTTGAAACACCCATTCATCTCTATTTGGTTCCAAACAAAATTTTCCATATCATCTGAAACAATGAAGGGTTATATTGGCTGGATGCATCTTCTAGTTCTAGTGATGCATCAATGGTTCTATTTTTTCATCGGCGTGAGGATCTTCTATCGGTGGGATGAGGTCTCTTGTTACCACAATGCTTCGATGGGGATGTCATCAATTGAACGATTCTATTTTTTCATTAATGTGGGGATATCCTATCAGTGGGATGAGGTATCTTATTCCCACGATGGTCTGATGGGGATATCATCAATGGAGTTCCACCAATGACATCCCCATCAGACCATCGTGGGAACAGGAGACCTCATCCCGCCGATAGGAAATCCTCACACTGATGAAAAAATAGAATCGTCAATGCATCGCAAGAACTAGAAGACATGTCCAACCAATAGACCAATAAGGTGGGCGTAGTTAGTTCCATTTTTTGTAATGTGGTAAGAGTCATATTGGTAATGCTATGTCAGGCTAGAAAACTGTTCTTGGAGGTTCTAAATGTTTTCCCCCTTTTTTATAAGACTATGTTGGTAGTGCCACTTGAATAAGAGTTGTTTAGTGGGATTCCAAACCCAGACAATGAGGTGTAGTTGTGGAAATATCATAGAGAGAAGCTACGAGCTACCATGATGATTTTTCCAAGAAAATTTATATCAGAGTCTTGCTTAGCATGGCTTAAGAAATGTACAGATGATATTCTCTCTACAGATAGGCTTGGGGGAAAGTATTTGATTGATCTTGTGAAAAGTGGCAAGGAACATATAGAGAATGAGACATTGATTAGAGAAACATTGGATAGTCTGGATGCATTTGAAGGGAGCTTGGAGTGGCTAAAAATGGTTTTTGGTTCAAATGTTGAGTTTCCATGCCAATGCACGTGTGAGATTGTTTTGAAGCACTCAAAGAGTCTGTGGGATGAAATTTTTGAAAGCCTATTTTTTAGTAGGATGAAACAAATAATAGCTGATGGATTTATAGATCTACATGAGATAGTTATGGTTGGTAAATTCCTTGAAACCATAGTTACATCTCTAGCAAGTTACAAAGATGTTGAAACCCATTTGCACAAATTAACTAAAAGTGAGGGTACCTAAAAATTGTTAATTTACCTATGTTAAGTTTTAGATTTATGATGACAAATGATGAAGACTGGTTTGGTTTCCTTACCACTTATTTTGGAATTGAGGTTATTCAAATAAAAGACACCATAGATGAGGGGTCCAAGAATATTCTGTAAGACCTAAGTTTTCTTCATGCACATAAATCTCCTTCAGGGATAAATGATTTAGCACCTTATTTGCAAGAGCAATGCTTCCATTTTATCTCAACATTGATTATTGAGATTGAAGAACATCTTGCACATATTTCAGAAGCTCTCTATCAAGAAAGGAAAAATGAGGAGATTCTAGAAAAAATGAACAATGAGACACTAGAACCGACAGTTATAGTGGAAAGGGAACTTTTCTTAGGAAGGCTTTTAGTTGCTCTTCATTTTCATTCAACTTCCCTTCCACTAGTTCTTGGCTCATCTCATCTCTGGTTTGTCAAGAACAAAAATTTAGTTTGAGGGAAAGGATCTTTGACTTTCAAATATTCTAGTACTGATTTTAATTACCCTCTTCTAGATAGTTCTGGAAGACAAATACTAATGAGAGGGGTTGGTTTGAAGCCTGGATCATAGGATAAAAATAATAGCACCAAATTGAATAAACTGAGAAGAACTATGCACAATCTTTGTATCAAAGCTCATAGCATGTGGATATTGTGGATAAATGAAGAGCTTTTAGGCATTCTCACAAGAGATCTAAGGGAGGATGATTCTTTATCCATGACAACTCCTTTGAAAGCCTATATTCTCATTTGTATTGCATATTTTGTTTGTTGTGGCTTATGGAGTTGGTTTCATTCCCATGATTCATCTAATCACTTATCTCTTCTTGTAGTTTTCATGAGATTTCTTCTAGTTTTGGTTTAATACATCATGGTTTATATCTGGATATATTAATAACTAAATGAGAATAAAGCACCTAGAGTAAAGAGCTACATTTGATTCTTTCAGTCACTTTAAACTCTTTATTGCCCAATAAATGGAAAAGACTAGCATGTTCCCTTTCAACCCTTCTAGTTCATATTAATCATAGAGATGTAATCTGTAAGTATGCAAAAAAGTATCAAAGGGGATCCAAAAAGTTAGAGATTTTCATAGGTCCTATGAATCAGCTCTTGTTGTTTCTATATGAAAATATTGTTGTTTGTTTTCTATTTATAATATCTATTGGCATCATTTGAGAACTCCTATTTTTGGGAATTCAATAAGAGTTCTCAAACAAAGTAGGATGAAATCTACTGTACAACTGAACATTTAAATGGAATTTGAAGCATTATTTTAATTAATTTTTAATTTTCTTCCTTAAGGAAACCTCATAAAATACCCTTTTCTGGTTTTATATCAAACTGCCTATTCCTTCTTTTCTTTTACTATTGCAAGTCACAATTTTAATGTTGTATGCTTGCTCCATCTCTTGTAGTTTTTTGTTCCATGATTGCAAGGCTTACCATTTATTAGTCTATGATTTGTAGGGTTGCGAAGAAACTAAATTTAAACAAGAGCATGAGGGTGGAGGTCAACTAGAGTTAAGGTTGGTAAATTACTTGAAGCCATAGTTACATCTCTAGAAAGTTACAAAGATGTTGAAACCCATTTGCACCTTATTTGCAAGATAAATGCTTCTATTTTATCTCAACATTGATTGTTGAGATTGAAGAATATCTTGCACATCTTTCAAAATCTCTCTATCAAGAAATGAAAAATAAGGAGATTCCAGAGAAAATGAACAAGGACACACTAGAACTGATAGTTATAGTGGAAAGGGAACTTTTCTTAGGAAGGCTTTTAGTTGCTCTTAGTTTTCATTCAACTTCCCTTCCACTAGTTCTTGGCTTGTCTCATCTTTGGTTTGTCAAGAACAAAGCTTCAGTTTGAGGGAAAGGATATTCAACTTTCAGATATTCTAGTATTGATTTTGATTACCCTCTTCTAGACAGTTCTGGAAGACAAATACTAATGAGAGGGGTTGGTTTGAAGCCTAAATCATAGGATAAAAATAATAGCACCAAATTGTGATGAGGGCGCAGCCCAAGACTTAGAAAATAACCCACAAACAAGAGAATAATTTTAGTATTTAGAAAATGGAGCTTCTTACATGTAGAGGATCTCAAATCCCCAAGTTCTACAACACATGAAAGTTACAGAAAGCTACAGAATCACCCTTTCGCAATATGCTAGCTTGTCCCCAAAAAGTTACCCAAAAATTAGAAACCCACCTATAAATAGAGCGCCTCTTTAGTTTGGAGCCAAAACAACATTAAAATTTGAGTTTAGGCGGTTTGGCGCTGAAAAATTACAACTTGAAATTCAAATTTCAACACAACATTTGCAATTGTATCTTCTAGAAAGTGTGCCAACTTCCTAGGGCCATAACTTTTAATCTGGGACTTTGATTTGCCAACCGTTTGAACCGTTGGAAAGGTATCAAAGTCAATATTGCACTTAAAATCTGCTACGCCAATTTTAGCAAGTTTCAAGGCCGATCCGGGAACTCTAAGTGCCTCAAATCTAACTCAGAAGATTTTCAGGTGCAAATCTGGGAAACTAAAACTGCAATATCTTTCAACCCATGAATAGAAAGTAAAAACCATAAATTTGGAATTTCATTATGACGAAAAGGGTATCCAAAAATGTAAAAACATCTAAAAACTGAGAAACTTGAAATTTAACTATTTTTGGGTGATGCAAGATTTCCCTTACACCACTGGATGCTCCTGCATCAGACACCCAGGGTAATTTGAGAAGTGACCCGTCACGTCTCAGATGGTTTAGGAAAACCCAACCAGTCAATCGCTACCTTAGATAGCTAGGATGAATCTTCCATAGGCCTTCATCTCCATTTCACCAGATATTCTTCATACTACCTATTTCTGGTACTCCTTCCCACATGACTATCCAAGATTGCTTCAATCTCCTCCCTTTCTGAAGTAGGTGCTAGAATGCCATACTGCTCTATTGCTGGTGCTTCCTCCATTCCACTTTCATGATACTCTGTCAAATCTGAAATGTTGAACACAAGGGAAATGTTGATTCCATCAGGTAACTCTACCTCATATGCATTCCCTGAATAATGCTTCTTCAAAATCTTATAGGAATCAAATTTCTTCATCTTCAATTTGTTATAGGTTCTCACGGGAAACTTTTCTTTCCTCAAGTGGACCATTACTTCATCACCAGTCTGAAACTCCTTATTCCTCCTTTTCTGATCTTCCTTAGCCTTATATTGCATATTCATCTTATTAATGTGTTCTTGTACCTTCTCATGTATATTCTTGATGTGCTCTACAAAATCTTCAGCTTCAACACTCATTTTCTTCTCTTCGTCCATCTTCCTCAATTTTGGAGCTATTCTGGGGCTACCTCCATACACAATCTGGAACGATGATCTACCAATGCTTCTGTTGACAGAATTGTTGTAAGAAAATTCTACCTAGGCTAAGAGCAAGTCCCATCCCTTGGGTTTATCTCCTACCAAACATCTCAGTAGGTTACCCAGACTCCTTTTAACAACCTCTATCTACCCATCTGTTTGTGCATGGTGTGCAGAACTGAACTTCAACTCTGTCTTTAGCTTCTTCCACAAGGTCCTCCAAAAGTACCCCACAAATTTGGTGTCACAATCTGAAACAATACTCTTTACAAACCATGTAGCCTCACCACCTCTTTGAAGGACAAGTCAGCAATGTGGACTACATCATGGGTCTTCTGACATGGAATGAAATGTGCCATCTTTGAAAACCTATCAACTACCAAAAAGACTAAATCATTCCCTCGTTGTGTCCTTAGAAAACCAAGAAAAAAGTCCATACTTATATCCTCCCATGGCCTCTCTGGTACAGGTAAGGGCTGATATAAGCTTGTATTCTGGCTCACTCCTTTAGCCATCTAACATGCCCTACTACTTTGTACAAACTTCTTCACATCCTGTGACAACTGAGGCCAATAATAATGTTCACTGATAATGGAAATGGTCTTATCCCAACCAAAATGTCCTGTCATTCCTCCACTATGCTTCTCCTTTATCAGGTTCTCCCTCATGGAACCCCTCTGGATACACAATTGACTTCCCTTAAATAACATGCCATCCTGGATTATAAAATCCAGCCACCTTGTCCTATCCATTGTAATAGATTCCTTGCAAGCTTTCCAAGCCTCTGCGAAATTAGGATCTTCTGTGTATAGTGTCTTAAGTTCATTGAACCCAACCACTTCAATCTGCATCTTTGTCATCAATGTATGCCTCCTACTTAAGGCATTTGCAACCCTATTTGACTTCCCACTCCTATGTTGCAAAACAAAGGTATAACTCTGCAAAAACTCTACCCATTTCATATGCCTCTGATTTAATTTTCCTTGACTATTTAGGTACTACAAGGCCTGATGATCAGTATATAGAAGAAATTCTTTCGGCAACAAATTATGTCTCCATTTCTTTAATGCTTGAACTATTGCATACAAATGTTGATCATATACATAATACTTTCTCTTGGAATCATTTAACTTTTCACTAAAATAGGCAATGGGCTTATCTTCTTGGCTCAACACTGCTCCAATGGCACAACCACTGACATCACAATCCACCTGAAACACCTTGTTGAAATCTGGGAGGGATAGAACAGGTTGCTATGTTACCTTTTGCTTCAACAGTTCAAAACTCTTTGAATCTTACTATTTCTTTTTGGTAGAATGTATTGGTAGTCTTATACAAGCTTAGTGTACCATTATTTTGCTTTGGTAGATTATTTCCATCTGTAGATTGTAAATACTTTATTTTTTTGTCATTTTCAGTCCTATAGCAAGCTATTTTTAATAATGGAGTCCTAGGGTGCCTTTCCACTATACAAATTATACAGCCTTTTGGGAAATGTGCCTAGGCTCTGTGCTTCTAAATATGGTAGTTGTAAATATGGTAGGTGTTAGGTTTTCTTTGGTTGCAGGAGCTAGAAGAAATGCCTTGCCCTAGGCAAGCCAGTTAAGAGCCCAGCTAGGAAAGGCTACAGTACAACAATTATAACTTGCAGGGGAGAAAATATTTTTGAAAAATTATTTTTGGAGAATTTAGGGGAAGGTCTTTTCCATGTATGGTGATAAGGAAGAGAGCCCAAAAATCCATTTAGGAGGAGAAATTTTCACCAGTCCTAAAACTGTTTCTGAGCAGTTTAGAACCCTAGCTGCTTGACAAATTTTGTGTTTGGACAGCACACGGCCTGAGCAAGACTAAAACCCTAGAAATATTGAAGGTGTAGATAGGGGAAACACACTACCTAAGTCAAGAACCTAAGTCCTTTGGTGGGTTTAGGAGGGAAAAGCAATTTTACTTCTGTTCAGAGGCTCAAAGGCTACTAGCTTTTCAAACCCTAGGAGAGCATCTCGTGAAAGTGATGGCAAGATAGAAACTTGTGGTTGTCTAAGAACCCTAGACAAGCCATTTTGAATTCTTTGTAAACTTTTCTAACCCCTGTAAGAACCTAGAAGAAGGTTGAGTTTATTTGGTCTTTAGGAAGATTAAGGGCCAAAGGAGAATGAAGCATTGAACCAGGGATTGGTTTGGATGTTCAAAATTTGTCAAGATAGTGAGGTTGAAAGGAGAACCAAGGGAACTTAGACAAGGTAGAGTTCATATAGGTTAAGGTGGAACATCAATTTCACCAAGGAGGTCTATGACAAGGCCTAGCACAGGAATCTTTGGTTACTTCCTGTAGCTTCTAAACAGTGTGATTGAGTTCTTGCAGCCTCCCTATTAGATTGGTATCAGAGCAAGAAAAATATTTTGAAAAGAGGAATATATGTCATAGGTGGAGTCAAGTGAATCTCCCATCATGGTGACAAATGCACAATTATCCAAGAGGGTTGAAGAACAAGAAGAAGACAACAAGTCTTTAAAAGAAAGAATAGAGCAACTTGAGAAAGCATTGAATAATGCGAGGTTGGAAGGCAAGGTTCCAAAGGAAGAAGAGGTTCTAGAGGAAGACAAGGTCCCTAAACCTAACACTATTTTGGAGGAGGAGCCTTTCTTGAAGGTATTGAAAGCCTTTAGTGGAAAAGGACTTGAGGGAGTACCATTATTTAGTGGGAAAATGGAACCTGATTTGGTCATGGATTGGATAGAAGGTATGGAGAATCATTTTGAGTGTGATGGAGTTACTGAAGCTCAGAAGGTGAAGGTTGTTAAGTCAAGATTGAGAGGATCAGCCTTGACATGGTGGAAGTTTATTCAAACTAAAAGTGAGAAAGAATGCAAACAACCCATATCAACTTGGAAAGGAATGGTTGCTAAGGTAAAGGAAGCCTACATGCCAGATGACTATGAGATTTAGTTGCACAAGAAGAGGCAAAGTCTAAGGCAGAAAGACCAAGATGTAAACACTTATACTGAAGAGTTCCAAAATATTTGCTTGAGATCTAATGTAACAAAGGATGAGAGCCTAAAAGTGGCTAGGTATCTTAATGGCTTAAAATGGAATATCCAAGAAGAAATGGCTCTTTTGAGTCCTAAAACAGTACACCAATGTTATTAGTTGGCTATCAAGATTGAAGAAAGGAATAAGAGGAAGCAAGATCAGTCTTCCAAGGGTAGAGGCAAAGGTAGAGATCAAAGAGGACAGTGTGGTGGCTACCAAGGAAGAGGTAGTGACCAAAGAAACCAAGGAGAATCAAAGATCACCGAGCATGGAGGTGAAGAATCCTCAAGAGGAGGATTTAACAGAGGAAGAGGACCTCAAGGAGGTTCAAATAGAGGAAGAGGAGCAGGTAGGAGCAACTCTTATTTTGCAAACATGAAGTGTTATCATTGTAACCAACTAGGTCACCCTACTTATAGATGTCCGGAGAAAGCATCATCTTCTAGCAATGAAAAGAGAGTGGCCTATGCACAAGAGGACACTATGAGTCCTAAGGCATCTGAAATCAGTCACATAGAATCTAAGGTAGGAGAAAATTTGATGTTTAACAGAGTTCTGATCAGGTAGCTAGTAAAAGAGGAACCTAAGCAAAGAAGAGCTCTTTTTAGAGTAAGGTTCAAGATACTTGGGAAAGTGTGAAAATTCATTGTAGATTTAGGTTCAATAGATAATATAATCTCAGAGGAGGTAGTAACTAAGCTGAAATTGGAGAAGTCACCTCATACTAACCCCTACAAAGTCACATGGCTGAATAAAGGGCAGAGTGTTTTAGTCAATGAGCAAGTAACAGTGGAATTTTCAATTGGAGGCTACAAAGATAAGTTGGTTTGTGATGTATTACACATGGATGCATGCCATCTACTATTGGGAAGACCATGGAAATATGACAGAAGTTCCATTTATGATGGGAAAGAGAACACCATCTCATTCAAGAAGGATGGAAGAACCTTCAAACTGCAGTCATTGACAGAGGAAGATGAAGGACATTCAAAGGTGCCTAACATCATGTTGAGTAGTGGTAAGGAGTTCCTTAAGGACCTACACCAAGGAAATGAAGGATATGTGATCATGATACAGTCCAAAGAGGAAGAAAAGGCTGAAAAGATAGTCTTACCAGAAGCAATCCAAAAGTTGCTTGATAAGTACAAGAGCATAGTTAGTGATGGTACACCTGCAACTTTACCTCCAAAGAGAGCTATAAGTCATCAAATTGACTTCATACCTGGAGCTTCATTACCTAACAAAGAAGCATACAAGCTTACACCTGAGTAGAACCAAGAGGTGGCTAGGCACGTGCAAGAGTTATTGGATCAAGTTTTGATTCAAAAGAGCATCATCCCTTGTGTAGTACCAGTGGTATTAGCAACAAAGAAAGGTGGTAAGTGGAGACTTTGTACTGATTCTAGAGCAATAAATAGAATCACAATTAGGTATAGGTTCCCTATTCCTAGAATAGAAGATTTAATGGATTGCCTTGGAGGAGCACAGTATTTCACCAAGTTGGACCTCAAGAGTGGTTACGATCAAATCAAGATTAAGGATGGAGATGAGTGGAAGACAACTTTGAAGACAAATGATGGCTTATATGAGTGGAAAGTGATGCCATTTGGCCTCTCAAATGCCCCTAGCACATTCATGAGACTAATGAATGTAGTGCTTAAGGATTTCATAGGAATCTTTGTGGTAGTATACCTAGATGACATACTGATTTTTAGTAAGATAGTAGAAGAACATTTGAAGCATGTGGAGATGGTTCTTAAAAGGTTGCAAGAAGAGAAGTTGGCAATCAATCTAGAGAAGTGTGAGTTCTTCAAGCAGGAACTTGTGTACTTGGGTTTTGTAGTTTCTCAAGGAACATTAAAGATGGATCCAAGCAAGGTGGAAGCCATCCTAAATTGGCCCACACCAACCATAGCAATAGAGGTAAGAAGTTTTCATGGTTTGGCTCAGTTCTATAGAAAATTCATAAGGAATTTTAGTGGTATATGTGCACCAGTCCTAGATACCATTAAAGGTGGTCTGAAAACAAAGTTTAAGTGGACTCAAGAGGCTGATAAAGGGTTTGAGAAACTAAAACAAGAAGTGGCAACTCAACCAATTCTGTTATTGCCTAGTTCATAGTTGAGTGTGATGCAAGTGGAGTAGCTGTAGGAGAAGTACTTAGTCAAGAAGGTAGGCCTGTAGCCTTCTTTAGTGAAAAGGTCAATGAAGCCAAGCAAAATTACTCTACTTATGATCTAGAATTATATGCTTTAGTGCAGTCCCTAAGGAAGTGGAGGCATTATTTGTTACCCAAAGAGTTTGTGGTTTTTACTAATAACCAGGCTCTTAGTTATATCAACACCCAAGAAAAACTAAGTAATATGCATTTGAAATGGATGGAATACATCCAAGCATTTACATTTACTATCAAGCACAAGAAAGGGAAAATGAACAAGGTGCCAGATGCATTAAGCAAAAGAATGCTGATAGTGTAGGAAATACAGCTAAAGAGCATTGGATTAGAGAGTTTCAAAGGTCTCTATGGTGAAGATGAAAACTTCTCAGAAGCTTATAAGGTATGTTCTAATTTTGAAAATCACTTTCATAGCCAATATGCTGAGTATACACTACAAAATGGACTGTTATTTAAGGGTAATTAGTTATGTGTTCCAAGAGGGTTAATGAGAGAAAATCTAATTCAAGAGAAGCATAATGGCAGTCTTAGTGGGAATTTTGGTATTAATAAAACTTTACAGCTAGTTCAAACGTTCTATTACTGGCCTAAGTTAGCAAGAGATGTTAGAAAATGTGGAACAATGTGTTATATGCATGAAAGCTAAGGGAGGAGCTAGCAATGCTAGTTTATATCAACCCTTTCCCATTCCTAACAGACCATGGGAGTGTGTGAGCATGGATTTTGTGGTAGGTCTTCCTAAGACCAAGACTGGTTTTAACAATATTTATATTGTGGTAGACAGATTTAGTAAGATGCGTCACTTCATACCTTGCAAAACTACTCATGATGCCAGCTACATAGCTCATATTTTCTTCAAGGAAGTTGTTAGGATGCATGAACTACCTCTAAGTATTATTTCTGACAAAGATGTGAAGTTCACGAGTCACTTTTGGAAGACTCTATGGAGCATATTGGGAACAAATCTGTCAATTGGATCAGGTTACCATCCTCAGACTGATGGTCAAACAAAGTTGGTTAACAAAGTGTTGGGTAATCTTTTAAGGTGCTTAACTAAAAAATATGGACAGACCTGGGATATGGTAATTTCTCAAGTTGAATATGCTTATAATGACAATGTCAATAGAACTATAGGAAAAATTCCTTTTGAGGTTGTGTATGGAATGCACCCAAGAGGTATTTGTGAGCTCAGAGACCTTAGATCTATGGAGCATGGGAGTGGACATGCTGAAGACTTCACTCAGACCATGAAAGAGATTCATGAGCAGGTCAAGAACACAGTCACAAATCAACCCAAAAGTTGAAGGAGAATGTTGATTTGTCAAGGAAGGATGTACAATTTATAGTTGGGGACTATGTTATGGTCCACCTCAACAAATCCAGATTGTAGAAGGGAATGGCAACCAAGTTACAAATGAAAAGAGTGGGTCCATGCAAGGTATTGGCCAAATATGGCAAGAATGCATACAAGGTGGAGTTACCATCAGATTTGGGCATCTCACTAGTTTTCAATGTTGCTGATTTGATCAAGTACAAGGGATCAGTCAAGGATGTGGATTAGAATAGTCAATAATTTCTCAAGGACATCAGTAATGTACCCTTCCCTCGTCAAGACAAGCTACAAGTAGAGAAGATCTTGGTGTCAAGAGTGAAGAAGACTACAAGGCACAAGGTGTACATGGATCATCTTGTCAAATGGAAGGATAAGCATGAATCTAAAGCTACCTAGGTTGAAGAAGTATATTTTAAGAAGTAAGGCATTGATATGTGTTTGATCTCTCCTAAAGTTCCTTAGTTATTTGAGTTGAGAGAGGGAGAATGGTGCAGGAGCACCTGGCAAAGGAATATTTTGTTTGAAGTTATTAATTTTGTTGTTCTATCATAAGGTCATGTTGACCATTATTTTAGGTGCTTAGGGTGTTTTTGAACTTTGGGAAAGAAGGTGAAAATTATTAAATAGTTTTACAACATCTTTATGTTAAGTTGTCTAGTGCTGGCAAGGTGTCTGAAAACACAACGGGTATTAAAAAGGTTGTTTTTAGGTCATTTAGGAGCACAAACCAAGCATCTAAACTGCTTTGGAAGCCTATTTAATGCATGCCTTGACTTTGGAAAGAGGTTATATGTTTTATTTTTGCAGTGGCATTTTGTGAAGCTGGTGAAAAGCGTTCAAAAAGATAGTTTTCCTGTTCTTTAAATTCTTGTTGAGCTTCAATGGATTGAATCTTACTGTTTCTTTGTGGTAGAATGTAGTGATAGTCTTATACAAGCTTAGTGTACCATTATTTTGCTTTGGTAGATTATTTCCATCTGTAGATTGTAAATACTTTGTTTTTCTGTCATTTTCAGTCTTGTAGCAAGTTGTTTTTAATAATGGAGTCCTAGGGTGCCTTTCCACCGTACAAATTGTATGGCCTTTTGGGAAATGTTCCTAGGATCCGTGCTTGTAAATATGGTAGCTGTACATATGGTAGGTGTTAGGTTTTCATTGGTTGTAGGAGCTGGAAGAAATGCCTTGCCCTAGGCTAGCCAGTGAAGAGCCTGGCTAGGAAAGGCTGCAGTACAATGTTAATAACTTGCAAGGGAGAAAATATTTTTGAAAAATTATTTTTGGAGAATTTAGGGGAAGGTCTTGGCCATGTATTGTAATAAGGAAGAGATCCCAACAATCCATTTAAGAGTATAACATTTCACCAGTCCTAAAACTACTTATGAGCAGTTTAGAACCCTAGCTACTTGACAAATTTTGTGTTTGGACAGCACACGGCTTGAGAAAGACTAAAACCCTAGAAATATTGAAGGTGTAGACAAGGGAAACACGTTACCTAAGTCAAGAACCTAAGTCCTTTGGTGGGTTTAGGAGGGAAAATCAATTTACTTCTATTCAGAGGCTCAAAGGCTACTAGCCTTTCAAACCCTAGGAGAGCATCTCGTGAAAGCAATGGCAAGATAGAAAATTGTGGTTGTCTAAGAACCCTAGACAAGCCATTTTGATGTATTTGTAACCTTTTCTAACCCCTACAAGAACCTAGAAGAAGGTTGAGTTTATTTGGTCTTTAGGCAGATTAAGGGCCAAAGGAGAATGAAGCGTTGAACCAAGGATTGGTTTGGATGTTCAAAATTTGTCAGGATAGTGAGGTTGGCAGGAGAACCAGGGGAACTTAGACAAGGTAGAGTTCCTATAGGTTAAGGTGGAATAAAAATTTCACCAAGGAGGTCTATGACAAGGCCTAGCGCAGGAATCTGTGGTTGCTTCCTGCAATGTCTAAAATAGTGTGATTGAGTTCTTGCAGTCTCCCTATCAATAAAAACTAGCCAAACCATGGAAAGATCTCACCTTGGTAGCAATTCTTGGGGTAGGCCATTCCAGAATAGCCTTCACCTTCTCTAGGTCCATCCTGAGACCTTCTGCTGAGACAACAAACCCCAAGTACACTAACTCCCTCTTCACAAAACTGCACTTCTTCAGATGAATCAATAGTTTCTCTTCTCTTAACTTCTCAAAGTCTCTCCGAATATGCATCAGATGCTCATCCAACGTCTTAATGAAAATCAAAATATCATCTAAATACAAAATAACAAAACTTCCCAGAAATTCTTTTAGTACCTCGTTCATGAGCCGCATGAATGTGCTCGGTGCATTTGTTAGCTCAAAAGGAATGACTAACCACTCGTATAGGCCCTGTTTGGTCTTGAAGGCAGTCTTCCATTCATCTCCCTCTTGAATCCAGATCTGGTGATATCCACTCTTCAGATCAATCTTTGTGAAGTACTGAGCTACACTCAAACAGTCCATAAAGTCATCCATCCTTGGTAGCGGAAATCTGTACTTGATTGTTATCTTGTTTATGGCTCGAGAATCTATACACATCCTCCACTCCCCATCCTTCTTTGGTGCTAGTACTACAAGTACTGCACATGGAATCAAACTCTCTCATATCAAACCCTCTCTTAACAATTCTTGAACTTGTCTGTTCAACTTTTCATTTTCTACTAGAGTCATTCTATGAGCTACCTTATTTGGCAAACTGGCTCCAGGAATCAAGTTAATCTAATGACTTATCTTCCTTATTGGTGGTAAACCCTTAGGTACATTATCAGAAACAATATCTTGAAACTCGTCCAACATCCCAGAAACTTTTTCTGGAACCTTCTCACTATCCTCCTTACTCACTCTAGGAATCAATGCATAACACACATGCTCATGCTTCATACCTTCTAAAAAATTTCTTCCATCTACATAACAAATTCTAGCACTACTGCATACCTTTTCTTCAATCTCCTTTAGGGGTTTCAACTTGTGACGAACTCCATCCTTTGTCAAGGAATAAGTGTTTGCATGGCCATCATGTATAGCTCGCTATCAAACTGCCACGACCTCTCCAACAACATGTGTCATGCATCCATGGGGATGATATCACAGAGTACCTCATCATGGTAGCTCCTGATCTTGAACTTTACTAGGCACTACTCATTGATCAAAACTTTGTGGTCTTTCTGCAACCAGGAAATCGATACGGATGCGGGTTCCTTTCCCTCTTCAGCTTCAACTTTGTGACCATCTCTTCTGACACCAGATTATTGGTGCTCGCACCATCAATAATGACATCACAACATTTTCCTTCACACTTGCACCTTGTGTGAAATAGATTCTTCCTCTATTCTGGTTCCTTTTCCTCAGTCACCAGGGCTCTCCTAATCACTAGGGCTTCTCCCCTTTCAGCATCATCTGAATGTTCAAATTGGGCCTCCTCATCTGCATGCACAACCCTTCCATGACCTTCTGGCCTTTTGTCTTCCCTTCCTTGGTGTTGTGGACATTCATAGGCTTGATGCCCTTCTTCACCACATTCGAAACATGTTCCCTTGAAACCACCTCTTCCAGATCCTTGTTCCTCTCCCTCCTCTACCTCTTTGATCACCATTTTGATCACGAGGGTGGTAGAAGTTGTCATTCTTTTGGCTTCGGCTGATACCCACATCTTCACTTTTCTTTTCATCATCATTTCGGCTTCCTAAAGGTCTTCCACTACCCCTTCCACTTTGACCTCCTCATCCTTTTTTCTTGCCATCAAATCTTTTGTTTAGCTTCTCTTCCACCTTCAGAGCAAACTGATACACATCATCAATGGTGGTCATTCTGACTAGGCTTAACTCCTCCTAAATGCTCAGTTGTACTCCATTAAGATATTGGGCTACCTTCTCCTTATTTGCCTCCATGTATTCTGATGATTATCTTGTGAAAATATTCATTATATTCTTTCGGATCTACTTCCTTGCTTCAACCCTTGCAATTTCTTCAACAGATCTAACTCATAGTCCACTAGTATGAACTGCTTCTTCAGTTTCTCTACCATGTGATCCCATCTGGTGATATTTCCTTTTCCTCTTCGATTTCTTTCCAACTAGACCTATTTCCACCAAATATTGGCATGGCCCTTCAGCTTCATTTTTGAAAACTTAACCCGATCTGGGTCCTCTATTTCCTCATACTCAAAATATTCTTCTAGCTCGTTGATCCAGTCGATCAACTCTTCCAGTTCAAACTTCCAGAATAACTGGGGACTTTTGCTCTGGGTCTTTTCCTGATCTTTGAAATGGCCCTTATTAGCCGCATTTGGTCTTGATCTATTACTTCTTCTTCCTCTTCTACACTTGAACCTTCTTCCTCTCCTTCATCCTCACTTTCCTCCCTCAGGTTTAACCCTCTTCTCAACTGCTCTTGTAACACATCAATTTGTCTTTGGAGGGCTGCCAGTGCATCTCTTCCACCAGCATTTATGCCACCTCGACCACCTCTAGCAGCACCAGGACTACTAGGCATCACTCTTGGAGGAATCTTTATTGACCTTGACCCATAACCATAGTCCTGGTGCGAACTGCCTCACGATTGGCGATCTATCCACACGCTCAAGAAAACTTGGCTTTGATACCACTTGATGAGGGCGTAGCCCGGGACTTAGAAAATAACCCACAAACAAGAGAATAATTTTATTATTTAAAAAATGGAGCTTCTTACATGCAGAGGATCTCAAATCCCCAAGTTTTACAACACATGCAAGTTATAGAAAGCTACAGAATCACCCTTTCGCAATATGCGAGCTTGTCCCCAAAAAGTTACCCAAAAATTAGAAACCCGCCTATAAATAGAGCTCCTCTTTAGTTTGGAGCCAAATCAACATTCAAATTTGAGTTTAGGCGGTTTGGCGCTGAAAAATTACAACTTGAAGTTCAAATTTCAAAACAACATTTGCAATTGTATCATCTAGAAAGTGCGCCAACTTTTCGGGGCCAAACTTTTGATCCAAGACTCTGATTCGCCAACTGTTTGAACCGTTGGATAGGTCTCAAAGTCAATAACGCGCTTGAAATCCACTACACTGATTTTGGAAAGTTTTGGGGCCGATCCCGGAACTCTAAGTGCCTCAAATCTAACTTGGAAGATTTTCAGGTGCAAATCTGGGAAACTGAAATTGCAATATCTTTCAGACAAGGAATAGAAAATAAAAACATTAAATTGGAAATTTCATTATGACGAAAAAGGGTATCCAAAAATTTAAAAACATCTAAAAATTGAGAAACTTGAAATTTAACTATTTTTGGCTGATGCAAGATTGCCCTTACACCACTGATGCTCCTGCATCAAATTGAATAAACTGAGAAGAACTATACACAATCTTTGTATCAAAGCTCATAGCATGTGGATAACCGAAGAGATTTCAGGGATTCTCACAAGAGATCTAAAGGAGGATGATTCTTTATCCATGACAACTGCTTTGAAGGATTGTATTCTCATTTGCATTGCATATTTTGTTTGTTGTGGCTTATGGAGTTGGTTTCATTTCCATGATTCATCTAATCACTAATCTCTTCTTGTAGTTTTCATGAGATTTCTTCTAGTTTTGATTTAAGTCATCATGGTTTATATCTGGATATATTAATAACCGAATGAGAATAAAATATCTAGAGTAAAGAGCTACATTTGATTCTTTCAGTCACTTCAAACTCTTTATTGCCCAATAAATGGAAAAGACTAACATGTTGCCTTTCAACCCTTCCAATCCATATTAATCATGGAGATGTAATCTGTACACATGCAAAAAAATATAAAAGAGGAGCCAAAAAGTTAGATATTTTCATAGAGCCTATAAATCAGCTCTTGTTGTTTCTATATGAAAATATTGTTGTTTGTTTTCTATTTATAATATCTATTGGCATCCTTTGGGAACTCCTATTTTTGGGAATTCAATAAGAGTTCTCAAACAAAGTAGGATGACATCTACTGTACAATTTAGCTACTATTCCACTGCACTATAAATGTTAAACCCCTACCATCCCTACACTCCTTTCATTGTACTCTACATGGTTGATAGAAGAGCCACTTTTCACTTCATTATTGTTCATCCCTTTTCTTTATGTGCTACTTTTTTTTTTACACTCATCTTCAAAAGTGATTTGCATGCCCCCTCAGAAAGTGGAAGCTAATTTTAAGAGTTCAAATTCTAAAATTTGTATAGACAACTCAATCTACATGTCCCTTAATATCATTTTTATAGATAAAAGTAAGTTCTCCTGTGAACTATGCAATTTGATAGTGGAAACTTCAAAAAGAAAAGATCACTTTTAACATCTCATAACGGAAAAGAAAAGAATAAAAGACCTTGATTCCAAGTTCTCTATATAAATCCTTAACTTCTACAACACAAGATGGATCTACTTTTCCATAATTAGCCTAAAAAGAACATAATCATTGTTAGTCAACAAGCAGCTAGTAAAATTATTAAAAAGAATGGATCATATGGATCATATGGCCTGACTGCATATAGATTTGAAAAGTAAAATTAACTGAAACCATGGAAGTGACTTACCACAAGATTTTGCACAAATCTGTCCAATGCTGAAAAATGGGTAGAGGTTGCAATCCAAAATCAAGCGTCTCGCTTTACTTCTCCATTTTGGTGGGCTACCTTGAAAATAAGGTTTCGACTCACTACTCCATTTTGGCGGGCTACATTGAAAATAAGGTCTTCACGAAGGTTTTAAGTATGTTTATTAAAATGAAAATTATGCTTATAAAAAAAAAATTGGTCCTTTTTCCTCTTAGATTATTTGGTTGCTTATTCTTATCTTTTGTTTTTTCTCTTCCTTTTGCTTATTTTTTTGTTTTTCAAGGTTTTTGGGTTTTAGTTTTTTAGGTTCTCTTATGGTTTTTGTTAATTTTTATAATTTGGTGGTTTTTCATCAATTTAGAAGACACTTTGGTGTTCATATGATGACACCACAAAAAAAAATTTATTCCACAAAAAATATCTATTAGTAATTTTATTTGTAATATTTTATTATTAATTATGGCAAGCTATGATTGAAAATAAGGTCTTGACGAAGGTTTTAGAGTATGTTTATTAAAATGAAAATTATGGCCAAGATTTTAATAATGAGCACATTTATTTAGTTATTTATTTAGTCATTTTTATTTGTTTGATATTAGTCATTTATTTAGTTATTTATTTTTGATTTTACCCAATGACTAAATTAGTCACTTATAAATGACCAAATTAGTCATTTATTTCCAAATGCTACTAGTGTTAGTTATGTGACTCAAATTTTTAGAAACGTAGTCATTTATTTGCTAAATTCTACTAGTGATCGCAGCTTGGCGTTCGCTCCACTCCTTCCTTTTGATGAAGTCCCTGCAAGGAGACAGGTGGCAACATGGCACAACCTATGGTTCATTCCTTCCCTTCTTTGTTGAAATCTTGCGCTGGAATGACACGTAGGAGCAATGTTTACTATAGACATCATTTGTGGGGTCCACAAAAATCTTTGCACAAAAAGAAGCTATGTGGCACATGGGCAGGACCTAAAGAGGAAGTGGAGGGAAACAGTTATAAATAACCCATGACGAAGACACGTGGGAGCATAGTGGAAGCTGATAGAAGAGTGAAGGAATCCTTTGCTATGAGGAGCATTGGACGGACACATGGAAGTAGCTGATAGAGTATAGCAAAAGGAAAGCCCATGAAAGGCTAAGGGCATCATGTCAAATATATGAGGTAGGGGTTGATACCTAGCAAAATACAAAAACCACCTGAATGGAGCTAGAAGAATTTTACATTCATAGATTTTGGCAATTACTAGGGGTGTTTCACCTATGGAACGAGGAACCCAAAATTTTCTCTGGTGCATAGACCAGAGCCCCATCCATAGGGCGATGAAGTCAAAGTCTAGAAAGGGTTGCCTGGAGGGGAAGCTAGTCGGCCTTGGATGGTCTCGATACATCACACAGATTCTCTTGCACTCCACTTAGGTCGATCATCTCTTTATAAGGTAACACCTTAGGTAAACTAACCCTAGCTTCACATTGTAAAAGTAGCCTCGCAATCGAATGAATGACACCCTCAATATCTATTATAGTAGGAGGCTGGCTAAAATTCTGGAAAGCAGTTGGGTCCTACTCCTTCTCAATCTTTATCACAATTTGCTTAGCTATAGAGACTAACTCATATTCAAGAAACAAGGATGACATGCCCATCTTAGTTAGCTGGGATAAATTTTCCTACATGCCATCCATAGTCCAATTCAAAGTAGTTGTGTAGGCATTAGTATGAAGGATGGCCAAGTGGTAGTGGATGAATTTGTTCACCATCTTGGCAGCAATTTTTTGATCCTCGATCCCTTCCTTTGCTAAGTTTTCATCAGAAACCATGTATAGCTTACTTAGAAAATGCTTTGCCTCAGGAACCCTTTTTGTAATGAACTATGGAAACTATTCAATTGTTTCGTGAACCTCCCTACTCAATTTTGTTGCCGCCAACATGAATCAAAGCATTGGTTGTAGTGTTAGGCAGAAGGCCTTAACCTTTTCCCAGTATGAAATATATAGCTACTAAGCTATTAGGATGAGGTTTGACTGAGCAACAGGGGCTTGGGAAGCACTCCTTAGAAGGGAAATCGCCACATCCTTCGACCCAACATCCTTTGTTAATTCCACAATTCTCTTGTTTGTAGATGCAAGTTTTCCTTCAATGTTACTTAGTTCTTTGGACCAGTTTTCCTCAGCTCGACTCTTGTTTGTTGACTCTGATTCAAGAGAAAGCTTCATCTCTTGAAGCATCTTTTCCAATTGGGCCTTTTAGACCTTAAAATTGACCTTATCTTGCATCTTTTGCTCGAATTAGGAATTTTATTGTTCAAACTCTTTATCCTTTTATTGCATCGCCTATTCTGCTAGAGTTAAGTAGTTCTGCTAGTTATGGTTACTTTTCTATAGCATATCGACCAAGGTGGGGTCAATTTATTGGAGTTTTACAGGTTCCTTCCTGAGTTTGTTATGCTCCACCTCTACTACTTGCACTTTTTCTCATAAGCGCGCAATATCTACCTCCATCGCATTTTCCTTTGCTTGTAGGAACTTGCCCATATCTTTCACAAGCTTCAACTCCTCTTCTTTCTTTTTTAATTGGTAACTGGACTTGAGGAAGTATGTGGTCACCACCCACTGCGTTTCTTCCATGAATTCTACCTTGTCTTGTGGTCAGGCTATTCTCAGGTCAAGTCCCACAGCATACATGCTATAATCATCTAGCAACATCTCCCCTTGTGGTTTGACAAAATTTGGGTACATGGTGGCAAAGCTCAATGTTTCCTGTGCCTCATTGTAAACAGTATATACCTTTGGCTCCACTACCTTCTTGTCATCCTTAGCCTTTTTATTTTGCACTTTGAGAGCCTATGCTTCTTTGGTAGCATCACCCTATGCTATGAGTTCGGATGATGATTAAACTAAACCACTTGTGAAAGGTGCAATAGGAGGTAGGACAAAAGGGAATGTAAGTGTAGTGGGCCAGTGCATTTTCTTCTTAGCGAGATTGACAATCTACGGGGAGAAATTGGGAATTTGACAAAGTTGAATTTGTGAACCAACGAGAGAACTCATTGGATGTTGCAGTGACTGTGGACTCATGGAAAAATCCAATTGTTGAGTGAACTATGTTGTGCTTTATATAGTACTAGCTAGAGGGGTGTCAATAGTGGCTACACTTGAGGAAAGAGAGGCCAGAGCAAATTGGGTAGCAGTGGAGGGTGTAAGGGCCTATGGAGGCATTAAGAGAAATGGCCTCATATGGGAGAATTGGGAGAAACGTCTCGCAACCATTGTGATAGAAACAAAGAAGGAAGGACTGACACTTGTAGTGATGGGTGTTGCAAAAACAATAGGGGCTACTAAAAATTGAGAAGTTAGAGAAGAAGGAACAAATATTACCTGCTGACTAGATGATTGTGGCTCCTATCTTGCCATGGCCTCCTAGCTTGCTGAGGGTATTTGTAAACTCTCCCCAACAATTGCTTTTGTGCGTTACCATTTGGTGGGTGGAGTATCCTCCACTACTTCAGTTCCTGACTATTTCTAGGTCACTCTTGTCCTTGTGGTAGCCTAGGTGAGCATTCACAGAGCTCTTGATAGATTCAGCCACACATTTGAAACAAACTGGATAGGTTGGTCTGTTTCCTTTCTCTTTTGTTGAGCGGAGGTTGATGATACTTTGGATTCTTTCTCTTCAAGCTCCTCACTAGATTCATCACCATTATCCACATTGGAGTTAGAAGTAGGATGCTCATCAACCCATTTCTCCTCAAATTGGTCATCCAACTTGACACTTCCATATGGGGCATCAAACTGTCAGATTTCTTAGCGGTACACCCAGAAAGCTCTATTTCTTTCCACAGTCTATTCTTCTTCATGTCATAACTTGTTGAACAGGGTAGCTCCCATTTTTTACTTCTCATCATACACCACCATAGGGAAGTAGAACTTGTCCCATGGTGGCCTATTATCCATTGTAGGAATGTGGACCAAATCAACCAATAGATCATCCAAATCTTTCAATGGATTCCTCCTCTTCTCCTAGTAAGGTCGCAGGTGGTGTACTACCTTGAAAAATTCATTTGGTGTATCATTCTCAGGGTTGTAATCTCAGTTATTGCAAATCATCACCAACCCAAGATGAGCTAGCTTATTTTCCAATAGGTCATACATCTGTTTCTTGTTCATGACCACCATTTTAAAGGTTTGTGAACATATGAAGAATCCCCTCTTTTTGGCCTTTCCTTCACAAAATTTGTAGTCAATAAGGGATACTTGAACATTTTGAAGGGCTAGTACCCGATTCGTGACACATGTCAGAAGACAAAAAGGTTCTTTGGTGAAACAAAAAAGACAAATGAATTTGAAATCTACTCTAAGAAACCAGTCATGTTTGGGGGTGAAGTTCTGCATATATGTAGTTTTCTCCTTGGCGAGTTGGTCAAAACCATCATCACCCTTCAAATCTTGCAAAATGGGATTCAAGAAATAATCCAAAAATGCATAATAGTCATATGTAGCAAAGAGGAGAGGAGTCCATATAAATCAACTTCCATTTTCCAAACCCATCAAAAATAGACAGCTTCATGTACTTCTTAAAGAAATTAGGGTTATGGTACAAAAACATATGAGAAAGGAAGGAATCTTGAACCTTCGTTGTGTCAGGTAATCCTTGATTTTTTTTAGCATCTCATCAACAATGTAGTCTGCAAAGTCATACCAGAAGGTATATTGCTTGTGGAACTAAAATCCCAGACCCAACTGAAATTCGTGCACATCCTTATCAGTGTCCAAGCCACAAATCAATGCAAACATTGAGAATGCATCTTGCATTTTCGTTGGGAAGGTGATGATGTGGCTTAAGAATCTTTGGTGGCTTTTGGTGATCTACATTACGCCTTTTGGTTTCTATGTTGTAAAATTATTGAGCCTTTTCATGCCTTTCCATACTCTTTCTCCCTTTGCTAGTTTGAATGACTCTACCTCTTCTTGTCTGGAATCGGGGTTAGGGATGCACAACATATTCTAGATAGCTTCTATATAGATATTGACCTTTAATTTTGAGCCCTTGATGGTGTTGGTGTGCAGGTTGAAATATTTGATGGCTACATCGACTAGCTCTAGGTAATAGTGAACAAATGGGACCATATAGTATGGGAGCCTGTTGTACCATAGCTTTTGAGACATTGACATTAGGCTGGTGGATGCCTTCATTCTTTCACATGATGCCTCCCTCAAATTATTGGGGTTTTTTGCCAAGATGGGATCATAAACATTATCCCACTCCTCCTTGATTCAGCTTTGATCCCTATACTCTTTGGGCTTCTCCAGAACCTTTGTGGTTTCCCATTCTAGATTTTTTGGGATGCTAGATGAAGCATAAGAAATGTTTTCAAAAACATATACGGTTGATGCTCCACACATATCATAAAATAAGCTCTATGTTTCATCTCCTTGGACCTGTACTCGTGATTTTATTTGAGAACTCTGCCATTTCCCTCTCTTATAGATTTCTGCTTAACTCAAATTTTTTGCAATTACCTCAGCTTTGGTTACACTTAAAATTTTGTTTTCTCTAGGTAGTGTTTTCTGAAAAGCATTCACAATACAAAAACCTTTTGCATGTGACACTTAGGTAATTCCTTATTTGGGTGGCCAACTACGCTCGCTAACTTGCATTAAATTTGGCATGTACTATCAGTTATTTTCTTGTGCGAAGCAAATTACTTGCCATTTTGAAATGACAAGAATTCATGATAACCCTTGGCAATGTACTTCTAGCATGATTTTTCTTGGAACTTGAGCCAACGATTTGAAGGTAGCTTAGGCATCCTATGCCGTGGCAATTAATTTCCCAAACAGAATGATTATGCCAAAATATGCAATGAGTACCCAAAAAGATTTGCATCCTCCTTTGAAATTTAAGAAGCATCTACAAAATGACACCTTAACATTCCATCATATGGACTACCATCAAAGTTTTCCACTAGCTTGTGCTAATTAATTAGATTCCATTAAACATGCATGCAAAAAATCATACCTACAGACGCAACTGGGTGGGAGTTTCAAGTGAGCCTTGGTGCATCCTTCGAGGTGGTACTTGTTTAGCCTCATGTTTATGGTATACAAATTACCACACTTATCCTTGCCATTTCTATAAATAGGCACTTTAGGTAGTAGTGAAATCACACTTAGAAGTTTTTAGCAAAATAGGTATTAGGTGATTGGCTTAGTTTTTGGTGTTGGAAATTTGCGTAGTATTTGCATAGAGTTTAGACTTAGTTGATTGGCATAGGGCTTGTGTCTAATAGTTATATAGAGCTTTGTCACCATGAATACCCCCAATTAGGCCAGTCTCTCATAAGTCCCAAATGGCTTTTTTGGGTGAGATTTTGACTAGGTGCCTTAAGAGGATGACTAAAAATAAGCATTCCTTGGCCATCATAGCCATCAAATGGGTTCTAGGATGTAACTACCTTGAATATGAAGATAAGTATAGAGTTAACATGAATGTGTGATCTCACTTTGTCGCATCAATGCTTGACATCAAGATTCCCAAGCCACTCATTCTCCACCTAGTAAAAGAGATCTTTCCAAATAAATACTTGAAGGGACTCAGAGAGGTGGTGGAGAATGCTGCATTTGGTGGAGGTATTCCAACCGCAAGTGACCTTCATAGGTTCATTGAAGAAGACACGATCATGCTATGGTTTCTATTCCTGAGCAATTTTTGACTCTAGTCACAGGAAGAACATTTCCAAAGGGTTACCCATGCTTGTCATTTCCTCTTCCTCCTATACAACGTGGTGCCTTTTTATGACATTGACTGGTATATTGACTTCAAGAATCAAGTGTTCCCTCTACCACTTCCCATTGCTCCTATTGACGCTGCCGTTGGTGAAGACATTGCCTCTAATGATGAAATGGTTTTGGATGCTTCCATCAATGTTGCCACCCATGCTCATGACTAAAGACCCCCTTCTTTTCTTGTTCCAAAAACCAAAGCTTGTTAGTTTGTTTTTTGTATATATGTTTGGAAAAGGCCTTATAGTAGTCGTATGAAGACGATACACAAATATTTGGATATATAATCTAAAAAGTGTGGCCTCTAAGCCATTTTGATACTTGTATTTAGTGAATTATATATAAATATAATGAAATATGTCTTATGTTAATATTTGTATCTCCTTTGCTTGTTGTTCTGCAATATGGTATTTCCTTTCTTTTCCTACATATGCGTACTCCATTTTAATTTAGCATATGGGTATCATTTTTTATTTGCTTCATGAGTTATTTTAACTTTCTCTGCAATTTGCAATAATGGGTTCCATTTTCTTTTGCTTAGTTGTACTTGAAGAAATATTATGAAAGACTAACTAACAAAAAACATAAGGGAAAAGAAGAAAAACACTATTCACATATTTACCTTGGTGGAACAAGTCGAGGCTAATTGAATAATTTTAAATGAATCCCGTTGACCGGAATCGCCAATGGCTCATGTTCCATGGTTTCTATTTTGAATGCGTTGTGTTCCTTGCATTTAATTATTCTAAAGGGGCATTCCTAAAGGCAATCAAACTTCCTATGTTGGTTAGGCTTTGTTGCCCTTTCATTAAACTTTAGCACTAGGTCCCTGCACTTCAGACCTTGGTCCAAATCCTTTTTATTAAATCATCTCTTAACCACCTATTGGTGGTTGTTTATAGTTATCAGGGCCTTTTCTCTTTTCTCTTGCACTTCCAACAAATTGGCTAGCCACACCTCTATTGCACTGTTTTTCTCTATTTCGAGAGATTTGAGCAATTGTATTGTCAGAGTCTCCATAGAGATAGGCAATAGCACTTCCTTTCCATATACTAACTCTCACAAAAAAGTATTGAGGACTTGCTTAGGAGTTATGCGATCTTCATAGAGTGCCACCCAAAGATTTTTATGCCATTCCTATTGGTTCTTTGAACTGATTCTTTTGAGGAGTTAGACTAAATTTTTATTAGTCGACTTTTTCAAGCCATTATCCTATGGATAGTAATTTGATGATGTTTTTAAGAATCTTTCATTTGTGAGTGCAATTTGACATACCTTAGAGCCTAAGAAAGATTTGGTGTTGTTGGAGATGATGGTTTTAGGAGGGTCGAATCTCGTCACAATCTCTTCAAGAAAGTCTACTATCCTCACCTCTATTGCATTCTTTAGGGGCATGGCTTTGGTCCACCTTGTAAAGTAGTCTATCGCCATTAGAATCCACTTGTGTTTGGTGTTGGAGGAAGGATTCATCATTCTGATGAAATCAAGGACCCATTGTGCAAATGGCTCATCAATTACTATTGGGTTGAGGGGCATAATGAAATTTTTTCTTCTCCCTACAAAGAATTGGCATTCCTTGCAAGCTTTAACTAGGGAATATGTGTCATTAAACAAAATGGGCCAGAAGTACCCGACACACGTGATTTTGATGGCAGTGGTCTTTGTAGAGAAATGCTCGCCCACATGACTACTATGGAAAGTGTTGAAGATCCTCTTAGCCTACTCAATGGTAACACACAGCAATATAACGTTGTTAAAGTTCCTCTTCAAAAGAACCCCTATACTAAGTGCATATCCGCTATTTTGCAATTAGTAGAATCTTCTCTTTTGAGAAGGAAGGCCAAGCGGATATTTTCCTATGTGCATGAATCTTACTATGTTCACTAGTTAGCAGCCTTCGGACTCAGACTCATTCATTAGAACTAGATCTGGTTGTTTTTCTTAGGTAGTCATTTCTTCATTGTGTGCTAGATATTCACACAATCCTCTTCCTTTGAGGGTCTTTGTGAGCTTGACCTCAATGTCATATTCAAGGATCTTGGTGATCCAATTAGCCCTTTTTTTGATGATTTCTCCTTCCATGACATATTCACACACACTGGAGTGCATGACGTATACAACCACCTTGTTGCAAGAGATTAGGTGTCAGAACTTCTTGGGTCCTTTAAATATTGCAAAATCTTGCCTCTCGACAAAGTTGTAGTTTGTCTCATATTCTTTTAGGGTCCGGGAGTGGAATGCTATTAGATTTCCTCCCTTTCTTTCATCATCTTTCTAAGTTAAGATAGTATCAATGCTTGACTTACTACTGAATACATAAATTATGAAGTCCTTTGATAAGTCTAGATTAACCAGTACAGGAGTTGAGGAAATAGCATCCTTAACTTTCTCAAAGGCTTCTCTAGCTTCTTTAGTCCATTTAAATAACTAATCCTTTTTCAGAATTAGGGTGATTGACCTAATTATCCCTATAAAATCATAAATAAATTTTCTTACGAAGTTAACCTTTACCAAGAAAGACTAGATTCTTTTCTTGTTGACCGAAAGGGGAAAATTTTTGATTGCTTTCACTTGCTTAAGATAAATTGAAATTCCTTCTTTGGACACTAAGTGTCCCAATAGCTTTCCTTGTGGTACTTTGAAAACACATTTTTTCAGGTTCAGGGAGACCCTGAACTCCTGGATTTTTTTGGAAACCATTTCAAGGTGATTGAAATGATCATCCTTGGACTTAGAGAACACAATAAGATCATCTAAATAGATTAGGATAATCTTGTTGATCAACTCACTGAAAGCGATATCCATGGACCATTGGAAAGTGGCTCCCACATTCGAAGGCTGAAAGGCATCTTAGTGTATGCAAACGTACCCCACTTGGTAGTGAGTGTTGTATTATGTCAATCATTTTCTTTAACTTGGATCTGATTGTAATTGGAGAAGGCATCTAGCAAAGAAAACATTTATGATCCTACCATTGTTTGCAAGATTGTCTCCATAGAAGGGAGTGGGTAATGATCCTTTAGGGATGCTCTATTAAGGTCCTGAAAGTCTTCACACAAGTGGATGTCTCTGTTCTTCTTTCGGACGGGGACTAGGTTAGACACCCAAGTGTTGTGCTTGATTGATAAGATGATTTGGGACTAAATTAGCTTGGTTAGCTCTTGTGCCATCATAGCTTCAATCTTTGGATTAACCAGCCTTTATTTTTGGCAAATTGGTTTTGCAACTTTCGTCAGCTCAATTGTATGCTCGATAATGTAAGGATCATATCCCTTAAGATCATTAAATGACTAGGAAAATACTCCTTCATACCTCTCACATAATTCAATGAGCCTTTCTTTATCATGATGCGGGATATCTTTCCCGACTTTCAACTTCATCCCATCTTCGACCTGGAGGTCCACATAGTCACTTTTTTCTACTATTTTTTTTTTTTGTCATTTATTGCATCATCACAGTCAAAAATATTTTTGAGAGTGACCAGTCCCTTTGAAATTTCCTTGGATTTCAACTGGATGATTTGTCCATCATAGAGTTTAGTGATCCTTGGTTGGAGTTGGTCGAAAAAATTTCTCAATTGCTGGATGAACAAAGTGATGTGTTCATCACTGTTAAATACTTGCTAGCTTTGATCATTGTTTGGTATCACTAGTAACACAATCACTCATACAGAGTGCTTGTTATGCATCAGGTCAGAGGCCAGTTTAAATTGAGATCCAATTACGGCCATGCGATACAAAGTTTTGTTCTCGGGCCATGGTCTGGATGTTGAAGGCTTCGAAACCCTCAATCAGGTCCTAGACCCTATGTCTGTAAGATCTCATGCGGACATTCTTGGCTATGAAAATCCCCTGGACCTGTTTGACCACTAATTCAAAATCTTTGAACACCATTAATTTCTTGATGCCTATCCATTCTATGAGACTCGGACCTTGCACTCGGCCTTCGTATTCAACTTCATTGTTCAAAACAACTAAACTGGAAGCAGAAGGACCGAAGTGTCTTTTCATTGTGTGGGGATGTCAAAAATATCCTGGATCCTACACCCACTTTGCATCTTGCTCCATCAAAGTGGAGCATCCATAAATCTGAGGCTTGGTTCCTTTTAGGTTCCTCCACAACCTTCATAAGCACTTGATCTTTGTCATAGATAACATAGGTTCCTAGCTCAGTAGCATGATAGTTTTCGAAAGGGTCAACATCTATATATTCACTCAAAAGGGCTTCTCCTTGATCGGTCCAATCTCTAATCACCTTTTCATCTTCTAGCAACTCAATGCAATATGTTTCTTCCTAAGTGAAAGAGGTATTTGCATGTTCTAAATGAAAATATTCTGAATTTATCTTCATTTTTCCTTTGTGCTTGGTCCTTAGGATCAAGTGTGACTAGTCCAAAGAAATATACCCACCCATTTTTGAAGTAAACTCTCAGGATAGGCAAAGACCAAACATAGGGGGAACATCTATGATCACAGTGTCTTGAGGGACTGCACGATACTAGGGAAAGCAAACAAAGTCAATGGGAGGTCTTTGATGAGTCCTACAATCTTAACTTTGTTTCCATCAAGCTACATAACTCCCTTATATAAAGGTTCATAGCTAAGTCCTAAGGCCTTAGCTATTTGCTTGGGCATGATTGTAGTGCTAGCACTAGAGTCGATCATGGAATTATGTAATAATTTCTCCCCTGTAATGAGAGTTAAGAAGAAGGTTTTAGGATTTGGCTTATCTCTTACCTCAATAGGTGCTTCTGTTGTTCTATTTGTGAGAACTTTAGCAAGAGGTGATTTATCAACAACCTTTCCTTTGAGCAATTGCTCCTTTGGTTCAATGATTCGATCCTCCTGGAGAACCTTTTGTAGCAATGTCTTATGTTATGGAATGGCTAATATATCCCACATAGACACATTAGTGGATGATTTTTTCAATTGTTCCACCACATTGAACGATGGCGAATTTAGAGGTTTCTTCTCCTTAGCTCTTATTATAACAATTTCCCTTCGTGATGGACATTGTGGCACCATTGCAGAGGTACTAGGTGTCTATTCGGAACCACTTTTGGGATGTGGACTTACTAGTTGTCGGACAACAAATTTTCCTTTGAATATCCTCTTTCATCAAGTGTTGTAATCAAATTGGACTTGCAGTGTTTTAGACGTGGATGCATCATTGGTGAACACTACCTCTTCCTCTTCCATCCATGAGAAGAGTGCATGATCAGGAGACATATAAGTTTCTTGTTCTAGAGATATCCCTTGCATTTGAGTGGTGAGCACCACATTTTCCATTTGTCAAGAGGCATATACATAACCTCCAGGGTCTGACATTGTACCTTGGCTAAGTTGCTTTGCCACCTTTCTTTGTAGACTACCCCATGGGTAGTTTCAGGGCATGTGTGAGTTGTCACAAAGGAAGCACAGGGGTTGGTGTCATCAACTAAATTTTTCTTAAATTGTTTTGCCCCGTAGTTAGCTCTCTACTTGAGCTTAGATTGGTGCTATATAGTGGAGTGGGTACTGACACTATCTGGTTTGTTGTTTATGCCTACGGATTTGTGAGTGCCTCCTTGGAACTAGTTTTGTTGGTAAGAGGACCTTTCACCTTGATAATCTAATAGGTCAACTTTGGAGGCATGGCCTGGTTGTTCTTGATAATATTTATCTCATTGGCCATAGCCCCCAACATCTCCTTGACATCACTCATATCCTCCTTTGAAGAACTAGATATGGAAGCAGTGTTCCGTGGAAAACTTAGATATGTGTACATAGTTTGGGAAGGAGTAGGCACACTAGTAGATGACATTTCCTATGTGGGAACTGATACTTCAAGGAATATAGGCATGGTGGGCCAAGGTGGAAACTTCCTGACATCTATTAGATTATTCTCTACTTTAACTATGTCATTGTATGCATCAGGTAGAGTGGTTTTGTTGAGTGACTGGATCATCATTCAAATTTCAGCATTAATGGACTTGGGGTAGAACATGAATGCCAACTCAACCAATAGGTGGATTGTAGCCTAAATTATTTTCCAAGTTATGTGAAATCGGTCATTGAAGTCAGTCATGGCTTCATATGAGGCCCATTTGATGATCTCCAACTAGTGATATTGTGAAGACCTGTCTCTGTAATTAGAGAATATTTCATAAAATGGATCTTCATGTTGGTCCCAAGTGCCAATAGTATTGGGTTGCAGTGTGCAATACCAATCTAGTGCCTTACCCATGAAAGAGGTTGCAAGCAACCTTAGTGCAACATTTTGGATAATGATTCCATGCACTAAACATACATCCACAACATCTTGCAGATGTTTAGACAGTGTCGTTGAGCCATCTCTAGTGAACTTAGGTATAGCTTTTAGAGTGGTGATCGAGATAGGGGCCTAAATAATCGGTGCTACTAGTGCAATAAGAGGACTTCCGATGTCCCATGCCACATAATTTCTATTAGTAATGGGCAACATGGCTAGCGGTAGGGGCAGAGGAAGCATAACATTCACTAATTGGGTCGAGGCCTGTACTATCCCTAATGGAAGTACTAACATACTGAGATTATTCGCTATTTGGGACCTAGTAATCGACCAATGGCTCATACACCCTCTTTGAATTGAGATTCATTTAAGCAGTCCCACCAAGCATGCTAGAAAAAGGGAATTGTTGATGCCAAAAATTGGCAAGGTAGCAACCTTTATGGGAAACTCAGTTAATGGGGAAACCAATTGTGCTAAACTCAGTGACCTATGGATTTTTAAAGAAGCTGACTTCTTCTGTAACTAGGGTTTTGAATGGGAAAAGGAAGAAAATATATAAAATAAAAATATAACTAAGGAAAAGCACCAAGATGTAGATAAAGGCATGATAAATCTATCCTTTGGGAATAATTTCAAGGGCCCGTTTAGCAATTTTCTATGTTTTAGAATCATAGAAATCAAAAGAAAAGATCTAAACAATTCATCTAATGACATAAAATGATTATAGCATACATCCACTGAAAAGAGGAGTCAAAGACATGATCTAAATCAGCAATTTGTATTTGAAATCATATAAATTATTGCAAATGAACAATCTAGAAAATAACAACACAATATTAATGTCTTATCAAATAACATAACAAAAATAGAAAGGACAAACAGTGGCACAATCTAAAAGTTTCATATCATAATCTTAAAAACAATACTAAAGGCCTAGTTTCTCTCTCTAATTTTTCTACATCTTCCCAACTCATTTTCAGAAATGAGAAGCGGTACTTATAGCCAATAATCCACCGCTTAGTGAGCTTCAAATAAAAAAGATTCAGTATCTTTTGGCAATGATGAATGCAGTAATGATTTCCCTCAATCATTGCAACAAAAACTATTCGAGCCATGGCATGTAGATGCTTCTCAACCAAATGTATCCCTTGCAAATGATGGCAGTGGTCCAAGAATATCCTGAGCAGACAAGTGTTTCCTCCTAGTGGAGGCAGTTAGAACACACGACAACATACCGTAGCTTGGCATTCACTCCACTCCTTCCTTTGATGAAGTCCCTACAAGGAGACAGGTGGTATCATGGCACAACCTGTGGTTCATTCCTTTCGTTCTTCATTGAAAGCTTGCACTGGTATGACACATAGCAACAATGTTTACTATAGATGTTGTTTATGGGGTCCACCAGATCTTTATGTGAAAAGAAGTTACTTGTCACACGAGCGGGGCCCGACGAGGGAGTGAAGGGAAGTAGTTATAAATAACCCATGATGAAGATATGTGGGAGCATAGCAGAATTTGGTAGAGGAGCGAAGGAAGCCTTTGCTATGAGGAGCACTGGGTGGACACGTGGAAGCAAGCAACAAAGTATAGCAAAAATAAGGCCAATGAAAGGATAAGGGAAACATGTTGAATATATGAGGTAGGGGCCGAAACCTAGCAAAATACAAAAAACACCTGAAGGGAGCTAGAAGAATTTTACATTCACACCTTACATTGAGATCTCTAGGTTTCTCCTTGAATGATAGTGGGAAAAAAGTGTTGTTTTATGTCCTGAACCATAAAGCAACCATTTTCTCATTTATTAGTTCATATTTATATTGATGAAATATATACATAAAATTTATATAAATGTATATATGTACATGTCTATGATAAAATCATACATATGAGTAAATATGTGCATGAGAATATGTAGGTAGGCCTATCTACAAATTCTCATTGACGAATTACACATATGCATGGGAATATCGATTGTACAAATGTGAAATATATATATATACACTATGTACATATACATCAATTGATGAAAATGAGAATGTATAGTGTATATGTAAGGATATTGAAATAATGTTATATATATATATATGTAATGTACATATATTAATAAATATGCATATAATTACATATATACATATATATTAATATGCATATATATGTGTGTGTATATATACAATTGTTCTAATATATGTTTAGATATATTAATTAGCAAGTAATTTGTTTTGTATTCATGTGGATAGAATTAAATATATGTGTCTGTGTTTGTGTATTATATATATTATATATATGTATTGATTGTTATATATTAAAGTGCTTTAATTAAACATAACACAAGTATTGATATATTATAAATTCTATGAAATAAGTAAAGCTTAGTAATAAAGTGTTTCTTTATAAGCAACTAATGCTAAAGTTTAGAGTGTTGCACATAAAGCATATGAAGAATAAGTCAATGAGATTTATGCATTGAAGTAAATGAAAATATAATTAGATGTTGCAAGTAAATGAATACATATCTCACATTGTTTACTAAGTCTTTAACTACACATAAGAAGAGGGTGCTAAAGTATGAATATGTGGTGCCAAAAAATGTGTAATGTGGGAAACAATAAGGAGTATAAACTTGCACCATTTCCTGGTAAAGCCATGTGATAAGCACAAAACTCAATCAATGCAAAGATGGAAAAAATATGAGAGGGTAGTGTCCACCAAGGATACCGATATGGGCCAATTACACTCGATCCATGATGAATCGAAGCATAATGAAGCCACTGATACTCAATCTAAATAGGATCAATTGAATCGAAGATAAACTAAACATTCATTAAAACAAAGCATTCTGAATTATGAAAATTTTTAAAATGTCTATTCTAACCCATTTGATACTTATCTGATTTTGGGAGTGGTGTCGCGTTGATGTGGAATGATGAACCTTTCCCAATCTCGTGATCAGTGAAATTGTTTCAATCGATTCTATTGAAGATAATCAATGAAATAGTTGTGAGATGTGATTGAAAACATGATTTATGCTAAGATGAGTATGATGCAAAAGCTAATCTAAATGATTTATGCTAAACTAATTCAGATATGCAATTGCTAAGCTAATCTAAATGAGATTTAAACTAAAAAGATTCAAACCTTAATTATCTAATTATCAAAATGGATGCATTATGAAATCCATTAACGGAAGCTAAGCTATTTGTGCAACTAAAATGAACTAAAATATACTAAATGTGAGTTAAAAAAGAGTGTGAGTGTGAGTTATTTCAATAGCATATTTTTGCCCTAAAAAAGATGGATGATCGATCCATTTGTCTCCAACTAGTGAACTATTTATAGGAAAGCAAATGAGAAATGAAGGGTTGAGATTGAAAAATTTAATCAATGGTCAAGGATGGAGGAAATTGGAGGCATGGATCATGGATTCTCATCAATGGGTGAGAATGCAAGATGAGATTTATTCAAGGGTTCTCATTCCTTCCAAACAAGCACACTTTTGACCTGTACAAGAGTTCAAAATTTAACTTGTACAAGAAGTCACAAGCTAACTTGCATATGAAGCTAAGTGAGAATATTCCCTTTTCCAAATCATTGGAAGAGAGAGAATATTCTTTGGAATGTTCCCATGGGTGAGAGAAAAGGATATTTTCCAATTTAAAACAAAGTTTAATTGTGCAAAAGGGGAAGGAATATTCCCCTTTTGGAGGAATGTGCAAAGGAGGAATATTCCCTTACAAGTGGGGGGAAATTAGATTAATTAGATAATTACTAATTAAACAAGGGTTTAATCATGCAATTAGGGGATTTAGAAGAATAAAGTGACATTCATTAAATGATTTAATGAATAGGGGAGAAGTGGAATGATATTTAATTAAATTCCTTAGGGTTATTTAATTAAATAAGAAGACTTAGGGAGTTAAATTAAATTATTTGATTTATTTAATTTAATGAGACAAAATGTTAGCATGAAAGGGGTGAATTAACCTGATTAAATGAATTAGGTTAATAGATGCAAATGATGCAATTAATTAAATAGCTAGGCTAATTTAATTAATTAAGAAAAAAGAGGACGATTTTCAAGAGGAAATGATGTTAGTATACCTAATTTGAGTGTATGATATCATTTAGGAAATTTTTCAATGTCTACATTTTTCCCCTCTTTGAAGCGAGGTACTTGTTGCTTTGGTTTGAAGACTAATGCTCTTCGGATGAAAACTATTGCTTAAATCATTTTATTTTTTTTAAAATAGATGCCCCACTATTGAAGGATTGAGGTAATTCCCTATCCCCTCAAGAAATCAAGTGAAATTTTTGAATTTTGGGTTGATTTCTTGATAAAGGTAAAAGGCTGCCCCAAGGGTCCAAAAAGGCTCTAGGATGCAAGAAACATGCCAAAATGTAAAAAATGAGGCAAAATAAGCTTCAATTTGAAAAAAAAGGTGAAAATGCTGAAAATCCCTAGCTTCAAGGTTAAATTAGGGCAAAAAATCCTAATTTTTTAGCATAAATAGGCCAAGAAGTGTCACTTTCAATTCATTTTTGCATTCAAACCTTAAGGAATTCTTGCAAATTGAGCTCCGACCCTCTGACTAAATGGTGAAACGAGAGCTCCCATGACACATTTTCAACTAGGTTTGAGAGTACCAAAGGCTTCTAGGCACAAGACCACATGTATGTGATTCGAAACATGATTTGAAATTTGACTTTTTGATGCATTTATTGCGATTTTAAATTTAAACTTTGGTGACGTTGCTAGATAGAGACGCTAATTTTAGAATCGACAACACTAAAATGAATTTTAGCAATGCATATGTGTATTGCAACATAGTTTGTAATTTAGAATTAGGGTTTTCATTTCTAAATCTTGACACATATGTTTATAGTGATCCACTTCTCAATTTGAAAAGTAGGGTTAGGGTTTCCAAAGTTTAAATCATGACACATGTGTTTTTGGTGACACAATTTATGATTTGTAATTTGAAATGCCTCAAGGGTCATAGTTTAGAATTTGAATTATAGCAATGCTATTGTCATTTTAGAGCTAAAAATTATAAACTAAGTCAATTTTTTTTCAAATTTTGATGTCATGTGCTTAGTGGGTGCAAGAGGTCATTCCACCTTTAATGTTCTGCAAGCACTATCCCACAGTTTTGGAGAGACTTGGTGATTTATCCAAGTTGCAACAAGAGCACCTGGGGGAGATTGGCCTATGGTACATAGCTTATATGCTTGTCATTTGGACACATCTGGCCATGATGATTGTGTTGTGTGAGCGATGACATAGTGAGACCTCATCATTCCACCTCCCCATAGGCGAGGCGACAGTGACTTTAGAGGATGCATGGCAGATATTACATTTTCTGATACATGGCGAGAGTGTGATTTACAACTTTGATGTCAATTATGATGTTTTCCATGAGGTGATGGAGATTGAGGACATTGTTCTAGTCACTTCACAGATCAACCTCAAGATGTATAAAGGTCGAGTGCCTACCTTCAGATTGATAGTTGCAGCTATTATCTCTGGGTTGGTTGCTCTTGATCGATAGAGCAGAGGATTCAACCTAGGATGGGGCCTTTCTTGGTACAAGATGCTTTATAGGAGGACATTGTTTTCATGGTGGCCAGTGGTGTTGGCCTCATTATATCATGATATGCACGATTTTGTCTACTGCAACGGTAGAGTGATCAGCATGGGAGTTACCTTTCTACACATTTGGGCTTGGGAACATATTGTAGTGTTACAACTAATTGTTCAAATGGTAGATTTAGAGCTAGATGATCCTGTTGTTTGGTGATATAGAGGTTCCATCACGTTACAACACACTAGGTAGCTTGGGATTCCATACTAGTGCAAGGTGCTTGATGACATGATAGGTTTCAGATGGTGGCCTTGCCTTTAGATGCTAGCATGGTATGATGATGTACAACAACTCTTCTTCGCTAGAAAGACCTGTTACATGCAAGGTCAAGAGAACACCATTATAGAGTGGTATCTTCTAGATAGGGTGGCTCAACAGTTTGAGGAGATGTAGGATAGGTAGATGATTCCTACAGAGCCATATTTTCCAAATCAGCATGAGAAGTATCCACATGGGGACTGATGATCCTAGCCCTTGAGGTGGTTGAGGGTTTTCAGTAGTTAGTTGCTCAACCATGGGCTTATGATTAGGGATAGGCAAATACTTAGATAATGCCTACATATGATGCATGGTTCACCCCTCGTCATAGGTTGATAGATCTAGTGGGTGCTCCTCCATGAGGGAGACCAAGAGGGAGGGGTGTAGGCAGAGGTAGAGGTAGAGGCAAGGGACAAGATGGCCAAGATGGACAAGATAGGAATATCTCCAGGGCACCACCAATTCAAGATCAGCCTCCACAATAGACTCCCATTCAGTAGCAACCAATTCAACAGTATCTAGTCCAGCCACCACCGTCAAGGCTAGATCCCTAAGATCTGCAGATTCAACAACTACAACAGTAGGCTTAGGTCATTACAGGTGAGTGGGATCAGCACTGATACTAGATTGTAGCTATTACTACTGAGAGGGATCAAATACGGTAGTAGGTATAGGCTGTCACGATAGACGAGACCATGAGCAGAAACTTAGATAGACTATCGAGATGCAACTAGTGTAGGAGGTCAGGCAGTGTCAACAACAATAGACGATGATAGTTGCATCTCAGGGGCAAATATTTCTACAAGATTATATAAAGATGTGATTGAGGCAACCTACTATAGGATGCACTATCACATAGATTTTCCCTTTGTGCTTAGATAGTCGAATTACTCCCAGAGGACCGGGGCACATGCTAGAGCAAAGGATCAGCTAGAGAGATGGGCTGGAGAGGGGACCAACCATCAAGGCTAACTTGATTGTACATAGACACTTTTTGATTTATTGCCCGATTCTTTTATATAGATATACATTCATGGGTTCCTTTTTTATAGCCTCATGGATATTGTATTTATGATTGATATACATACATTGATTTAGATTTTATACCATGACAATCATGATTTTTTGATACAAATTTGATGTATATATATGATATGATATGATACGGATTTGACGTGATGCAATGCATTAATTTTATTTCATGCTTAAGAATGTATGGATTCCTATGATGTTGATATGATATGCTTATGTGTGATCATGTATGGATGTAATTTTTATTTATGCTTATGCGATATGTGATGATAATACATTATGATATGAGATGTAATGTTATATTCTTTTTCAGTATATTTTCATGACATGTTATGAGATAGATGATGTGATATGCAGATGTTATGTGATGATCATATATAAAAATTTTATGGATGCATTTATTTTTTGTGTATTTTGTATGCAATTTTATGATGTGATGATGCATGCATGTGGATGTATGTATGGAAAATGCATATGTTCATGCTTTATGATATGTGTGCAAAAATTGAAGATGCTTAGAATAAAAAATCTATATTATTCATCACATCTTAAATGACAAGGATTATACAAGATGTATGGGTATGTGCAGGATCATGATGGGCCAAAAAGTGGCAATATGATGGGTATGTGGCTGACAACTTTTTTTTACCCAAAATTGATGAAACAAAAAGGATTTTAAAAGAGATTCCTAGCTCTCCACAATATAAATTATGCTTTACTTTGAATTTAATAAATAATTATTATTCATTTTCTATTTGAATTATGACTAAAGTCCTGATTGATAGGTTGATTGAAAAACATCTATAGCTTTCAAACAGTATCACATTTTTTGAATCTGAAACATGTGTCACATTCTATGCTTTGCATACTATAGGATTAACAAAAAAATAAAAATCATGAAGTTTTGACCAAGTTAAGGCACGTCAAACATACACATTTTTTATATTTTTTAAAAGTTGTAATAAAAAATTAATAATTAATTATTTACTTGGAAAAAAATTACAAAAAAATATGCATCACACTGAGACATCAGTCCTCTACTTATATCTAATATATTATAAAAAAATATTATCATTTTATTGTGGTTAGGGTGGTCAGACAAACACCTACTTCTTAATTTTTCCCCGAAATTTAAATACTATTGCATTAAAATTTCAAATTTTCACCAAATAGATTTTTTTTAAATAAACCTAGTAGTTTAGAAACTACATTCAATTTTCTACAGATTCTATTCTTACATATTTTTGAAATAATATAGATAACTTATTCAAATTTTTATATCAAGTTTCCTAACTTTGATTTTTTTGAATTTTTCGCCACTTAAGGCCCTGTCTTTTCCATGATGATTTTGCACATACTTTTATGTTTTATGATCTGATATGATGATGTTGTGATGTATTCATGTTGATGATTCATGGATGCAGGATGGGTGCATTTGTTGATGTTTTTGTTGATTGTCATGATACCAGGTTACTGCAAAGAGTAGATAGAAGGAAGCGAGAATTATCTGACCATTAATTGTGATGATTGCTTTCAAAAGATCCAACAAGTCTATGATCCACCGAGACTTTATTAGTGATGGTGATGAGAAATGAATGATGATTATGAATGCATGATGATGATTTTCTCATATCTTGGGATTCGGATTTTTCATTGTTCCTTATTGTCTGATATAACACATGGACATGATGCATCAAGGTATTAATAACGAGGACGACATTATATCTAGTGTAATGGACTTTAACTCTATAGATAGATAGGATAGTTCTTGTTCACATCTTGACATATGGAAACCTCATTGGAATGTAAGTTAGAAGTTTGGAACATATTGGACCACAGGGTATGAAATAGTCAACAACATACTCTAATCAACTTCCCTATACACAACTAAGCAAGTATGTGCCAAGATTATTTTACAAGAGTATCCACAAGCACAACAAATGAAATATAATGATTGACGCCCCATCCCTTTCTCTCTAAATCATTTTGATAGACATCATTGAGAGGTCCTTGGAATGGATCATTAAGATAAATTGAAAGAAAAGATCAAAGACAAATAGTCAATTTTATCTATATCTCTTGCCAGTTTAACTTACCTAAGGTGATTTATGATATTGATGTCCATAAAAGGAAGGATACATCCTAGGACATGTTGATCATGGGTTATTTTATTAGGATGATATTTATGATAAATTTTTGATATGAACTTCACTGGTGCATTTACCTATGATCTAGACTTTAGATTTTGACATTTGGGTTTTCACTTTATGACTTGTGACATTTTTTTTTTACTTGTTTTTCCAAAGGTTGAAGGTGATGCTAGATTTACTATGGATGGAGGTTTATTGTGAGTGAAAGAAAAATGGGATAGATGGCTTTGGATTTTTTTTTGTGGAATATTTCAATGTTTTTGGTATTTTGAAAATGTTTTGAGGTTGTTTTTGGTCTTTTTGAACATTTATGTGAATGTTTTTTGTTTTTTTGGTTATTTGAGGTTGTTTAGGGTTTTCTCTAAGATATTTGAGGCTTTTTAGGTCTTTTTGAATGTTTTCTAATATTTTTGAGATTTTCTAAGATTTTGAATGTTTTCGGGTTTTCCTAAGTTTTCGAATATTTTTGGAATTTTTTGAGATTTTACAAATGTTTAAGGTTTTTTTATATTTGAATGTTTAGGTATTTTCTGATATTTGTATCCTTGCAGCAACAGAGTGACAAGGGTCATCCAAAGTAGGCTCACAAACATATAAATACATGCCAAACACTGACAGGGGATCACATTACACACATGTAATCACAAAGAACATGAAAGGAATACAAAGAAAAGACTACTATGGCACATGTGATTCAACCTATAACAAGTCATCTACATCCCAATATTGTTCATCATATGCAGAAGGCAGACAACTAGCAAAAGGGACAATGACAAGTGTCATACTAGGAGCATCACTAGGTTCAACATGTGTTGAGTCACTCTTGTTAGGAGGATCATCAAAGTTGTTATCATCTAATCTCATGGCAGAGGAAAACATTAAATTCAACTCATTATGCACTTCCTCGTCAATTTTAGCAATCTCATTATCATCATCCAAGTTAATCACAATAAGAGGACTAATGACAATGTCCATAGATGTTTCATATGTTTGTTGTTGTGGCGAAGGTGGAGAATCATCATGCTTTTTTTGAGTTAAATATTGATCATGATTTTCTTTTCTATTCTCTTCTTTTAACTTACGAGCAATAGCATGACATCTACACCTAGGCTCTTTAGCATTTCAATTTCTTCTTGAATGATTTTCAAGTTGTGATTGTGTAGGAGTGGGTTTATCAACCATAGGTTTCTTTTCTTCTTGCAAAGGAGGAATGAAAGGAACCATGGAAGGTTGTTAAAAAAATTTCTCTTTAGCTTTATAAACTTGTTTGATATTAGGTCGAGGCACAATGATACTTATATGGTTATCTCTTTGTCCTTTATAGGAAATAGGTGGAGTATTTGTCATGGGTTGGTCTTGGTTACTTGGAAGGCCTTTTTGTTCAATCATGGTTTCATCAATGACAAGAGGCTCAATCATGGGTTGATGCATGTTGCTAAGGGATAATTATGTTATGCGCTTTACCTTGAAATTTTGATAAGATTTGAAAAATAATTCTTCATGAGGCTTAAGAGGTTCCATAGGTTCAGGCCAAAAGAAATCCAATGAGAAATTCCCATGGGAAGACATAGGATTAAAGCCACTATGATGCACAGTAAAGATGTCATTTCCAAATGGAAATTTTAAACATTTATGCACTATTGATAGGACAACATCCATGATGCTAGCCATGGATAACCAAGTTTCACACAAAATTGGTCTACTGACAGGATGATGGAAAATGAGACATTCAGTTTTTTTGGTCCAACTTTTAAAGGAAGAGTGATCGAACCTATCATAGGGAAAGAAAAACCATTATGTTTTTTGATCCATGCTTTCAATTGTTCATAAGAATCTTGATAAATTTCATGCACAAATAATAATTCCTCACTGATCACATTCTATATACACACATGATAAATTAATATCCCATTGGTAGGCTTGTCATTAATTCCAACAATGTAAAGAGGACCCTTGAGTGTGTGCTCAATTATGTCATTTTGTGAGGAAGAAATGTTTATAGAAAATTTGGTTTGGCACTTATGAGGTTGAATTCCAATTAAGGTGACTAGATTATCATAGCCATTATCATTCATCTTGTCATGATTCATGTCAACATTCATCACATCATTTTTGGCATGATCAAATTTTACAAAAGAGATGTTATGATTTGGTATGAGATTAGTAAAAATTTGAAAATTTTGATTGGGTGGAGAAATAGACTTATTTCCTTGATCATTAACACCACTAATATGGATGTGATTAGAATCAATGAGGTCTTGCACAATATGTTTAAGATGCTTACAATGTTTTGTATCGTGTCCATTTTTTCGGTGATAATAGCAAAAGGAATTTGAGTTAAAGTTTGGAGGTAAGGGCTTAGTGGTATCAAAATCTCTAATAATATGTAAGGTGACTAAGTTCTTACTCATAAGTTTCATCATGATGGAATGGATGGTATCAGGTATTGGGGTAAATTGTCTACTCCTTTTTCAGAATTGATATGGATTTGTTGTTTTTATTGTAGCTACTTGAGAGTCAACATGTTGACTTGCTTGTGGTGGATTTATCTATAAAATGCTCTTATTTTATTTCTTGAATGGTTGGAAATTGTTATGGGGAATAGACTCATATTTATATGGATGGATAGGAGTTTTTGCTTCACAATGATTAGCCAAATTTTGATAGTAATGAAGAGCCATGGACAAATATGTAAATGAGGGAAATTTCATCATCCCGGGATTGTCTTGAATTTTTTTTTGCAAATTTTCAATGAACATTCTTTGAAGATCAACATCGAGAATCTTAATGTTGATTTGTGATTAAGGAAATTGCTATCATCCTATAAAATTAATGATCTTTTCATCATCATTTTGTTTACATTTCATTAAATTAGCTAAGGTCATCTTGGGACCATTGTGCACTTGAAAATGGTTGAGAAAGGCATCAACAAGTTCATTGAATGAATTAATTGAGTTATTCGATAAATTTAGAGAAAAACCATTCCAAGGTTGTATCTTTCAAAGACCTAGGAAAATTTTTATCCAAGAGCTTTTCTTCAAAAATGAAGTCACTACACAAGGTTGTGTATGCTGAAACATGGTTGCTAGGATCTCCTTTACCACCATATTTCTCAAATCTAGGATTCTCTATGCCTTGTAGAATTTGTGCTCTCAATATCTCCAAGGATAATGGGTTTATTTTGACATATTGTGAAGGTTGGCCCTTTTGATTTTGGGTCAATGTGACAATTTGTTGTTGGAGGGATGGAACATTTTTCAAATTTTGGTTGAGGATTAAATCATTAGTTTTGTTGTGAGATGGAGGTGAATAAGGTGGAGGTGTATATATATTTGGAGGACAATCAAGAATTATAAGTTTATGAGGGGATATAGATTAGGAGATATGAGATTTGAATGCACAAAGCTAAAGGGATTCCAAGTGGAAATACCTAAGGTTGTAATAACATTACTAGTGGGTTACCTTGTTGTTGTAATAGTTGGATTAGTGTATGTAGGAATAGAGGCCATAGTTGTAGGAGGAATTTGAATACCACCTTGACTTTGAGTGTACCCCAAAGTTTGAGAATAACTAGCCATTATAGGGACATGATTGTCAATGATATGAGCTAGGATACACATAATTTCTATTCCTTGTTCATTATCAAGTATTTTCCTCATGTTATCTATGATAAGAACTATAGTACTAGCAATTTATTCAGAACTCACAATTTTTTGCAATTTTTCTAAGGCTTCATCCATTTGTTTTAGGTTCTCTTGAGGGACATTAGCAACCATTGTTTCAACAATAGTCACATTGGTTGTGGTATCAAAGCTATGGCCCATAATGGGTTGACTAGTGTCAACACTATAAGTTAGAGAGTTGGAAAACTCAAGATCCACAACAAATGTAGTAGCACGAGATGGCATGAGTCTTGAACTTTGTCTCACTAGAGTATTGGTAATAGGACACCTAGCTATGAAACTCATACAAGTTTCACCAAACCTTAGTGCACCCAAAATGGATAAAGGGTACTAGCAAATGCAATGAACACCCAAAAGTATGAATTACAATGCAAGTATGTAAAAATATTTTTGTAATTTTTAGATTTGAAAAAAGATAATATACTGATTATGCTATGCAAAAACCTAAAAATGATGTCTTTTAATGCCAATTTTGATTTCAAACAATGTACTCAATTTGACCAATTGAACTTAATGCAACAAATTACATATTTTTATTTTATTTTGAAACTGAAACACAGATGTAACAACAAAAGAAAACAAAGAAAAAAAATCCCAATTGATGCATAGAAATTTGAAACAACACCTGTACAAGGACTTATTCTCCTGAGGGAAAATGGGTCCTAGGTCAAGGATTTGAAAAATGAAAGTTTGAATTTCTAAGTTAATGTTTGAATTCCTAGTTTTATATTGTAGACTATGGTTTCAGTGAATTTTTTTTCTAGATTTAGGTATCCTAATGCAAATGAAATTAGTGACAATGATGAACAAAGTGACACTTTTTGAAATGAAACTTTGACCAATTTTGTGAATGTAAATGGTTGAAAATACACTAATATGCAAGTACTATTCAAAATCAATGTAATATGCATGCAATTTTTTTGGTTTTTTCATATTTTAAATAATGCAAAATAAAAATTTAAATCCCTAATGAGATGTAAACTAATACAATTTTAACAACCCTAAATGGAATGAAAACTAATACAATTTTAATCCACAATAATGAAAATCCTAGATGTAGGGTTTTAATGAGCTCCAAATTAGAAAGTTTATAGTGCAAGAATGTCAAGTTTACCAAAATGAAACATAGAAAAATGATAGGTAGGGATTCTACTTTTGAAATGGGGCTTCACCAATATAAGTTTACCAAAAATAGAAAATGGAAAAGTGAAGTGCAATGAACCTATTTTTCTTCCATTTCCTTAGGAAATGAGATCCCCCAGTGGTAGGATTGACTTTCAACCCTAGGTGAGTCAACCCAATTGGAGATCTTGCAATTTTCCATATGATTGAGGACATGGTAAAATCTGTTTGAACAACACTTTTGGGAGATAAAAATAAAATACTTAATAAAATCAAATATGCAATGTAAGACCTGAATCATGTAGATGAAGCATAATACTAATAGAGACAACAAAATTTTAGTAGATCTATGAAAGGTAAGACACTATGTACCCATCACGAAAAGTTGTTGCTAAGCATCTAGAAATGGCGAATGAGTCCTTGTATATAAATTTTCCTCAATTTTTGGGAGCCTCCAAAGATGGATCTAAGATGCATTCCCCCACATATTTCATTGCAAAAAAATTGGAAATAAATTTGGGATCTAAGTTTCCGTGATCTTGACAACTTTTTGTGATAACTTTGTAACTTTAACTTTTACAATTTTGCACTTATGAGATCTTCAATTTTAATCCTTCTTCACCTATGAATCTACACATACACAAATAGAGGTGATTTTATTTTTATTTTTGGTGAATGGGGGTTTTCCTTGGTCAAACCCCATTTTGGTAATTAAACCTTGAAATGAAATGAAACATGAGTGGAAATAATGATGAATGCTATGTTGCAACTCACCAAACCCTTGAATGGCTGCCCTTGCAGAACTAAAGTATAACACATCTCTCCAAGGTCTTGATATTGTGCATGAAATTACTTGATTGGATGTTGATATTGATGTATGAGTGCTTGAAACCTACATCACAATGCTAGCTCCAAAAACATGCATAGATGCAAATAAATTTGACATGATGATCTTGATCTTGATTTTTGATGTAGAAGACTGATAAATCTACTCTTGAACATCTTTGACAATAATATTTTCTATGATTTTTGCTCCTCCAAAATTATTAGATTGCTTCTAACATTTGAATTGATTAAAAGACCTTGTATTTATAGGTAATTTTATAATTTTATGATAATTAAACATCAGAGGATGACAATGAAATTTGAACTTGAATCATGAAAATGCTACCAAAAACATATTAAAAATTGAGATCCTCAACTTAAGGAATATACAACACCACCAAACCATCACTATCACAAGCTCCCATTGAATTGTGTAACCAAGCTATCCATGACATCATGATAACAACCTCCTTAATGAAAATTAACCAAATCCATGATCCTTAAGCCAAGAAGATACACCACCACAAAACAAACATGAATCAAACCAACACCACCAACAATGCACCTACATAAACAATCATGTCATGCCAAAATCCCTAAAGCACAAGGAATATCCATGACACCATGATTGCCACCAAATGTATCAACAACACAATTCAACTGTGTCTCACATGCCTACATCACATAGTCAACTACATAGGCCACACAACATGACTGCACCTAGTAATACCATATATCCTCAACATGACAACCAAACCAACAAAAAAAGTGATTAAACCAAGCCACTAAACTAAATATGCGTCAGCACCAAAGTATCTATGGCCATAGACAACCCATATCCAAGATATATATGTAAATTGTAAGTATAGACCACTTACAACACTACAAAAATTGTAGATACATCAATGTAACATACAAATCCAACAATATAATGATAACCATGTAAAATGAGAGTAATCAAAGATATACATGTGAGTATACAATGACTCCAATATCAAATCACCAAGATTCAAATATAGCCATCAGTTCACAAAATCACCATAGTCAAAAGAATCCATAAATAGTTCAAATGGAGATAAAAGAAAATAAAGCATGCCAAAACATCTCCAAACCTAACCCATTGTGTAGTGCTTTGAACAAGCTTTTCGTCAACTATAAGAAGTCCAAAATATGACTTCATATGCCCAAGTTATGACCTCCCCAACCTTGAAAAGAACATCTAACTTCCAATAAGAAAATCACTATCAAAACAATAAAAATTGGAAAAACCATTCATATCACAATGTAGTGCTTGAAACCGCCTTTCCAATGAGTATAAGAAATCATTAAATGGACACCTGAGGAAAAAGTTATTCCCCCTAGAAAAAATGCAATTTGACTATAAAATCAATGCTAGTGGCCCCTTTAGGTGGCCCATCAGTGGCAATGGCCCCACCTGGGAAACACCACTTGTAGAGGTGGTGGAACCACTAGAATCATCAAATATGATTAAATTTTCAAATATAAAAATTTGGGGTGACATTTTTATTTTAATAGTAGGAAAATTTAATTAAAAATGGACAGCTTTTATTTTTAGGCTTTTTGAACACCTCATTGAATCTGGGACCAAAGGCCCCACTGACTCAGAAACCTTGCCGACTAGAGGCACTGACAGGCTTATGGTGGTCAGGAGGTCTCTCCCCCAACCTTGCCCCCACCCCCCTCAAAAGAACCCATAAATATCTCAAATGGAGATAATAGAAAATAAAGCATGCCAAAACATCTCCAAACCTGATCCACCTTGTAGTACTCTAAACAAGCTTTCCATCAACTGTAATAAGTCCAAACTTTGACTCTATATGCACAATTTATGACCTCTCCAACCTTGAAAAGAACATCTGACTTCCAATAAGAAAATCACTATCAAAAATACAAAATTTGGAAAAACCATTGATACCACATTTTGTGCTTGAAACCACCTTTCCAACAAGTATAAGAAATCATAAAATAGACACTTGAGGAAAAAGTTAATCCCCCTAGAAAAAAGTTACTCAATTTGACTATAAAATCAATCCTAATGGCCTCTTTGGGTGGCCCATCGATGGCGACAACCCCACCTAGGTGACGCCACCCGTAGAGGTGGTGGACCCATCAGAATCATCAAATATGATTAAATTTTAAATACAAAAATTTGTGGTGACATTTTTATTTTAATAATAGGTAGATTCAATTAAAAATGGGAAACTTTTATTTTTAGGCTTTCTAACCACCTTGCTGAACTGGGGACCAAAGGCTCCATCGACCCAACAACCTCACCAGTTGGGGGCACCAACAAGCTTATGGTGGTTGGGGGGTCTCTCCCCTACCCCCGCTTCCACCCTCCCTCACCACACACACACACACACACCATTATTATTATTTTTTAAAATTAAATTGCAAGGTTTTAGAAAAGAAAATTTAACTTGCAGGAATTTTTTTTTTTACCTACAAAAAAAATTGAAGGTTGTACAATTGTAGACAAGGTAGGGGGAGATTTTTTTTTCATTTTTTATAGTGACCAAAATAGGTCAAATTTTATATGAATCTTCATGTCTTGGGCCTCTTGGATCAAATTGTGAGGTATATTTTATCCCAAGGGGCCATCTGCAACATTTCCCCTACAAAACCCTCATTATGAACATCCATTACAAACCTTTTTCAAACAAAGATTCATAACCACATATTTGCAAAAAATAACCACAAATATGTAAGCCCAAAACCCCAAATTTACAAAAAACACCTACAAAAAATCCTCATATCTTGCAATGTCTTCATTATTTCCATGTAATCTTTGGATTCAAATTATGCACTAGATCTACTCCAACAAGGGTTATACAAACCTTAACCATGGATTTGATACCAAATGAAAGGAAATGTGCATCCACCCAAAGATAATTTCCACATAATCCAAATAGAGAGATCTATGCAAACAAGTATTTAGAATACATATGCAAGAGAATAAACAACATACCCATGAAAGAGCGACACAAGATATACCTTGAGAAAACCCTCAAGAGGGGAAAAATTAGCCTCCAAAAACATCCACCACTCATGTATTATTCAACAATAAACATTACAATACATCTTCAGAGTCCTCTATGAACACCTTTGAAACATCAAGCCCTTTATAAGCACTCCATGTGAACAATCATGTAACCACACATCCCATGCCATGCTTCAACCCTCACAAATGCTAACAAGAGCTAACTTCAACTCTCCAACCTTATACAACTACCCATGTGTTTACTTTTATAGAAATGAGCTCCCACAAAGCCACCAAGTGGTATTACATAAAACCATGTGACTAATAATGCCATGAGATTACAAAACCATTAAATCCTCATTTAATATTGGTACTAATTTTTCCCAATAGTAAATATTATTCTCATGTGCAACCCCACATTAGATATTTAAACCAATGTTACATACAACACATAAAGTGGCCCCAAGAATGCTAGACCCATGTGATGCACACACCTGTAGATTACCTAGATGCACCACATAACAAATAAATAAATATTACATTATAACATTATGCAAGGTGGACAACACACTTTTTCCTAACATATATTATGGAATCCATGTATCTACCCATTTACTTGAATCACAATTATCCCACTCACATTGAATACAACTTTGAAAAAAATAAGCTAAATATCATGTCTAAATAGTCCATGTACTTGCATTTGAGCTTCAAAATGAATACATCTTTGATGATTCCTTGATTTTATAACAATCCAATCTCTCTCCCACTATCCCCTCATCAACCAACTAGAAGTACCTAGACACTTCTTAATCAAGTGCTCATCCTTGTGACAATGCATAGTTACACCACTCAAAATTTGAACTTACATCATTGAATGTAGTGCCACCTCTAATTTTTAGTTGTTATTTAAGTAGAGATCTCTTTACACATTCACCTGCTCCATAAAGCTCCCCTTTTCCATGCCCATCTTAAAAAAACTCCAAATATGAGGTATACCCATCTTTGCATCTATTATAGAGGGGGCACCAGTCCTAGCTCAGTTGGTTAAGGTGTTCCCTGTAGCAGGGCACCCACCATGGGTTCGACTCTCCGGCGCTCCCGTGGTACCGGTTGGTGTGTCCCGCCAGCATTGCCGGTCATGGTAAAAAGTTTACTGGCGGTGGGGGGTTATATGGGGGGCTGTGCTGCACCCGATTCCCCTTGTTAAAAAATAAAAATAAAAATAAAAAAATCTTTGCATCTATTATGCTCAACTAATAAAACATATGAGCATTCTTGAATTAATTGGTGCAATTATTTGACCAAACGAGATGTTGAACCAATCTAATAATTTTTCCTACAAAAACTCAAAAAAAATTTGAAAACAATATTGCACATACTCTAATGAATGAGATCAATCATCAATCATGTAACTATCAAGGGCATGTCTATATGTGATGTGAACAAAAATAACAATCTAAATTGAATTGCAATATTGAGATTGGACTTTGTTTTGTGCAATGTGTAGTTTTCTAAAAAATTAACTGTAGAGATAATAATTCCAAACAAGAAAAAAATCCTGACATATCTTGAAATGATGATCTAATCATCTAGACATGTGGTTGTGTCTTGCATACTTGTAATTTTTTTTCTTAAAATCTGAAATAAATTTAGCAACACTTCTCTTGTAACCAACTCACATCTAGAACCTTCACCTCCACTCTTCAAATTGTATTTCACTATCTCAAATCGGTTTTTCTCAACCATTTTCTTTTCAAAATCATGCTCACTACCCCCATGAATACATGATATAAAATTTGCCAGCCCACTACACTACAAACACTTTTCATTTAAACAATCATTTTTATATAAAATGCAGCCATCATCCCTAACATATATAAATATATATAATAAATCCCTCGATGACTTTGGTAGTTGTATTGCACTACACTCCTACAATATTTCAATAGTATGCAAAGTAGAATGAATATTGCACAATATTTCATGATACATAGAAAACTCCACATGGTATTTTCAACATGTATTATGAATTTTAAGAGGCACACAATAAAATGAATTACAAGATTTAAATTCCTTTTGTGAGATTCTCAAATTTGGATATGTCTCACAAAATAGTTTGTACAATATTGTTTGACTATGCTCTAAGAAATGTTTAGGATGTAGTGTGCAGTCTTGATCGTTAATTATTAATTTTGAAACATCTTTTACATTGGGTGATACTCTAGAGTTAGAGTACCAAAATATTTAATTTCATCCTTTGTGGTATTAAGGTGAGCTTCTTATCAAATTGCAGAAATCTACCACTAAAAGCCCAAGTATCATTTTGAAGAGGACTATCTAGTCTTGATCTTATAGCTAGTGTTTTTGACAATGTTTTATGATTTAACCTTAATTGAACACTTTTTTTTCTCAGTAATATAGCCTTTCTTAATTGATTGCTTACTAAAGAGATTGTTATTACTCCATGAGCAACTCTCTTATCTTTTTCCTTACTATTCTTTTCAATAGAATTGAGTACATTAAAATATTTTTAGCAATAATGTTATTTCAATTTGACTTTTTGTTTATATGAATCTTCAATTTGTTTAGTAGTGGTATCATTTTTTTTTCAATCAAAAGGAATAAGGGCATATATATATATATATAGAATATGATAATTACATATTTCAAATGTCCTGTGTAAATGAAAATCATGTTGAAAGCTCAAAATATAGCATGCTAACCCCAAAGTTTCTAATATGGAGACCACCCTTCCAACTGCTACTAAATTTACATAGATCAACAAATTACTACCCAAAAACTATTAACCAAATTCCTTAACAAACTAGTGAACTCAAAATTCTGAGCAAAAAACCCACAAAATACATAAGCTATTCTTCCATGTAGTCACGTTGCACTGAATTTTCATCCTGAAACTCCAATCCCTCTGTCAGTTGAAAGCCTCTTACAAACACACTACACCCTCTAATAGGACCTCTAGGAAATTGCATTCGAGGAGCCAATCATGCATGAGAATTCCCTTGAAAGTTGATTGTTGGTGGAGAGCTGGTGGAGAGGAGTGAACAAACTATGCATGCTCTTCTCCTCTAACCGGTGAATTAACCCTGAGCTGTAAATCCAATTGCAAACCACTACTTGAAGGATGCAAAATATGTGCTCTCAAGAAAGCAAGGGCATAAAATTTATCCTTTATTTCCACCTCCATTACAGTACAAACCCATTTTGATTCTTCCTCAGAGTCCGCAACAAGATGTTTTCATTATTGTGTTGAAGAGAAACTTTGAGGGCATAAAAAGTGTCTTCAAAACCTTGACAACACTACATGAATTCCCTAGGAAAGAGCCCACTGATATGCCCTTCCCCGCTAAGCTGCATGAACTCCTTGGGAAAGAGCCCACCAATATAGTGGTATCATTTTGCACGACTTTACAAATTGTACAAAAATTTGACATTGTTTAGTTAATATCTTATTGGAAAAGTATTGACTAAAAATTTTGGTATACCACAGCCAAATGATTCATGATGACCCTTTTCCTTGAAGTTTTCTTATTGTGTCCTCATCTATATCAACTAACAATTTTGGGGTTCTTGAATGTTTTGAAATTTATTAGAATCGTTAAAAAAATATAGATTTAGGATCTCTTTTTCACAAAGGTCTTCTCTTATGTAATTTGGAGATACATTGAATTTCATTATTTCATGTTTGTTATCAATTTCATCAATGCTATGAATGAGTGAATTATAGAGTACAATTTTAATGTCATGGGGTTCATATCCACATTCTTGAAACAAATGTTGATGTATTTCTTCTTGTTCATCTATGAAGTTACTCTTATCAATAGGTGTTTCATCACATTTTGTAATATTTTTAATTTCATGTTCAACATTTTTAAATTCAATATCATAGTCACTTTTAATGTCATTTTAGGATATTTAAGAAGATTATTATCCTTAAAGAGTATTTGAAAAACCTTTTCTTTTCATCTTCTTCCTTGATCTATCTTTGTCCCTACTTGCTTAAATTTACTCCACTTCGAATTTCCTCTTCCTTTTGGCTTTATGATGACTACTTCTCATTATACAAACAAAAACAAGTACCTTGATGATTGATAAAATCAAATTTTGTGCAAAAGAGTGCAAAATAAAATAAAATATTGTTTGTATTGGACAAAAATCATGATATTCTTGACACCAAAGAGCATGCGGGGACAATTTGAATGCCCAAAATAAAAATTGGACCATTATGTCTATTCAAACAAAACAAATATCCATTTTATTAAATAAAAAATAAATTTATACCAATCAAATATAATTTATATATATTATATTATAGCATTAATAACAATATAATATTATAATATTATATTAAAATGAATATATTCTAATATATGTTATATCTTACATTAATATCAATATATTCTAATATATGTTATATATTATATTAATATGAATATATTCTAATATATATTATATATTATATTAATATGAATATATTCTAATATATATTATATATTATATTAATATTAAAATATTTTAATATGTATTAAATATTATGGATGAGAGAGAGAGAGAGGGTGGGGTGGAAGGGATTGAGGGAAATGTAAATGTAGGTAGAAAGGGAGAGGGAGAGGGAGAGAGAGGGGTTTAGAAGGATGGTGGGAGAAGAGAGATAGAGAGAAGTAGAGAGGTATGGATGGAGGGAGAAAGAGGTAGATAGGTATGATGGGAGGGATAGAGGGAGGGAGAGAGAGGGAAGAAGGGGGTAGAGAGAGGTAAGCTAGAAGGAATAAAGGGAGAGGTAGGTAGAGAGAGTGGGGGGATATAAAGAGCAGTAGAGAGGTAAAGAGAGGGGGGAAGGTGGAAGGGAGAGAGAGATATGAAGAGAGGTAAGGTGGGAGGGATTGACGAAAAGGTAGGTAGGGAGGGAGAGGGTGAGTGGAGATAGAGAGAAGTAGAGAGGAAGATGAAGGAGAGAGGGAAGGGGGTGATGGAGAGAGAGATGTATATATTGTTGTTAGCTCCTTCAAGTTTCATTTATACTTTTATTATAATAAATACGATATTTAAAACTCCCCTATAGCAATCCATCAAAAAAAAATTATAATATATTATATATAAATATAATATAATATATAATATATAAGATTTATTATATAATGTATATTATATTAATATTAATATTGTAAATATATAAATATTTATATTAATATATTTTTTTTTGCTTGGTGAATCATTGCTAAGGGACAGCACCCAGAATGATTTTGACTAGAGCTATGAACAGTGAGACCACATTCGAGGGGCCTCATCCTTGCTAAACCACTACCTCCACTAGTCACCCAATGCTATTCTTTCCAACACCATTCCTTTGTTTGTTTCATCCTTATCTCTCCAAGACCAACTAAGCAGAAGGAGTGAAAGACTCATGAGGGTCTAATACAGAACCTTCCAGGCATGAAAGACCCATGTGGGTCTAACAATAGTCCACAAGCAACACATGTCAATAGGAAACTGGATCCATGAGCAACACATGCCTCTAGCACGATCAGCCACCACATCCGCTGAGATCACATGTACGTCCTCCAAGATCAACTTCCATTTTATTTACCTCTGAACAGTTGGGTCTAAACCGATATACACCGCTAAGCTCCAAGCAAGGTTTTGAACCTTGGTTGCACCACAAACAAGGCAACCATCTCACTGTTACACCAACAAGTGATCCCCATAAATATTTATCTTAATATTAATATTATAACATATTTTAAATTTTAATCTATAATCAACCAAAAAAATTCAAGAAAGGGATATTTGTTTCTTAAGTTTAAAAAATAGATATTCACTTCTTAAGTTAAAGAAACATATATCTATTTCTTAACTTTAAGAAATGGATATTTATTCTTTCTGACAATTTTTTTTCCTCGATTATTACCTCAGGATTGCTTTGAGATTTGGATTGGGCATGTCAAACCTAAAAATTCAATAGTCCAAACATGTTTAGAAGGGGTCTAGTGGTTTTTCGAACTTACCGTTTGTGGTGATGACTTTTTTAATCCAAATTTGATGAAATGAAAAATGTTTATTTAATAAGTTGTTAGCATTCTACCAATATAAGATATGCTTTATTTTGAATTTAATAGATAATTATTATTTATTTTCTACATGCACTATGTGTAAAGTTCTGATTGATAGGCTAATTGAAAAACATCTATAACTTTTAAATGGTTACACATTTTTCAAATCTGAAAGATGTGTCAAACTCTATGCTTTACAAACTATAGGTTAAAAAAATTATAATTTTTTGACCAAGTTAGGTTAGCCAGACAAATGATTTTTCATATTTTTAAAAATTCCTACTAAAAAATTCATAAATAATTATTTAATTGCAAAAAAATTAGAAAAAAATATACGCTACATCTATGCATGTGTCCTATACTTATATTTAAAGATTCAAAAATAATATTATTTTTCTCATACATAGGTTGGTCAGACAAATAAATGCTTTTTATTTTTTTCAAAATTTAAAGTACTACTACATTGAAATTTCAAATTTCCACCAAGTAAATTTACTTTAAAAAAAAAAAAAAAAACTAGTAGCTTGCAAACTACATTCATTTTTCTATAAATATTATTTCTACATATTTTCTAAATTATGCTAATAACTTATTCAAATTTTAATGTGAAGTTGCCTAAGTTTGTTTTTCTATATTTTCGCCACTTAGAGACCATGTTTGGCCCATCATGATCTTGCATAGGCCCAAATGTTTACATCATTTTAAATTTAAAGCATAACTTGATGCACATTGGACAAATTACTTAGAAGGGTTATAGAGTGTCATTAAACAATAAAAAATGTGTAATTTTGGACCAATTTCCAAGATATTATTTAATAGAAAAATTTCAAATGACCAACAATAAAATATTTAAGGGTTGAATTTTCTCAGGAAATCTTACATTTAGCCCAAGAAAACACCACTTAAGAAATACCTCCTCAAGTACAAAGTTTTTTAGAATTTTCACAAAAGAATCCTGAACAATCTTTTGGTGAAGGAATACCAAAAGAATTTTTTTAATTAGGAATAAAATATGAGAATTCATTTGGCATGTATAATTTGGAAAATTAAATTTTTGAGGTCTAAATTTTATACACAAAAAATATGGTAAAAGGTTTTTCATTGATAAACAAACTAGATAAAATATGTGAAGGGTGTATTTTGGGAAAGCAACATAGAGGATAATTCCCAATTAGTAAGTTAGAGCAAAGGCATCATTAGAGATTATTCACTCTTATTTATCTAGACCAATGCAAGAATCTCCAATTGATGGATGTTTTTAATTTTTTGACATTCATTAATACTACACTAGATAAACATGAGTACATTTCCTAAAACATAAGTATAATGTCTTCAATTTGTTTTAAAAATTCAAAATTTCTAGTTGAGAAGAAAATTAGGCACTTTATCAAATTTTTGAGAATAGACAAAGGCGTAAAATATATCTTTATTTTTTTCTAAATGTTTGTAAGGATCATGGAATACACAAGCAATTTACTAACAACTACACACCATAGAAAATGACTTAGTATTAAAAAAGAATGTAAAAAAATAGAGATATGGCTAGAAATATGTTGAGGCAAAATATAAATGTCAAATGAGTATTGGGTAGAGGTTATATAACATGTGCATTCTACATAATAAATAGATTCCCAACTAAGAGTATTCAAAACATGATTCACAAGAAATATGGAGTGGAAGAAAGCACTATGTTGCTTATATGAGAGCTATTATAGAATAATTAACATCTAATGTTTGAATAATTGTTTCAATGGGTGTTTTAATTTTTAACACAATTTAACCTTTATCTTTAGATACTTGTTCTTTTGTATATCCTCTAACTATGGTTTGGATGCTTGTTTCAATGGGCGATAAAGTTTTTGAGCTATGATTAAATCTCTGTCTTATATTATCCTTGAAAGTATTTGTGTACTTGTACAAATATCTTTTACAATATTTTTGGATAGATTGATTTCTATAGAAAATAAAATGATTGAGCTCCTCTAATTTGAATATTGTTGTTGCTAGGTATTTATAGCGCTTTAGAGAGATTATGTGGCCAAGTCTTTGGCATAGGGTAGATACATATGCTAGGACTATACATGTAGTATTCGTGGATTATACTATATGTCACAATCTTATTTTTGAGTCCTGACTATATTTTTACGCCCCCAATATTAAAGCTATTTAGACAATTTGATGAAATTTTAAAGCTCATAGGAAGTTTACCATATGAATTATATCCTATTGTTTGCATATGTCTTAAATTATACATATATGTATTGATATTTATTTATGTTTGAAATGTGTAATAAATATGATTTATGTACTAAATGGAAAGTTTTACATCTTTTCATTTTGCAAGTATTTTAATATCTAATGGTTGAGGTCTCTAGAAAGAATATTAATTGAACACATTATTTACAAGATAAATAATCACTTATTACAAATCAATTTTAACGCATGATAAGTTATTAACATATATTGTTCATAAAATATAAATTTAGTTTGATTTATAATTTGATACAACTCCTTAGCCTAGTATAGGAAAATTTCATAGTCTTCTTAAAACATAATTGACAAAAAAAAAAAAAAATTTAAGGTATAACAAAATGCACCAAAAAAACTATAGCAGTAAATTATATTTATAAATATAAAGGGTTTTGCATAAGTCAATTCACAACTGATGTATGTTAAATCCATTATCTATCCCGCCATATAAATTATTACATATCTTCTTCAATTTAATATCCTTTGTTCACTCATAAAGCCATGTCTCCTAATTTGACTCTCTTTCTATTTTTAGCAAGCACATAACTATTGTTCATCGAGTGACTAAACTGTTACAAAATATTACTAAATTTAGTAAGTTTAGTTAGTCATGCCTTCTAATTTTGAGGTTGTTTGCATCAAGATTAGAAGTTGTACACTAGAGTTGTGTAGATTTTATAAACTCAAACTATTCAATGTGATGACAGAGACATACTATTTTATTTTATTAGCATGATAGTTTAATATGTAATTTTATGTTCAATGAATTATATTGATTTATATAGATTTTAATTACTTGTTTTTAATAAGATATGGTGAATAGTTGTGCATAATTTTATGTTTTATTGACATGAAAAATTAAATTAAAACTATTAATTGTAAGATAGTGAACAACACTTTATCATATTTAAACCGACGTGTTCCTTATATGAAATGAACGACCTGCTTATAAAAAAACAATGATTGAAAATTGTGAAAAAGGATGCAAGACGATTGAAATAATCTCAACCATCAAATTTTCTAAAATATTAAAAATATAATATACAATTAAAAAAAAACAACTACATTTTTATAAAGAATTGTTTTTTTCTTTTAAACTTTTTAAACTTAGATTTTTAGATAAATAATAATATAGTTTATATTTATTTTTAATATTCTATTTGAAATACAATTTTAGTTTTTAAAATATAATTTATATAATAATATTTAATAATATTTTTTTATTTCTTAATATTGAGTTTATGTTAATATTGTTTGTGCTATACTAATTATATTTTTTTAATATATATTTATTAATATTTCAATTATAATAAATTAAAAAAATAATTTTATTTTTTATTTAATTGTTTATTAATTTTTAATACTGTAAAAATCAGATAACCCCTCCTATAAACTATACGGATCTATAAATTAAAAAAATAGTTTTATTTTTTATTTAATTGTTTTATTTCTACAGAATTGCGTGGATTTGGTGTACGGATATTAATAATGGAGGGAAATATGTTGTTGTTTATTGACATGCCCTAAAAGTACTTCTGCTAAGACTAGCTAAAGAAAGGACTTTCTGGAAGTCATCTATAAAATCAAAAGATATTAGTAGTTTTAGTTGAAGAGTAAATGAATGTATTGATGGTGAAAGAAAGGCTTGCAATGGGTCGTTTATTGATAAGAAAGGTATGCTCACGAGTTTTAAAATTTCGTTATTTCGCGAGGTAAAAGGAATATCTCTGTATTGGAATGCTTTATCCTTTACTAGGCTTCAAATATCTAGTTTAAAGTTCCTTCGAGAATTAACGGGCCCATTTTCATGGACATTGACGAAACCCTAAAAGGACATCTCCACTACAATATTCTTAGTTTTGACCTTTGTGGGGGCTCTTTAGTTATTCTAACCTAACAATTGAAGAGGGTATCTCTAAAGCGGACGTCACCGCCGACATGCATTTCAAAGGTGAGCTCAGCAGATTTTTGATAGTAGAATTTTGAAAGAAAAGGATTATACATCACGGCTTTAGGAAAATTTACTGTCAGCAATTTATTGTAAGAAAATTCATCGCCATGACAAATTCATCACAAGGAAAATTCACCACCAGTGTCATAAATTCATCACATACCTCCATTATTCTTTTGTATAAAAATTCAAAGTCTTGGAAATATATATTACAAATGTTAGGTAATGCAATGAATTTTCCTTGGGGTGAATTTGTCATGGTGGTGAATTTTCTTGCGGTGAATTGTTGGTGGTGAATTTTCCTAATGCCATACATCACACTTTTACCTAGTTTATTATTTTATTTAATATTTTTCGTTATTAAATTGTCAAGTTTAATAGGCCTATAGGTTGAATTTGAAAGCATTTGTAATAGTAATGGAAAGTTTATTGAATATCTAATAATAGAGGAAAAGGGTTTGAGATCGCCTTTATTGAATTAAAAAGAAAGTTAGAATTCTAATAATGAATATGTAGGATTCACATTATTGATGATATTTTTTTTGAAATCCTTCTATTTTTAATTTCAAGAAGGTTGTTACAGAAAGTTGGATTAAATCAAAGAAGTTGCAATACATTATTAGGTCTATAATATTCACAGTGATTTACCAATATTCTATTGGAATTATTACCTAGACTCTAATTTGTATTTAAATTGGCTTTAAGATGCCTTAAGCTAAATTGGATTACATACCAATCTCCTCTAATTTGAATATTGTTGCAATGAGACATTTGTAGTGCATTGGAGACATTATGTTGCCAAACCTTTGGAACATGGTAGATACACATACTAGGACTATACATGTAGTACTCATGGATTATACTAAATGTCACAATCCTATTTTTGAACCTTGTCTATACTTTTGTGCTACCAATATTGAAGCTATTTGAACAATCTAACAAAATTTTATAATTTGTAGGGAAGTCTTCCATATGAATGTAATACTAGTTTTATATACTAAATGACAAGTTTTACATCTTTTTTTTTTTGTCTAGCATGTATTTCAATATCTAATTGTCAAGGTCTCCAAAAATAATATTAATTACACATTATTTAAAAGAGAAGGAATCACTAATTAGAAATCAAGTTTTTATACATGATAATTTATAAACATATATTGCTTATTAAAATACAAATTTTATTTGGTTTAAGATTAGAAGTTCTATATTAGAGTTGTATAGATTTTATGAACTCAAACTATTCAAATGAAGACATAATATTTTATTTTATTAAGTATAATATTTTAATTTATAATCTTTATGTGCAATGAATTGGATTGATTTATGTGTCATATAGAAATATATTTTGATTACTATTACTTGTTTTTAATAAGAAATGATGATTAGATGTACATATTTTTGTGTATTAATGACACACAAAATTAAACTAAAACTACTAATTAAATGGTAATGAATGACACTTTATTATATATCTATACAATGAAGACAACATGTTCAAATGATACATCATATTATATTGCTATGAGAATTCAACTACATAATTTTTGAGTCTAACTCATTAATCTTTATTTTCTTTTTCTTGAAAAGTTTTATATCAAACATACAAAATCGTTATATCCATTTGATATGAGGGCACAAGTCTTAGGATAAAACCTCTTCAACTAAGAACCAAAGACTAAGGAGTATATATTCCACCAAGATTGTGTAGGACATGATCTCATCCTTATCTCTTATGATATTAGGGCCTTGCACTCATCAATAATTGATTTTTGGTGAACTCATTTAGAACCATTCAACTTCACCAACAAATAAGAATATTGAAATTAATCCATATTTTTAAAGTAATAATTGACACAATTATACACTCTCCCAAAAAAGTTAAAAAGCCTATAGATCACTTGTAAGCAAATGTGTCACTGTTGCATAAAGTAAACTGAGTGAGCTTATGGTCAATACATAGATAAATTAAGTTTCTTTGTGTGGACCCATCAATCTAGTGTCTGGGTTCATTAGGGGAAAGGACCCAGTTACCTCCCCTCATTGAATAACCGCCACCTCCATACTCACTCCACCACCCAAAAAAAATTCACTTTGATCCATTAAAAAACTTTATTTTAACAGATAAAAAATTACAACAACACCAATGGTTGCTCATAAGACAATCAATAACTCACCAATCATAATAAACAACTACACATGCTTTTGCATTTATAAAAAAAATTCAACTTGCACATAAAAAGGCTCATTTACAATTTAATTTAAAACATTTTCTGTTACAAATACCCCCACTTGCAAATTTTTATCCCTCAATACATATTATATTTATAACTACACATGCACACTTAATGGTATTTTACGTGACATAATCATAATCTCCTCTTAATTTTATGGGATTTGAAATGCACAGTCTTCCACACACTCCCTGGCAGATACATGTATTTACTTCAATTCATGTAGGTACCTGCACAATTAAATAAGGTGTAAGGCTCCCCAAATAAACATCAAATCCAAATATAATGCAGAATTCAGTCATATCATCTTTAAAAACCTACATAACTAGTAGCTTCAAATTCAAATGCTCAAACAAATCCAAATTTGAAACACAACAACCAAATTGAATGCATTCAATTATCAGATTCAAATTCCTAAATAAGAGGGGGAAACTAGTCAGCGACATTCACAATTGCATCTTGTGAAGAATTATTCTCTGCAAAATTTAGAGCATCCACAGGCTTCCTCTGCACATTCCTCCAATATCCCAAGTCTCAGGTTGGTACTTTATACATTCTACTTATAGTTATTTTCATGTTGTGCATTTAACATTTATCTTTTTGCAATGTCTTTCTACTTTGCTTTATAAGTAAATGAAAGGTTTTTTTGGTGACGGGTTTTTCCTTAAAAACCCCATTTACAAAATCAATAATATGGTCATTTATTTTAGGGTTTATATTTGTCATTTATTTCTGCATATATGTGTATTTATATGTATATACATGTATATATATATATATATATATATTTGTGCATATATACATGTATATATATACATATATACATACACAAACACACATATATATACGTATATAACTCTGTTTAAATACGTTTCATTTGGTTGTTCAATACAACAGACTAGCATTTGTTTATATTTTTCTACTTTCCATTGCACATACAACAAGCCAGCATACATATATTTGTCATTTTATATTTGGTGTCTCTTGTTCATTCAGGAAATCGATATATATGTGTGTATCCTTTGCCTATCCTTTGAAAATGCAAACAATGGTACTGGTTATTCATTTTCTTCTGCATCTTATTGAATTTGTAAAAGAATGTGTACAATGTTAATTTGTAAATGAATGTGTGCAATGTTTTATTTATAACATTGTACACATCTATTTACAAATTCAATAAGTTGTGTTTGAATTTGTAAATGAATGTGTGTAATGTTTTATTTATAACATTGTACACATTCATTTACAAATTCAATAACCTGTGTGTTTGAATTTGTAAATGAATGTGTACGATGTATTATATATTATGTGTCTATTGTCTCTTGTTCATTGATTAGATCGATATATATGTCTGTATCATTTGCCTATCGTTTGAAAATGCAAACAATGGTACTAGTTAATCATTTTCTTCTGCATCTTTCATGACCTATGAAGGGTTTATTCGATGATTGAAAAATTATTACTACTTGTTTGTGAAATAAATCATTCCTCTTACATGCCTTTTCGCCTTGTGTTGTTTGATTTTTTCGGGTCATGGTGCTAGTGTTTTACATAGGTTTTTTTGGGGTTAAATGATTTCCTCTCCTCATTTTACCATGCACTCACATCCTAGTTTTAGTCAATTGTATCATGATTTTGTCTGTAGAAATGATAGAGGAATTTAGTGGGTTTGACCACATGTCTGCAAAAAAATGATTTTTTGGGGTCTGCATCAACCTTTTTATAAAAAAACCATGTCAATATTGGCATAAATCGACAATCCCATTTATTATACGCCATTTTTGTGAAAACCCTTGCTTGATTTTTTCCAAACTTATGTGCTTAAGGAATTAATCTCATGAAACCCTTGCATGGAATATTATGCATTTATCTGAAAACACACTTCTGTATTCCTGTGACTGAGGAATTATTATTATGATTTCTTGGTTAGTTTTTTGTGCACATTTCTGAAAACCCAAGTCTATAATCGATCTACCTTTGTTAAAATTAATATCCTATCATTGTTGAATACAACACAACTTCTTTCATTTTCTGTACAATGTGATTTGAACATTGATATATATACATACATATATCTACTTATATATAGATATATATGTATATGTATAGATATATGCATACATGTAATTGTGTAATTATATGTATACACAAAGACATGTATACATATATCTATACAAATACATATAAATACATCTATATGTACACATATATATATATATATGTAAACCCAAATAAAATGATGGAAAAAAATTAGATACCCAAAAAAAACATTATTCATATGCATTAATCAGACCCCAAATGAAGTCTAATTGGAGTGTAATGTGTTTTCTATCCGCTGCTAATGTTAGGAGACCAATATGTAGGAGTGATTTTTACTAGGCACCAAAATGATTTTATAAGGTACTAACGTGAATTAGATCCATTAACTTTTGAGGGGATTTGGATGATAAAATAGATATAATTGCATGTTAATAG